>CM063505.1:146222613-146240113 GCA_032207245.1 Pardosa pseudoannulata
TAAATTTCCCAAACGTTGAATCAAGTAGTTCGTTAGAAAATCGAAAATTATGTCTAAAATTTGAAGAAGTTGCAGCATTAATGTGACCGTACCCTGCAAGCGTGTTTCGTCACATTTTTTTTTTTTAGGAAAGGTTGCATAGATATATTCAAGCTATAGATTGTGTTCCTTTGTTTTTATATAAACCAAATTTGTAAAACACACTTTTACAATATTCATCGGAAACAAGAGATTTGATGAAATTGTACTGCCTTTATTCTACCTAAATATCGATGAATACACTTATAACCAATATGTCTCGTTATTCCTCTTTCAAGATTCATTGTTGTTATAATGTTTCATTTACTATCCCTTAATACTATAAAGCTTACCTTAAACAAAAATAACTTTACCTTAGCTTACCTTAAGCAAAATAAATGTAATACAAACTATAAAAGTAATAAAAAATACATATTTGTATACAAATGTTTATTTTTTTCAGTCCATTTTGTTTAAAATGACATAATTAATTAAAACCTTATTTTTAAGGTTTAGTGTAGAAAAATATATGGGTGTGCAGAAGGGAAAGAGAAGCAGTATGGGGTGGGAGTAGTAGATATATATACGTACATACATACATTCATATATATATATATATATATATATATATATATATATATATATATATATATATATATATATATATATATATATATATATATATATAGATATATAGATATAGTCTTGTCTTTTTGAGTGTATCTCTTTATGTTTTCATCATTTTCATCATAATACATCAATATATTCTTTTCATTCCTATGATGTAATCATGTTAAAAAATTGTTAAAATTCTTACACAAAAATAACTCAAAAGGCTGTATATTTTCTATCTGCAGAACTGGTCACTTTTATGGAACATAAATAGAGATCTTTAAACCCTTCTTCTACAAGTGTTGACTTAATGTCAGGTACTCAAGAGAGATTCAGCGATATTTTCGGAATAATTTATGGACATCATAACGGTGTTTCCGTTCCCCATAAATTTTCACATTCTACACCTTGAAGAACTGTAACATGATTTTTTAAATCACTGTGCATAAGAAGTAAACAAAAGTGCATGATTTATTGATCGTGATATAAAAGTTACAGTTTATGTTCTAAACGTATCGTAAAAACAAGACGAATGCATATTTTTAATAATACCTTTGACTTTGTGATTTCAGTTATTTTTTGTGCTTTATAAAACCTATTTTGTGAATAAGATATGTATAACTGGAATTTATTCGTTACGTGTTTGAAAAGCCGTGATATGACGCTGTTTCCTATCGTAAATATGTTAATTTTTCTGCAACTAACTGTTGCCACTAAATCCTTGCTTGCAACATGTTAACGTGCATATGGCACACTTATTGGAGGCATTGCATGCCTTATAATACTGTGTATCATTTTTTTTTGTTTAATAAATGTTAATTTGTGTTGTAAATACCGATGTTCTTCTACTGAATATTCCGAATACGTGCCTTTATCTCATTGCAACTTCTGTTTTAATTAATAACAAATCTGTGCATATGGCACACATATAGGGGGCATGGCACGCCTTATAAAACTGGGTATCTTTTTTGATAAATAAATGTTAAATTGTTTGTGTTGTAAATACCGATGTTCTATTGAATGTTCTGAATACGTGCCTTTTTCTAATTGCGACTTCTATTTTAATAAGTAACAAATATAATGTATGAAATATAAATTAACCTTCAAGATTCTCATAAAGAAGTAGACTATAACCAATATATTATATTTATATATGCAAAAAAATGTGAAAAATATTCGTTAATTCGTTAAATTATCTGCTTTATATTCATCTTTCTCTCAATTTTTAAAGTGGTAAAGGTAAATATTAACAATGTTTAATGATATTATTTTTCCATTTTATCACATTATGTAAAATATATTATCTATCTACTAATAATAAAAATTATGAAGAATTAAGTATTATAAATTTATTGATGTATTTTAACTATGTTGCTTATTAACAGCTTTTATATTAGTTTGGCTTGGTTTGGGGCACTACGGTATACTTTTCCAACACGAGGGCTAATGAGAGCGGGGCCTACTGTTTAAAGCCGATTACGAACGGCTACTAACATCCATGCCACAGTGGGATTCCGAAAGCCAGCACCCTAACTATTTGGCCATCGTTAGGCCCCTTTTAAATTAACAATATTTGTTAAGCAAAAAATTAAAGACTTCTATTAAATTAACCTTACTTCATATATAAAAGTTTGAAGCTACTGCTTAAAATTGATCTTGTATTTTCCGATTATGATTAAAAATTTCTAAGTATTAATAAAATTCTTTTGTTGTTGCACAAGAAAATGTTTGCTAGGTCATAATCTCAAAACTATATTTTTAATAAGTTGTAACCTTATCTCATAGTAAGTATTAAAGTCTAATTCTAATACTTAAATTAAAGTAAAAGAAGAAATAATGAGAAACCATGCCTGTTAAAAATCCATACAAACTTATTGAATAAAGAAATACTTTTTAAGAAAATAAAAGATTTAATTTTAATAAGCTATGATTGTGAACATGTAAAATAATTTTTCTTTAATTCAATTATTAATCCAGCACTTCTAGCAATTATCTAATTAAGCCAGCACCTCCAGCAGGTTCCGAAGGCCAGCATTCTAACAATGCGGCCATCGTTCGGCCCTTTTTAAATTAACAATATTTGTTAAGCAAAAAATTAAAGTCTTCTATTAAATTAACCTTACTTCATATATCAAAGTTTGAAGCTACTGCTTAAAATTGATCTTGCATTTTCAGGTTATGATTAAAAAACTGTAAATATTAATAAAATTCTTATGTTGCTGCACAAGAAAATGTTTGCTATGTCATAATCTCAAAAGTATATTTTTAACAAGTTGTAACCTTATTTCATAGTAAGTATCAAAGTCTAATTCTAATACTTAAATTGAAGAAGAAGAAGAAATAATGAGAAACCATGCCTGTTAAAAATCCATAAAAACTTATTGAATAAAGAAATACGTTTTAAGAAAATAAAAGATTTAATTTTAATAAGATATAATTATGAACATGTAAAATAATTTTTCTTTAATCCAATTATTAAGCCAGCACCCCCAACAATTATCTAATTAAGCCCGGACTCCCAGCAGGTTCCGGAGGCCAGCATTGAAATGCAAAATAAACTTAATAACAAATGAAAATTGGAAAGGGTAGCCCCAGAAACATTTTTCAACTCTCCCACCTCCCTTAAAAAAACTTTAAAATAAACTTTAAAAAAAAACTCAGATTTGGATTTGATATTTTTAACAATTTCAAAAATAGTAAGAACAGAAATAACTACACCTGCCATAATTAAATTACTATATCCCAGAAAATAAGAAAAAAACAAAAATGTTCCAAACCAATTAACTTAGAATATCCCGATACTTTTTAACTATTTCAAAACCGAAATAACTTCACCTGTCATAACTAAATTAATTAAATCCCAGAAAATGATAAGAACAAAAATAAAATGTTCCAAACCAAAACAGCTTGTTTTGATACTTTTTAACAATTTCAAAACCGAAATAACTTCACCCGTCATAAATAAATTAACTAAATCCCAGAAAATAAGAACAAAAACAAAATGTTCCAAACCAAAACATCTTGTTTGGCTTAGAATATTTTGATATTTTTAACAATTTCAAAACCGAAATAACTTTACCAGTCATAACTAAATTCACTAAATCCCAGAAAATGATAAGAACAAAAACTAAATGTTCCAAACCAAAGCATCTTGTTTGATTTAGAATAAAAATAGTAAGAACCGAAAAAAACTACACCCACCATAACTAAAATACTAAATCCCAGAAAAAAACACACCTGTAAACCAAAAGAGCAGTTAAGATGCAAATTTCTGGAAACCCCCACATAACTAAATTACTTACCTAACCTAGGTGACACCTTACCACTCCGCGTCTGGAACAAAAAACACAGCTAAGAACATTTCAAAGGCATCAAAGGTGGTGATGCATCTGGACCCTGTGGGCCGAGCCCGTCAATCCAGAGGCTTCAGTCAGTAAGCACAAAAATGACAACGAGCGAAAAATAAACACATAAAAGAGCAAAGAGATAGAAGGGTGGATTCGTGAGTTCATAACACAAAACTAGAGAGTAGAGAGTTTAGGGATAGTAAAACATAAATATTTTTTGGCCAGTGACATCCGTACAAAATAATTAAAAATTTTGGAAAAAATAAAAATATAAATTTTAAAATAAATAAACTGTTTTAAAAATCAGATAAAGGCCTAAATAATAATATTTAATTATAGTAATAATTTTTATTGATTTATTTTTGACGTTATAAATTTTTATTTGTTTAGGAGTAATGATCGGGTACGAAAGTTTTAAAAAAGTGGAAAAAATAAAAATACATGTTTTAAAAATAAATAAATTAGTCTAAAAATCCAAAAAGAGCCTAAATAATATTAAATAATCGCAAGAAACAATTTTTAGCAATTTTGATTTAGATTTGAAAATTTTGACTTCACCGGGGATAGAACCCGACGACAACCCGATGGAGATGAGCGGTGGGCAAGGCGTTATCTAACCGAGCCACGCCTCTGCATACCATGAACAGCAAAATAAAGTATTAGAACGGCAGACTTGGCGATGTGCAAATTTAAATATTACTAAGAACATTTAGAACAGCAAATTTTCATATAGAGCCGGGTAATGACGTCAAAAATCACGTGCACCAATAGGATGCAAGAACATATCGGAGCTTCCATATCCCTCCACCAAATTTAGGGCATATACAGCAACCCAGTCATCGCCCCATAAAATCGCCAAGTTTGCCCTATAAAATCGCCAAGTTTGGTGAGAAAAAAACACGGCGTCTATAATGCATCTGTACCTCTATTAAATTAACCTTCTATATATAAAAGTTTGAAGCTACTGCTTAAAATTGATCTTGTATTTTCCGATTATGATTAAAAAACTGTAAATATTAATAAAATTCTTATGTTGCTGCACAAGAAAATGTTTGCTATGTCATAATCTCAAAAGTATATTTTTAATAAGTTGTAACCTTATTTCATAGTAAGTATCAAAGTCTAATTCTAATACTTAAATTAAAGTAAAAGAAGAAATAATGAGAAACCATGCCTGTTAAAAATCCATACAAACTTATTGAATAAAGAAATACGTTTTAAGAAAATAAAAGATTTAATTTTAATAAGCTATAATTATGAACATGCAAAATAATTTTTCTTTAATCCAATTATTTTAGGCTTTATATCTATCAAAATCTCAAAGCAAAACTATGTGTATGATTTAAAAAAAATATCCTTTATTATAACAAGAGAGAAATAAACAAGCATCATTTCGAACAGTGATGGAATATAGTTATGAAAATAACCCGCAAACTTAAATTATTCCCTTGCAATACACGGTAATAATTGGCTACAGATTGTTGCAAGACATCATTATCTATCTTATGGCAGTGGCTAAAAAACGCAGTCGGAGTTAAACCTTGTAAACCACAAAAATTTTTAAATTACTTGTATGGTATTTATTTTTTTAATATGAAGTCTGATAATAATGACAAACTCTCTGTCATTCCTGTTGTGCAACTAAAAAGAAATCTAATGATTAAGATGATTTGTAAAATAAGCATATGATAAATAAAATAAAATAAATCTGTCTAATATTAAATAAAAAGAAACAAAAATTATAATAATAATTAGGGCATTTTGAACCAAATGTAAGCAATCACATAATTTCCTGCAAGGTATAAATTCAAATATTGTATATTTTTAAGGTAAAAGTGGACTATCAACCTAATTAAGTTTGTTTTTTAATCAATCTGCTTGAATATTCATAGAATATTAAAAGTTTATCTTAAATTAAGTAAATATTTTGGATAAAAATTAAATATTACATAATATTAATTTTTATAAATAGTTTGAAGTAATTAATTGTTATTAACTTATAATGTACTTGCAACACTAACACCAGAACTCGTTCTCATAGGGGAATCACAGTAGAAATATAATACCTTTTATTTGAACTAAAACATTTAATATGTACCGTAATTATTTACAGATATTAATTCTGGATTAATATAAATAACATTCATTACTCAACTCAAATCATTATACAAAAATTCATTACGATTTTCTTTTTGTTTTTATACGTTATTCCTTAATCAAAAGATTCTGAGACTCAAGGTAATGATTATGAATAACTATCAAGTTTACCTCCAGTAATCCGGCTATACGTCAGTGCGGGCGTTCGGGCATACAGAAAGTCAGTGCGGGAGTACAGGAGGTCGGTGCAGGCTTGCAGGCACGGGATTTCGACTCCCAGCCACTCTTGAATCCCGACTTTGAATCCTTTCCCAACTTTCTTTTCCACCTTTTCACCCTTGTTTAACGCATTTTTTTTCTGTCCCAATCATGTTTTGGGGAAAATTTCCAACATATGCATCTCTTTAGAGTGTGCAGGTGGGCCCATTATAATGGCCCTTTTTATGAAAGATGACATTGCTTAGTCCCTGACGCCATAGGTCACGGCCACATACCTGTCTGGGCTTGACCGTTACACTTGGGTCACTCCGTGATCTAAAACTGCTCCTCAGGGATCCCCACTAAAACTCGAAGTCAACAGCTGCACCTAAATTATTCTTGGAAATTTAGTCTACAGCTGTGTATGCACGTGCTGACCACCATGGGAAAGTACATCGGTACATATCTCCCCCTTCCACGGAAAAAATCCTTTTTTTATTGTTTACATATACATAAAGGTAAAATCTTAAATTAATTAAATATTTTAGTTAAAAACTAAATATTACATAATATTAATTTTTATAAATAGTTTGAAGTAATTAATTGGTATTAACTATTTTCAGTTAGCCTAATATAACAGTCACATATAATGGAACTATATGGTAATAAAACACCTTTTAACTTAAAACCACCTAAACTGCACCCTAAACTGCATTTTCACCTTATATCAAAATACTAATTTCAATACTTGCCCCGTATCGATTCCATAATAGATTTTCTTTAAAATCTGTTAATTTTTCCAGTACAAATGCTTATATAATCAGCTTCGAAGCATAATCTAAAAAACATTCTTTGCTATCATTACTTTAAGTATACTTTTAAAATTTATATACAAATATCCACACATTGCTTCATTGCAGTTTAGCCCCTTGATTTTGATTCATTATCTATAATTATCATCACCAAGTATACGAGTGTTCTCACATTTGGCAACCTGAGGTTTTTCGAATGCAATTGTGTATAAATTTATTATACAGTTTTAAGTATTTGAAAACTCATAATTTATGATTTTGGTTTCATTTTCATTGTTTTTAAACCCATATCTTATTTCCTCACAAACTTTCGTATTATTTAGAAAATTTTAAAAATTGTTCTCTATGAGTTTACAATTTTAAAAATATGGTACAATTTGTGAATAAATTTTATTTATAATATGTTTTTTAATATTTTAGTATTTATAATTTATTCTTTTTATTGCATTTGTATAGCTCTCATGTTTATCGCCGCCATCTGAAATTTGTTTTTTGCATTATTGGCTCCAGAAAATATTGCCAATAAAACAAATGGGCATCCTCAACTATATTCTACCCTTATAACAAAACAATAACTCCAATATTTACCCCGTTGTAATTAATTTCATTAAAAATTATAGTTTGCTTTTTTTAATCTGCTAACTTTTTTCAGTACTAATGCTTAAATAATCATCTTGGAAACTTAAGCAACAGAAAATTCTTTGGTAATATTACTTTATGTACACTTTTAAAATTTATACACAAATATGAAAACTTCGCTTTACTGAAGTTTAGAGTGCCCCTTGATTTTAATTTTTTATCTATAATTATCATCTCCAAGTAGAAGACTGTTCTCTCATCTGACAACCCAAAGTTTATCGAATGCAAATGTGTATAAATTTTTTATACAGTTTTAAGCATTTAAATACTCATAATTTATGCTTTTGGTTTCATTTTATTGCTTTTATAAATTATGTACCCACATCGTATTTTCTCCCAAATTTTCTAATGATTTAAAAAAGTTTAAAAACTGTTATCCATAAGTTTACAATTTTGAAAATTTTGTACAATCTGTGAATAAATTTTATTTATACTATGTTTTTTAATACTTTAATATTTATAGTTTCTTTATATGTCTTTTATTGCATTTGCATTTCTCTTAGGGATGTTTATCTCTGCCATCTCAAATGGCATATTGTCATTATTGGCGACAAAAAATATCGCCAATAAAACAAGGGGGCACCATATACTGCATTTTCACCTTATATTAGAATACTAATTCCAATATTTATCCCTATCGATTGCATTAAAAATAATAGATTTTTTTTAAATCTGCAAATTTTTCCAGTACAGATGCTTATATAATCAGCTTTAAAACATAAACTAAAGAAAATTCTATGCTATCATTACTTTATGTATACTTTTAAAATTTATATACAAATATCAACACATCGCTTCACTGCAGTTTAGCCTCTTGATTTTGATTCATTATCTATAATTACCATCACCAAGTATGCGAGTGTTCTCACATTTGGCAACCTAAGGTTTTTTGAATACAATTGTGTATAAATTTTTTATACAGATTTAAGTATTTGGATACTCATAGTTTATGATTTTCATATGATTTTCATAGTTTTTATACCCATATCGTAATTTCTCTCAAATTTTCGCATGATTTAGAAAATTTTAAAAATTGTTTTCGATAAGTTTACAATTTTGAAAAAATTTGTACAATTTGTGAATAGATTTTATTTATACTATGTTTTTTAATACTTAAATATCTATAGTTTATGTCTTTTATTGCATTCGTATTGCTCTTGTGTTTATCGTTGTCATCTGGAATAGGGTATTTGCATTATTGGCGCCAAAAAATATCGCCAATAAAACAAGCGGGCATCCTAAACTTGCATTTTCACTTTATATCAAAACACTAACTCCAATATTTACCCTGTTGTAATTCCACTAAAAATATTAGTTTTTTTTTAATCTGCTAACATTTTGCAGTACAAATGATTATATAATCAGCTTCGAAACATAAACTAAAGAAAATCCATTGGTATCATTATTTTATGTATACTTTTAAATTTTATGCACAAATATAAACACATCGATTCACTGCAGTTTAAGGTGACTCTTGATTTAGATTCATTATCTATAATTATCATCACTAAGTATGCGAGTGTTATCACATTTGTCAACCTGAGGTTTATCGAATGCATTTGTGTATAAATTTTTTATACAGTTTAAATTATTTGAAAACTCATAATTTAGAATTTTGGTTTCATTTTCATTGTTTTTATATCCATAACGTATTTTGTCTCAAATTTTGGTATGATTTAGAAAATTTTAAAAATTGTCCCCCATGAATTTACAATCTTAAAAAATATGGTACAATCAGTGAATAAAATATATTTATACTATGTTTTTAATATTTTAATATATATAGTTTATGTTTTAATTGTATTTCTATTGTTCTTATGTTTATCGCCGCCGTCTCAAATGGAATGTTTGCTTTATTTTCGCAAAAAATAACACCAATAAAAGAAGCGAGCATCCTAAACTACAGTTTCACCTTAAATAAAAAATACTAACTCTAATATTTACCCCATTACAATTCCATTAAAAATAATTTGATATTTGTTTTTAAATCTGCAAACTTTTTGCACTACAAATGGTTATATAATCAGTCTGGAAATATAAACTAAAGAAAGGTCTTTGGTATCATTACTTTATGTATATCTTTAAAATTTCTATACAAATATGAATACATGGCTTCGCTGCAGTTTAGGTAGATTCTTGATTTTGATTCTTTATCTTTAATTATCATCGCCAAGTGTCCTCACATGTGGCAAACCGAGACTTTTCGAATGCAAATGTGGATAAATTTTTTATGCAGTTTTAACTATCTGAATACTCGTAATTTATGCTTTTGGTTTCATTTTAATTGCTTTTATAAATTATGCACCCGTATTGTATTTCCTCGCTAATTTTCTTATGATTTAAAAAGTTTTAAAAATTGTTCCTTATAAGATTACACTTTTGGAAAAAAATTGTACAATCCGAGAATAAATTTTATTTATACTATTTTTTTAATATTTTAATAACTATAGTTAATTGCATTCGTATTGCTCTTATGTTTATCACCGCGATTTCAAATGACGTTTCCATTATTGTCGCCAAAAACTAACGCCAATAAAACAAGCGAGCATCCTAAACTACATTTTCTTCTTATATCAAAACACTAACTCCAATATTTATCCAATTGTAATTCCATTAAAAATAATAGAATGCATAGAGAAAGTGCATGCTTGTAAACAAATACGAGTGCTGACTACAACTCAACTTTTCTTTAGCAAAACATTGCTTGTTTTCATTATATCTTATAAGCGTCGATATGGATCAAGTATACAATAAAACAAAATTTTATTTAAGAGAGGGAGAAGGAAACATCAGAAACTGGACAAATAATTCAAAATAGATTTTTTAGTACTTACAAAATTTTATAATTTTTTAAAAAATTAAACATTTTATACAGTATTATTAAGTATCATAATTAAAGTATTATAATTACTTTGATTATGTCAACAGGCACAATAAACTAGTACATAAATAAGAATCTAATAGAAAATGTACAAATCCAGATGATTTTAAGGCCAAAAAATAATTACAATTATAGGTACAGTAATTCTCACAAAGCATAGATTATAGTATTAGAAATATGAAAAAGACTTAGTAATAATAAAAAAATTCTAAATTCTAAAATAATAAAATACAGCATAATAATTTTATATAATCTATTACATTTCAGTAATGTTAAGAAGAAGAACTTGAAGTCCATCCTTGTCTTTTCAAAGCTTTTATACAAAGCATTCACAATGTAAAATCTTTAGAAAAGCAATTAAATCAAATTTTTTCACCTTTTTTTAAACTCTTAGTACAGTTATACCTACAACAGCTTGTTATCATTTTCAGATAACAGACAAAATTAACACCACAATAATAAGCACAATCCGTAGGAAATTCAAATGTTTTGCCAACGAGGAAGTGGAGCTACATTTTTTTGCTGCACCTGACGTCATTCGCACATTCTCTATAAATTTTTGTATACATTTAATATTTGATTACTAATAATTTATGATTTTTTTCATTTTCATTGCTTTTAAAAACTGTGTACCCATATGGTATTTTCTCCCAAATTTTCATATGACTTAGAAAATTTTAAAAATTGTTCACAATTTTAAACATTTGTTACAATCTGTGAATAAATTTTAATTATACTATGTTTTTTCAATATTTTAATATTTACAGTTTATGCTTTTTATTGCATTTGTATTGATTTTGTGCTTATCGAAACCATCTCAAATGGAATATTTGCATTATTGGCTCCAAATAATGTTGAAAAAAAAAACTAGCTGGCATCTTAAACTGCCTTTTCACCTTATATCTAAATACTAATTCCAATATTCACAACGTATCAATTCTTTTAAAATAGATTTTTTTAAATTACTAACTTTTTGCAGTACAAATGGTTTTATAATTAACTTACAAGCATAAACTAAAGAAAATTCTACTGATTTAAACTTGAAGCATAAACTAAAGGAAATTCTATGATTCTTTCATGTATAATTTAAATATATTTTTAAAACTTATTTGCAAATGGGAACATATTTATGCATATACAAATATGAAACTAAACAGGGAGAAATTCTCGTATAAAAATAAAACTAGTTGCATTATAAAATGCTTTGTAATACCTAAGAGAAAACGAAATACGGCAGTCTTATTTTCATCCTTCTAGACATTGAAGCAACCACCCTGTATCTTCACACTTTTATATTCGTAGGTGATTTTCATTCAGATACAGTTCCCTTTTCTCTTATTCTGTATACTTATCACCCAGCCGCGTTACTTTACTTTCTAACTCCGATAATATCCGACAGCGGTGGGCGTTCTATCATCCAAATCGCTTCATTACAAAAGCGGTAGGATGAAAAAAAATATATACCAAATGGTCCCGGAGATCTCAACTGATATATATTCTATGGATTTCAAAAGTTCGATTTCTTTCCGGGGTGAATAAAAGAACGACCAGATAAAAGAATCTCACAATCCATTGAAGAAGCGAATGAAATACAAATATATTTCGGTTCACTGTTCTAGTATCGCGTTCTTGGAGATGAGACTAAATTTTCCTTTCAATTCGTCCAACGGTTTCCGAGCTGTATGGTATAGCTCTTCTCTTTGGAGATTCAATTTTAAAAGCATATTAATGTGAGTTACAAACGTTTAAACAGAATACGCATGTAATATTTTCCGAGTCATTCCACCGAGAGATGATGTTAGGTATAACTTTAAAATATGGTATCCCTTGGCGAATTTGGTGAAATTTTTGGCGATGTTTACGAAACGCAAGAACATGAACTAATTTCACTTTTAGTTTCGACTGCTGAGGGATGTGCTAAAATAACGAAGGGTACTCCTCAGTATACTTGACAACTTTTATTATTAAAGTAATTTTAAACAATTATATGTTCTTGCTTAATTAATCACAAACCTTTAATAAACGGCATACAAGCAATAATGGTGGAATGTGAGTTTATTGGTTGTTGTTGTTGATTCTGATGCCACTTGGACAAACCAAGCCCGATTGAGCCTGTAAGCTCTCGTATTAAGGCCAAGGGGTGTGTCTTTCGTTTTAAAGAGCACCATCAAGGTGAAAGAACGACTTCGCTCAAGTAGGTCCTCATAATTTTGAAGCAGGGACCAAGCAGTAGAACCATAGACTTGTCCTGCCACCTCCAGAGGTATTAATTGAAGACTTGGAGGACATTGTGACCACGAACATATTTTAAGTGCCCCAATCACCTTTAACGATTTTAGGCCTGCTCTTGTTCCGAACCTGCAACCTCTCAGTTACGAGATCGTTGTCTTTGCCGACTGAGCTACCTTGGCTAGCGAGTTTATCTGGTTTGAGTTATCGGTAAAATTATCGTTGTTTACCGAAGCCCATCAATTTAATTTCAAAAATTTAATGGCAAATAAAAATTAGACGCTTTTAATGTGTAACAAGAGGAATTAACAAGAAAATATGGATACCAAAATGATGTAGAGACATGGATTTTTTGGACGCCAATAAAAACAGGGATAAAAATTATAGGTTGCCATGCTTAGAGCTTTATCGCTAATTTGGCCGGGATACCTAGTTCTGATTTCATGACATATTGTTAATATGTGAGTTTTTACTGAATTTGGTTTTAAAATATGTAGTAAATCAGATATGAGACAACACAAGGGTCACACAATCAAATATCATAGGAAATCTTCATAAAGATGTCAGAATGATATTTAAAAAAATTAATGTAAGTTACAAGTTTTTAAAAAGAATTCGTATGTTATATTTGTCCGATCATTCTACCTAGACATGGCATTAATATGTCAACAAACATATTTTTATTTTAAAATGTGAGTTTTAAAAGATATTGGATATCTGATAAGGAATCACATAAAGCTATAAGTTTTCGTATATTATAAGATACAGATTAACATGAGTTGCAAGGTCTTAAATAGAATACGCAAGTAATGTTGGAGGATATATTTCACCTAGAGGTGGCGTTAATGTGTCATTAGACTGATCTTGGTTTTGAACTGATTTTGAATGGGTATACTAGCTAACATAAGTGTTTGTCTAAGAATTTACATAAAGCTGTTAGCTCTGTTTTGTTGATTTAAAAGGAAATTATTGCAAGTTTCAATGTTCTGAATAGTGTCCAAAATTTTTCTAAATAATCTATTAATAAAATGCCCTTATTCCAAAAATTGTTGCTATAGGTTTTCCATTAGAATACAAAGGATTTGAAACATGCCAGAATTATTAACAAAGAAAGCTGTTTAAAGTGCCTTTGTCAAAGTAGTTTTCAGAACGCCATCTCTAGGAGAGGCCGTAAATTCTTTATCCCCCCTAGGACTTTATAAAGGCAATGAAAATTTCCTTTTTAAAATTCTGTTACCCTTTGCAATTCTGTTTATACCTTCTGTCCATAGCTATGCCATTTAGATAACCTTCGTTCTCCTAATTAACCACGACAAGCGTGGAAGATGTTATCAACCCGAGTTTCTGCTCAGAAATGATCTCTTTTGGCGTTGCTTCCTAAGCAAATTCCTATGTCTACTCCGCGTCAGCTTTTTTACTCTGTATAATTCCACTCGAGGGTATGTCTTTCTCTTATTACGTTATCGTTAATGAGTTCTAACTATTTTTAATTATAACTAGCTTAATTCTTAACACCCAATTTTAAACCTGATGCACACACAGATATATATATATATATATATATATATATATATATATATATATATATATATATATATATATATATATATATATATATATATATATATATAGGAAAAACTTTAAAATAACAATAATCATTATTTTATTTTAAAATGATATTATATGATCTCACAATGGATATATTGATATTTTCTAACAAAAAATTAAGTAACTAATACTCTTTATAGAATTAATTAATTCTCTTCTTTTAACTCAATTTTCAGTTCTGTACGGTATCATGTCGCAAATATTTCCACGTTTTAAACTACAGTTTATTGATCACGATTATCAATCTTTCGCCGTTATAAAAAATATTTTCTACGAAATCTAAAAAGGTTTCACAAAAATGACTTTAAAATATGTTTTGACAATTTATAGAATCATTCTCAGAAAAGCACTCTAGTCGGTGAAGATGACTTTGAAGAACATACAGTAAATATTCACTAGAAAGCTTGAATCTATTTTTCAGGTTAGCCTTCGGGATACATGTTTATTCCAAAAGTATTGATTGTCATAATTATATATACGCAGTATGTGCACACATATTATTTCTTCACTACTATTGTGTTTAAAAGGCTTTTGATCGTAAAATACTACGGAAATGAGTCAGCATAATGTATAGACTATAAAAAGCAAATAAAAATGGTTTTATCTTAACTAGTTTTCTTCCTCGTCTTTCTTTCTAATTATATATTGGTTGGGAGTGCTACGATATACTTGTTTTGCTACTTGAGGAGTAATTCCATGTTTGTCTAATATTGCTTATACTGTACTCTGTTTTAAAGTACAGAGACGTTTCATTTTAAAATTCCTCTCTTAAAATGCAAATGAAGTGAAATGAAATTTTTTATAGATTTTTAAACATTTATTAAACAAGAGGATAGTTTTACTTTGACACTTATTTATGATTCTGAAATATTTATTTTCAAAATATAAAATTTTTAGAACAGTTTCTTAGAAATATAGTAAATACAAACTTCTTTCATCATTTATGGGATAGGAATATTGCTTTTCTTATAGATACACATTTGTCATTTGAATGTATATAAAATACACCATCTGTAAAAATTTCTCTATCAATAAAGTCATTTATGTATAAGTACACTTGCTTGATATATTTTATAAATGTCCTTTTGACATTCTAAAGATGTTACCTTGAATGGAAATGCAATATAGAAATGATTTTAAAGTTGTAACACAGAAAGTAAATATCGTCAAGCTACAATGGTAAGCTGCAATGAAAATATCATCAAATTTTTATGTAGTTCAACATTTGAGGAACTCTTCTTGGATCACAATAAGGAAAATTCATTACTGACTACTTTTGTAAACACTTGGAGAAATTGAAATTTTGTTACGATATGATAAATGATTTTTAAGTTGTAAACACAGAAAATAAATATCGTCAAACTCCAACGATAAACATCTAAGAAAAGATCCTCAAATTTTTATATAGTTCAGCATTTCAAGAACTCGTCTTGGATCACAATAAGGAAAACTAATTACTAACTACTTTTGTAAACGCATGGAGAAATTGAAATTTTGTTATTATATCCTAAAAAAAACAATTCTAAACAAAACTATTCAGCACATGCAAATAAAATAAAAATAAGAGATGAACTGCGGAATTTTCGTTTCATATGAGTAGCCCAATCAGTTAAATCAAACCGTTATAATTATAAAAGAAACAAAATTAGTTTTAACTATATTTTTAACTATAATCAAATATAAGGAAAAATGATTTTAAGATTTAATTGGTTATAAAATTAGCTACGGTTTCAAAAATATATATTTCTATAATACTAAGCAAATGCAAATGCAATGTAGAAATGATTTTAAAGTTGTAAAAGCAGAAAATAAATATCGTCAAACTCCAATGGTATTCTGCTACGAAAAGATCCTCAAATTTTTATGTAGTTCAACATTTGAAGAACTCTTCTTTGATCTCAATAAGGATAATTTATTACTGACTATTTTTGTAAATACGTGGAATAATTGAAATTTTGTTATGATATCCTAAAAAAACAATTCTAAACAAAACTATTCAGCACATGTAAATAAAACTAAAATAAGAGATGAACAGTGGAATTTTCGTTTCATATGAGTATAAGCTGTGAAATTTTATCAAATTTATAATTATAGAAACAAACATTTAACTATATTTTTAATCAACAATAAGGAAAATTCATTTTAGATTTAATTTTATAAACACTTGGAAAAATATAATTTTATAATACGATAAATGACAGTAGAAATTATTTTAAGTTGTAAACACAGAAAATAAATATCGTCAAACTCCAACGATAAACGTCTAAGAAAAGATCCTCAAATTTTTATATAGTTCAGCATTTCAAGAACTCTTCTTGGATCACAATAAGGAAAACTAATTACTAACTACTTTTGTAAACGCATGGAGAAATTGAAATTTTGTTACTATATCCTAAAAAAACAATTCTAAACAAAACTATTCAGCACATGCAAATAAAATAAAAATAAGAGATGAACTACGGAATTTTCGTTTCATATGAGTAGCCCAATCAGTTAAATTAAATCAAACCGTTATAATTATAAAAGAAACAAAATTAGTTTTAACTATATCTTTAACTATAATCAAAAATAAAGAAAAAATATTTTAAGATTTAATTGATTATAAAATTAGCTACGGTTTCAAAAATATATATTTCTATAATACTAAGCAAATGCAAATGCAATGCAGGAATGATTTTAAAGTTGTAAAAGCAGGAAATAAATATCGTCAAACTCCAATCGTATTCTGCTACGAAAAGATCCTCAAATTTTTATGTAGTTCAATATTTGAAGAACTCTTCTTTGATCACAATAAGGAAAATTCATTACTAACTACTTTTGTAAACACGTGAAGAAATTGAAATTTTGTTATGATATCTTAAAAAAAAATCTAAACAAAACTATTCAGCACATGTAAATAAAACTAAAATAACAGATAAACAGCCGAATTTTTGTTTCATAACAGTAGCTGTGAAATTCAATCAAAGCAATATAATTATAAATGAAACAAAACTAATTTTAAATATATTTTCCAGGTAACAAAATGAGGAAAAATTGCTTTAAGATTTAATTGGTCATCA
>CM063505.1:146245113-146252613 GCA_032207245.1 Pardosa pseudoannulata
AGAGAGGTGCGAAATTAAGAACAAAAGTTGATCTATATTGCGAGAATTAACAAGCGGGGCATCAAAAATGCTTTAAACTCCTTTGATTAGACGACCAGTTGAGAGCTATTAGGATATTAAGGGTTAAGAAGACGAAGATCTACTTTTTTTTCTAATGCCAAATTCCATCAGCTGTCCGCATGTATTCGACCTGGAAGATTTAATCGGATGAAATTCGGTTCGTAAGAATAGTTCTTCTTACTATTGGTCATAGTTCAGATGTCTTTGAAATCCCCTAAATTATTATAAATAAAGCAGATTTACAAGGATATATTATAAGTAGATATACAAGTTTGTTATTTTATCTCTATGGAAAGCAAGCATATGCCAGTTTTGTAAAAATTATATATGTACTTAATCCTGAATATGTTACAAATTCCAGGAACATATTTTATGTGTAGATATATGCAGTCATATTAAAATAATAAATACCATTTACTGATGCTTTGAAGGGTTATTTAACGATTTATCAATGTAAAACTAAGATCAAAAGATTTTTTATGTCAAGACAACATAATTTTTATTCTAAGAATTTACCACCAGTAGAATATATTTTCGATTTAATTCGTCTTTAACAATAGGTTTACGAATGTTTCTTATATACCTATCTCTACGAACACTCGTCAATTTGATGCAAGAACGAATACATATAACAACAGTCAGAAAGCATTGTATTTATACTCTATAAATAAAAAATGAAAATATGAGATAATATTGATGTTCGCAATAATATTAATAATTAAAATATACTCTAGTATTTTATTTTTCAATACCCAAACCAAGCAACTAAAACCTTCAAAATCACTTCACACTCTGACTTCAACTGACATTCTGCGTTTCGTTCTTTCTGTAAAAATGAGTTACACTGCTGGACAACGCTAGCAAGGGAGACTGACGGAGGGACGAGGGAAATGTCAGGGACCCTCCCTTCTACCCTCTTGGATAAGAGGGGTTGCTAACGCTTGTCAGTCATCTTTGGCCCTGGTAACAGTAGTTTTTGGATTTTGCTCGGCAGCTTTGAAGGCCCCTTCCGAGAAAAAGCAGACCAAGACGGAGCAAACGGAGAACTTCAGCAGAGGCATGCAATGCTCAACCATTTTTTTTTCATCTTCACATAGCGTCATCAAGGGCAAGGAGTTGTTCCAGCATTCCAGCAGTTTACGGCATCTCTATATTGAGATTTAATATGTTATTTGCGTCACCAAATTTTTCAAAAATAGAATTGTAAATAAAGAGTCTGCAAAAAGGGCAAGTCTTCTCTCATTTGTATCTGGTGTCTTAATTTTTTGTGCTAACTCAACAGGCAGGGTATAAGTCATTGGTACGTAATACTTTCTACTGTTTCTTATTGCTTATTTCATTTGAAATAACAATATAGAATAACTGATCGAAGTATTGTCGGTACATTCCTATTTATTACTGTTGTAACTGTATCGGTTCTACTGTTTGCATGAGTAGAACTAATTTACTAGAAATTTTGTCTACATTACGATCGCGTCAAATTGACTCAAATCCGTAGAGATAGGTATACCACAGAGAAAATTTCAATACTTCAACACCTTTATTGAAATTAGACTTCAATATATATTTACCTCATTAAATGTATAAAAGTCAGTAGAAGAGATAAAATAAAAATGTAAAATGTTTTTTTAATGTAATGCAAATGTAAAAAGTTTTTGTAAAATGTTCCTTATAAAATTTGAAATTGTCAAAATGAAGCGTCCTGTAGTGTTAAAAGTATGATACTCTAAATCGACTTTAAATGAAAAGTTTTCATGATCGCTACAAAACACAAAATGTCTTACAAGTATAAATTAATAACACTTATACCTCGTGGTCTGACACTGTTAAATACTTAGGTATAATTATAGACAAAAATTTTACTTGAAATCAACATTTGAATAACGTTAGAATTAAATATCATAAAACTAAGCGAGCTCTCTAAACACTAACTTCTCAAAAAATTTAATGAAAATTAAATTTAATAATACAATGCTAGTTTACACGTCCTGTCTTTGCCCAATTATTACGTATGCAGCTGATTCTATCATAATAATTTAACTGTTGCACATAACACCATTTTCCACGAAATAACTAAATCTCTATGGTACTTTACTAATAATAATATTCATAATGAACTTGAAATTAATTCTATTCCAAACGTTTTGCTTAATCTATAGACTAAATTCCTCAAAAAGTTATGCTATATCATCAATTGCGATCACACTTAGGTTGCTAATACTGCTTATACTTATACTGCTAAACAGACTTGAGGCCATTCTTGCTAAATAAATTTAGTTTTTTTTGTTTCATAACGTAAAAAACCAAAAAATTAACAAACAAATATAAAATATCATAAAAAATGTATTATAAAAGAATAAAATTACTTGGAATGTGAGAAATAATTATATAACATGACACAACATAACCTTCTCATTCAATGTTCACAACCTCTTTTCATATTCTACTAGACAAATTTAAATTGGTAGACACACTTATTTCTGATTATTTGTCCTGAAATTACCGGCATCTCATAGAAAAACAAAGGTACTACCAATTTAATGAGTCTTCGACTTGAACGAGTGTCTCTTGACACAAAATTACTGTGTTTTTCTATCCCTAAACTCTCTATTCTCTTGATATTTTGTGTCATGAATCATGAATCCATCATAATAAGTCCCTTTTCCTGTTTCGTTGTTATTTTCTCGCTTACTGTTATTCATGCTCACTGAAAGAACTCGGGATTGACGGGCTAGTTCCGTATAATCCTGTTCAGACATATAATGCAGGTCCTGAAGGTTTGAATCCCTTTTATTATTTAGTAGATATATTGAGAATAAAATATTTTAAGATTATACAGGATAACTCAAAAAAGCATGAGCAATATTTTCTTTTTTAATAATTCACCATAATTCTCAAAGGCACTATAGCTTGCTATCCACATGAAATAAATAGAATTAGAAATTGTGCGAAAGTGAAAGACACTAAAGGGAACAGAAAATGTACATTATAAAGCGATCTCTAACTCATTTATTTTGGATTCATCTAGTTAACCCTGAAAACGTCCTCACACATCTTTACTTTTCACAATTTGAAATGAAACCGCCACTATATATATATAATTATACTAGAGTGAAAACTAATTAGCAGTACATTTGAATTGTAGATTTTTGTATTCGCAAATTATTATATTACTAGCATACGACTGGATAAGTAAAATATTTAATCTTCCATAATTGTAAAGCACCCTATGAGGCAAGTAAAAAAATGGTTTGTTTTTTGGCAGAGAACTTGTTGGTACAAGCTGAATAATTGTTTAGAATCACGTTGAATTGATTTAGAAAGATAATTCAAAGTTTCCTTATCTACGTCGAAATTATCGTTAAGCTCTTTCCAATTTTTTTTTGCACAGTAATTAATGGAAGTAAAAGAATGAAACTATCATTTCCACTGTATCCTGAAGGTAGATTTTATTTGTCGTTAATATCGATGATAAAATTTTCATTGCAAAAAAAATAAAACGATGATTAAATTTAAAATTATCACATATGTACCTAATATACTATTTAAGCCAAATATAAAAGAAAATTATTTACGTAATATCTAAATTCAGTAATAAAAAGTACGAAAATAATGCAGACTATATTTAAATAATTTAAAATAAGAAATGATTAAAGAGATGACGTCATAAAGCTAGAAAAAATGTTGTTTTTATATATTTTTTATGCGACAAATTAATAAATTTAATCTCTTGCTCTTAAACGGGGAAAATAGGATTTGAAATAATGGCAATGAATGCTAGAAAATGGGGGAAGAGGGGGATTTCGAACGTTGCTAACCGTAACTCATCAAGAGTCCAATATGGATGCCTGTATCCATTCCAGCTACAACCGCTTCATATTCGAGTACAGACGGACATATAACTTAGACTATTATTATACATTGGATACGAAAGATATATTATTTTATACAGCACATTTTTAACGGCAAGAGGAAACTTCCCCGCAGGCCGTATTTTGGCCGCCAATATATGTAGAGACATGCGTGGGTGAAAAGCAATTAATACTTTATTTATCTATCCATTCATATAGTGGTATTTTTAGATCCTTATTATACTACTAGCATATAGCCCGTCATATGACGGGATCAGTAAAATTTTTAATTTTCCAGAATTGTAAACTACCCTATGAGGCAGGTAAAAAAAATGGGTTTTTTTTTGGCTGAGAATAATCTTGCAGCAAAAAATAATCGTTGATTGAATTTTAAATTATCACATACGTACCTAATCTATTATTTAAGAGAAATATAAAAGAAAATTAATTACGTAATATATAAGTTCAGTGATAAAACGTGTGAAAATAATGCAGACGATATTTAAATAATTTAAAATAAGAAATGATTCAATGAGATGGTTAAAGGAATGACGTCATAATGATAGAAAAATGTTTTTTTCATCTATTTATTCTATAATAAATTGATAAATTTAATCGCCTGCTCTTAATCGGGGGAAAATGGGGCTTGAAATAACCGCATTAAACTCTCGAAAAGGGGGGAAGGAGTGAATTTCAATATTTTTGCTGTGATATGAAGCTTATTTATACCAATTTATTTTAGAATCAGATCGATAGTTAAGGAGAAAATAAACTTTTCTCGCTTTAAATTTTGCTAACCCTAACTCATTAAGAATTCAATATGGAGCCTATTTCCATTCCAGATCCAACCGCTTCAAAAATTCGTGGACAGACGGACAGATAACTTAGGCTATTATTATATAGGGGACTAGAATTGTGAACTGTTACTATTATGTTATTGTTATTGTTGTGTAGTTAGTTGTAAGTTAAATTTTAAGATAAAAGTTAACTTAGGTGGGAGAATATCAAATCGTCTGTTAAAATTGATGTTCTACCCACATATTATCTTTTTTATTTTATTTTTTCTCTCTAAGTTGCGAGTGGCAACGAACGATTTTGTTTAGTGAAAACATGGCTGTTCTTTCGTATGCGAGAAAAATGGCTCGAGTTGCTTTTGTGCTTTAATATGTTAATATTATTTACGCCATAAATTCTTCTGTGTGACATTTTCTGTGCATTTAAAGATCTCGCATACGTAAATATAATAAAAAGTGTTTTATATTAAAAGGGCGTCTGTTTTGAGCAATTAATTAACGCCATTGAGAACATTCTTCAGTATCACACTTCTGATTTCGAAACCCAAACGGGACAGTGATTATTTGGTGGTATATATGAATGGTATCGAAAATGATAAATTTAATCTCCTGCTTTTAACGGGGGGAGAATAAGGCTTGAAATAATAGCATTAAACGCTAAAAAAGGGGGATGGCTTAGATTATGAACTTGCTTTGAATTTTGCTAACCCTAACTCATAAAAAATTCAATATGGATGCCTGTATCCGTTCCAGGTACAACCGCTTCAAAAATTTGCCGTCAGACACCTTAGGCTATTATTATATAGGGGATATTTACTAATCCGATAAAGAAAACATTCAGATTAATTATTGAAAACATTCAACCGATTATTAATGAATGTTCAATAACGACAAAAAAAAAATCTGCAGTATTTTATTTTGCTATTTACATATCTTTCATTTAGATATTTTTAATCTTATTTCAATTTGAAATTTCTCACTTAACGCCCACTATAAGTACACAATTTTGCATGCACGTTCAATGAATACAAATTTTATAAGAAATTTTATTCTTTGAACGATTTATTCTCTACTCCTAACTCTGCTACTAAAATTTCTCTATTTTAGGAGTAGAAACAAAGCAATCTATTTTTTTCCATTACAGAATTTATCAGTATTTTATTTCCTTCGCTGGACAAGAGGGAGTTTTCACATTTAAAATTTTCATCGAACTGGTTTCAAAACAGGATAAATATTTTAATTAAAATTTTTATTTTTTTTAACATGCAGTAATCGTTAGTATTTAAGCAATATATTTTCCACGGCATACTACATTATGGCGCAAAGTGTTAGCATATTGCATATTATATGCAATTATAATTGTGTTAGGAAATTAAAATATAGCCTGGTCAGCGTTATTAGCTGGAAGCATTTCTAGCTAACACTGCAGGTGAATAGCTTGTTTAATTTATGTGTTAAGTCGATACATGTTTAATTTTTCATAAATAAAATTTTAACTTAAAACATTCGAAGTGTAAATTTTATTGAAATCCTAAAACTTCATCAAACCTCTGACGACTCTGCATTCTTTTGAAGTGTTGAAAAAGCTGTATGAAACTTGATTAATTTTCCATTAAATAGTTACAACAGAACTTTTAATTTTTCTAAACATTTACGAATTTTTATTTATTGAACGATTTATTCTCTATTCCTAACTGTACTCCTAAAGTTTATCTGTTTTAGGAGTACGAACAAAACAATCTATTTTTTTCCCATTACAGAATTTATCTGTATTTTATTTCCTTTGCTTGACAAGAGGGAGTTTTAACATTTATAATTTTCATCGAACTGGTTACAAAACATGATAAATATTTTAATTAAAATTTTTAATTCTTATTTTAACATGCAGTACTCGTCAGTATTCAAGCAATATATTTTCCATGGTATACCACATCATGGCGCAAAGTGTTAGCATATTGCAGACTATATTTAGTAATATATATATCACAGCAAAACTTTTAATTTTTTTTTAACTTTTTACGAATTTTTATTTATTGAACGATCTATTTTCTAATCCTAACTCTACTCCTAAAATTTAGCTATTTTAGGGGTAGAAACAAAGCAATCTAGTTTTTTCCTCCATTACAGAATTTATCAGTATTTTATTTTCTTCGCTGGACAAGAGGGAGTTTTAACATTTATAATATTCATCGAACTGGTTACAAAACATGATTAATATTTTAATTAAAAATTTTTTAATTCTTTTTTAACATGCAGTAATTGACAGTATTCAAACAATATATTTTCCATGGTATACTCTTCGTGGCTCAAAGTGTTAGAATATTGCAGACTATATGTAGCAATAATTATCACAGCAGAATTTTTAAATTAATTTCAAACTTTTTACGAATTTTTATTTATTGGACGATCTATTTTCTACTCCTAACTCTACTCCTAAAATTTATCTATTTTAGGAGTAGAAACAAAGCAATCTAGTTTTTATTTTTTGCATTACAGAATTTATCTGTATTTTATTTCCTTTGCTTGACAAGAGGGAGTTTTAACATTTATAATATTCATTGAACTGGTTACAAAACATGATAAATATTTTAATTAAAAATTTTTAAATTCTTTTTTTCACATGCAGTACTCGTCAGTATCTAAGAAATATATTTCCATGGTATACTACATCGTGGCGCAAAGTGTTAGCATATTGCAGACTATATGCAGTAAATCACAGCAGAACTTTTAAATGTTTTTAAAATTTTTACAAATTTTTATTCATTGAAAGATCTATTTCTCTTCTCCTAACTCTA
>CM063505.1:146260113-146295113 GCA_032207245.1 Pardosa pseudoannulata
GAGTATTGAAAAAAAATTAATTAATTAAATTGTGTCCTCATAATTTTAATATAGTATAATAAAATATGAATGATGTTATACACATATTTTTTGACGTTTCTTTGAAATTAAAAGACTTTAAAAAGTTGGTCATATATTTAACAACTATAACTACAAATGTGATTAATCTTCAGAAATACTTTTAAAACATTGCGAATGTTTTGAGTTTATGATTCTATAATTAACACACACACACACACACACACACACACACACACACATATATATATATATATATATATATATATATATATATATATATATATATATATATATGTATATAATATATATATATATATATATATATATATATATATATAATATATATATATATATATATATATATATATGTATATATATGTATATATATATATATATATGTATATATATATATATATATATATGTATATATATATATATATATATATGTATATATATATGTATATATATATATATATATATATATATATGTATATATATATATATATATATATATATATATATATATATATATATATATATATGTATATATATATACATATATATATATATATATATATGTATACATACATGTATATATATATATACATATATATATACATATATACATATATATATATATATATATGTATATATATATATATATATATATATACATATGTGTGTATATATAAAGTTAGATATATACAAAGAGATAGAGGGGGAAAGAAAAAGATAACAGATTAATACACTTTTAATAATTAAAATAATTAAAAATATTTTAGTTCTGTCAAAAGTACCTCACATCATGGATTTATCAGATTAATGGTTTTAGATACGTGTGCTGTACTTAAATAAAATCTGAGAAACTCGCAATGCATTTCAGCTTGCAGTTAAACAGAGAGCAAAACTCGTTAATTATAGAATAGGGCAAATTTTCATATTATGACAATCCTTGCTGTAGTTTCAAACTGAAGGGCAGTTTATTGTTTGTTGGCTGTTGTGAACATGAAAATGAATGGGAAGGGCATTATAGTAGTTTGTGACTTTGCGACAAATTACCTTATTAGTTTCCTCCCCTTCTTCAATTCCGTCCTTGCTTTTGGCTCCTCGACCACAGTTTGCTTTACGCAATTTTAATTCGGATTTTTTTTTCCCATATATTTTTATGGTATTCTATAAATAGTTGTGGTTATTTAATAACAATTTTAAAGGCACTTTAAAGCTATACGATATAAATATAGATCACATATAAAGGATACTATATTTCAATAAATTTATTGATATTATAATTATATCCTCTGATCAGGATAATTACGATGTATATCCCACAAACATACAATTTATATGTAATATGAGATATTACGTTGTTAGCCTCTCGGAAGCAGCTGTTCACATTACATGACATGTACGAACATCTACGCAAGATGACATAGATTCAAGCATATAATTCTGTTAATATAGATTGCAGTAGATATGTAATGCTGGATATATAAACAAATGGAAACACTCCTACACTTTGAAAGAAAATGAAATATAAACAGAGGGAAGAATGTTTTCTTTCATATTTTTAAAATCATCTCAAAAGTAAGAAATATATTGTTAGCGTAAAAATAGGCAATATGTGGATTATGTTGCTTTTAATATCAGCCAGATCAAAGATAAAATAAATACCTTGGTATGTTCTTAGACAGTAAACTCAGGTGAAAAAACACTATTTCAAACAAAATCTTGAAAAGATCTAGTTCCGATTACATACAATACAAGTTAATCTTTAAAAGCAAATTCTTCTATATAAAACAGTACTCTGACGTTTTTTAACGTATGAATCTTCTATTTAAGGGTCAGAATCCAGAACAAAAATTCAGCGACTTTAGAAAGTACAAAATAAAAAGTTCCATGTCATCCGTACAGCAAAGATGTACGTAAATAATATTCTAATTCACTGAGAATGCGGCATAAAACCTCTCCGTAAAGCCGAAATAAACTTAGAAATATTTTTTTTCGGAAAATGCATAGAATCAACAAAGAAGAAATTGCGGATACTCACGACTATGGTCCAGGTTAACATCATAGGTGTCATTGGACGACAATGGTTCTTCAACCAGAAAATATGCCACAGTCATGGGCTCCTAGCAATTTCAATTAGCCTCTAATATAGTTCCAGTAACTTTATCAACATGATAACCAGGTAAAACTGATAGCTAATATTCTGTATAACCAATACTCTAGCAATATAAATATTTAGCTTTGATTCTAATATTAATTTTTTTCTTAAATGACACTAATTCTATTCAGCCAAATAATCGAATTTTTAAACATATGAATGTCTAAGATTAAGGAGTTTAAGCTGGCGAGCATTCAAATAGAATCAACGTCAACGTTAATCATAGACTTAGAAATTTTAATTTCCATAAGATGTGTTGGTGTTTCAAAACAGGCTTCGACAATTTCCTCTCATTAGAATGTAATTCAACATCATTTTCTAAATAAGAAGTATAGGAAGGGCTGTGAAAAAGCTGGGGGAGTTGAAAAATGTACAGAATCTACCTTTTTTACCAAGATTTTGAAAAATCTTTTGATAAAACTTAGTAAAAAATCTAAATTTTTCAATTAAAAAATGTTTTTATCTGCAATTTAGGAACTTTCCTTTACAGATTGCAATAAAATAGAGGAATACAAAACTATATGTGCATCTGTCTTAAATGCTATTGTTCAAACTTTTTGCATTTAATCAGGTTTGAGTTACGTGAAATTCATATTCACCTGTATATTTACTTACGAACAAAGAAGCAAATTTTCATTAAATAAATAAATAAATGAATGAATTGTTTAATCCGGCAGGCATTTGAATTTTTTTATAGTTAATAATTTTGTAATATATTTATTTTGTTCCCATTTCATAGATATAATGCCATAAGTTGTCTCATAAATCCTAATTTCTTTTTGTATTGCAGTAATTTTTTTAATAGATACAAGTTTCATCACAGTGTTTTACCTTGGTGTAAATTGAACTTTCCTTTCCAAATGTTTGGAGATAGAACTAAAGATAATATAAAAATTATAATAAATTTTACATTAATATTCTGTAGTACCAGGTATTAAATATTAGTATTATGTATTAAATATTTTTTTGTGAAATGGAAAAAAAATTAATTATCATAAAATCTCATTTAAGGTACAATAACTTTTCCTGTTAAAAATTACCATTATTTTTTATCGCAGTATGCATATTTGATATAAAACATCAAATAGCACTTAGAATAAATTAATTTTGAACCACAGCCAGGAAATACCAATTTACATATTTATGTAAGTGAAATTAGTAGTTTAATAAAAAATAAACTTGGTTAAACAAATAAAATAGATTTAAATCAAATTTCCTCTCTACTCGTGGATCTAGTCATTAAATAACCTAATCTTTATTAATACTACATCTTTTAAATTAAAGCCTAATTTGCTGAACTATATTTCATATAAAATATGTAAAAACAATATTTTATTAAACATATTAGTCAAAGTAAATAATCTGGAGAATTCAATTTAGTATTAAATTCTTTCTTATCGTTTGTTTAAATTAAAAAAATATTTAATTTTAATACTATTAAATTATAAGAAATATATAGCTGTATTCTTGTCTTACTTCTACAGTTCTTACACATAATCATGAAGCATAGAGAAGCATATGAAAGTAAAAATAAATAATATAAAAAGCAGCTAATTAGATTATAATACTTACTACTAAGTTTATATACGACAAAATATTCAAATAAGAAAGTTGACATTCATATACAGCAAAGCGTTAAGTAAATAGTATGTGTGACATAATACAGTTAGTTCAATGAAAAATATATTTTAAAAGTTTTTTAATAATAATAGCTGAATCTTATGATATTTGTAATAATAAATTCTTCTTGTTGCTAATGCCACTTGGTCAAACAAAAATCGACTGAGCCATACGCAACTCGTATTAATTCAAAGGAGTGCGGTTTTCGTTTTAATAATCGTTACAATAAAGGGTGAAAGTACGATTGTTGCTCAATTGTGCCCTCGTAATTTAGAAGCAGGGACCAAGCAGTAGAACCAAGTACTACTAGTATTTACCTACTCGTATTACTCTTATTAAGGCCAATGATTTCACCTTTCCTTTTAAAGAGCACCATTAAAGGGAAAAAACGACTTCGTTCAAGTAGGTCCTGTTAATTTAGAAGCAGGGACCAAGCAGTAAAACCAAGTACTACTAGTATTTACCTACTCGTATAACTCTTATTAAGGCCAAGGGGTTGACCTTTCGTTTTAAAGAGCACCATTAAGGGGAAAGAACGATTTCGCTCAAGTAGGTCCGTAATTTTGAAACAGGAACCAAACAGTAAAACCAAGTACTACTAGTATTTACCTACTCGTATTACTCTTATTAAAGCCAATGGCTTCGCCTTTCGTTTTAAAGAGCACCATTAAGGGGAAAGAACGATTTCGCTCAAATAGGTCCGTAATTTTGAAACAGGAACCAAGCAGTGAAACCATAGACTTGGGCTGCCACCCCCAGAGTTAATTATTGAGAACTCAGAGGACATTGTGACCACGAACATATTTTTACTTTCCCAAGTCACCTCTAACGAACAAGGCGGATATTAGGCCGGCTCGGGGTCCGAACCCGCAACACCCTAATTACGAGAGCGTTACCTTCCCTTGCCGACTGAGCTACGGCGTCTCTGATAATATCATACAAACCTCAGTTGTTTTTTTAAACCATAGTTTCATTTAGAATTTAGAATACGATAGCATAAAAATAAATAAACTCTACAAAATGAACTCTCTATGCATAAAAATATTAATTCAAGAAATACATAATTATTACATTCGATTTTCTATTTTTATGTTTCAAGACATATGCATTACAAGTTGAGAAGAAACAGTGCATAAATAAACCATCATTTTCAATATTTTAGTCAGACTAAACGAAAGTACTGTATCAGTGACTTCTGCGGCGATAGATAAAGAAGAGATGTAAAATATCAACATATCCGAGATCATTCTAGGGCAAAAGAATATGGTATCCTAAAAGTTAGTGAGGGCTGTTCAATAGTCCTAGAAAAATACCTTACGAAACAGTATTTCTTTTTCGAAATAGTATAAATAATTAATAAAATACAGAACGTTTCGCTAAGGTTAAATTAATTTTGAGACAAAGTTGGGAACTGCCGATAACCAGGTCTGTTCCCAACTTTGTAAATCTGATCTATATTTTAAATCACTTCAATATTAAATATACAAAAAAAAAACCCAGATTCAAATTGCACATAAAAAACTTTAAAAGAGTTGGCACATTACCAGGAAAAATCACTGCACAAAATGCAATGCGTGTAAATTACTCCTTTACTCTGCTATCATATTTAAACATACCAGAAGACGTGTATTATGATTTGAATATTGGAGCATTAACAGAGGGCTAATACTAAGCTACAGAAACCATTAACAGTAAGGATGAATACAATATATATTATTATCAATAATTTTAAGTTATGAGTGAAATAAAATTGTATAGATCAACCAAGAAAAAGTGAAATGCTAAATATAATTGATAAATTATTGTTGACTAAAATTTTAAACGAAACAACACTGAATTAATGATAGTTGTACTAAAATTTGTTATGCTGAAACATTAAGTTTAAAATGAAAGTTTTTTTTGATTTCTAAATATATTACACACAAATTGAAATTTCAATAACACAATATTTTTATTATAATTTATGTAAAATTGGTATAATCATATAAAAAGTTTATTGTGTTGTGCTTCAACATATTGATCAAGCTATAGAATATAGTTATTAAATATTTGTTAGAAATAATTTTATGTCACCCTCCCCCTTCTTTAAACATACAAAATCTGAAAAGTCAAAGTTATGAACATATTTCCTCTTTTTAACAAAGTACGAGTTCATCTAAGAGCATCTAATCATCACTCACGCAAGTGCTTGTGTGAAAATACACCCATCACTTTATTCCACCTTAGAGTCATAAAATTGGCATTATATACTTCCCAAACATTAAGAAGTAGAGTTTATCTCATAAAGTTGATAGTATTAGCAGTGACTTTGCTCTCGAGCTATGGCTTGTAAGAGGATTAAGTCAACAGATGAAAAGAACTGCTGAGTATAGATAATCGCTCTCAAACATTGATGGCCTATTGTGGATTAATAATGGTAGCTGTGTTGTTTCCAGTTGGCGACGGCCTTCTTAGAGACCAAGATGGGATTTTAGGGACTTAGGATTTTCAAGAGATCTTTCCCTTTCTGAAGTGAGATGTTTTATGATAGCATTCGAGAGAATTTTCTTTTCATATAATCGTGGTGTTAGAATTTGCTGAGGAGTAGCTGCTTTTAAATATGGAATGATAAAAAGGTTAGAGTTTAAGTATATATGTAGATATTTCCATCATAGTATATTCAGGGGTGTTTGGTTCAAGGAGAAAGTAGATATTACAAAGAATATTTTATAAATTATGAACTTCAATTGTGTAATTTTGTAAATATATCTATTGAGTTATAACAGAATAATGACTCTAAAATTCTTACTTAAAGTCAGATAAATTTTTAAACTAATTCAATTCATAAAATATTTTTCTGTTTTTTAACTTAACTTAGTACTTATTGAGCATTTTTCTGAATTTCGAGTTGTTTTATCAAATTCTTTTCACAACCTTAAATGATATTATAGCATGTGTGGATTTTGAGTTACAAAATAGTTTTTTAGTAGTTTATTAAATTTAAATTTTTAGAAAACTCGACAAAATGTAAAAACTTTCTTTTTATATTTTAATTTTTTTTTTGTTATTCTCAACAATTTTCTAAAGATCTTTAGAGATCTAAAGTAAAGATGTAACATTGAAACTGAATTTATTTTTATTAAATTTATTCAGTCACGTTCGAAATGAGTATTTTCGGTAAAATCGAACTGATTATAGAAAATTTTCCTGATTATCATACTTCTTCTTTTACTTAATATAAGGAAGCAAAAACATTCTCAAAAAAGCTTAGATGTCCTAGATATTCATTAAAGATGTCCCTACTGCATTACTAATTTTACATACTACCGTCAAAATGATGGGATTCAGTCTTTATACGACATTATGACATACAACCTTTTTTCTTGACCCATAACAATCGAATATGGAATTGGGACTGCTTGTATATATTTCACAGAAATTTGGGATTAGACATAAGACTTTAGAATTCCTAAATAAAGTACCTAAATAAAGTTGTGTAGTGCTCATTAAGATATCAGAAACAGTCAAAATGTCAGCTTTCTTGTTTTGTATGAATTAATTTTTTATAAGGGTTCTTCCAGTAAGTAAGAAATCTAAGCCTTAAAACAGATTTTTACTAAAACTGATAAATACGTTTTAATTTTAGTAGATTTAAGTATTGTATTCATGATAAATTTCAATTTTGAAATTGCACCGCAAATGCTTATTTTCACAATTTTTCACTGAATCGTTACTAATTTCACTATTACCTTTATCTGTAAGTACAACTTTGATTCTGAAATTTTAAATATACACTTTTAAGATTCCTGAACTGTTTACCACTAGTTTACTGCTGACGCCTGCACGTATGTCTGTCGAATAACTCATAAACAACTAGACATAAAACATCAATATTTAGTATAAAAACTGATAGAAACTAAAGTTGTGTACCTTTTCTTCTGATTTTAATATGCATTCTATGTAACGAAATATTTCAATATTACGTTATTAGCGCTGAAATACATGACTATAGACTGACCAGATGTAGATTGCTAAAAATTTTGTATTTAAAGATATTAAAGGGCTAGAAGAGCATACCCCGTTAAGATTGCAATCTGCACTCCATATAACCAAAAATTTCAATTTAGTGTATATAACGCTGTGGGGCATAACTCAAAACCGATTAACTGGAGAAAGTTAAAATTTCGTATTCCGAAATTTTATGACGCCTAGATGAACATATCATTTTATTACTGCAATCTGCACTCCGTATAACCAAAGATTTCTATTTAACGTATATAACGCTGTGCGGCATGACTCAAAACTGATCAGCTGTAGAATGTTTAAATTAGATATTCCTAATCATTATCTTTTTTAAGTCTGTCTTGGGCCCAACTCTTAATTTGGTCCCCGAACTCTGCTCTCCAACTCCGCTCTCAAACTATATTCTCTCTTTTTATATTATTTTCATCTCTGTCCTTTCTTATTTCTCTCGCTCCAATCAGCAGAGCTGTAATTAATCATTGGTCGTCCTTTCCTTTCCTTTAAACTGCAAACATGTTGAAAACCTTACCACTTCAAATTGTCCACTCCCGACTACTCCATAAACTTTTTATTTTTTATCCCTTTGGGGCTCATAAATAATTCCACAATGGTACATTCTTATTTAGTGTCATGAGCGAAGACATGATTCTAATCTGGGACTGGGATCAGAACCCCACCCGAGAATCCCGCACACGACAAATCCATTCCATTAATTTTTATAGGTTCTCTCTCCTTTACAAAAGATATGATGAGGTCAAATTTAAATCCCAAGCATTTCACTTCTCGTTTTATTTATATTAATTATATGAATTAGAATGATCTAAATCGCCTGCACCACACCAACTATTTGATTGAATTTCATTTTATTAGACAACTACCCCCCCACACACACACACACTGATAGGAAATGGCTTCCCTCAAGAGAAGAAAAAGTTTGTTGTTCCACAAGAGATAAAAACCATAGATGCTATGAGGAAACTCAGTACTACTCTCCAAATTGTGAAATTTGACTTTGCATCATACAAGAAATTTTATCATAGAAAAAATTACTAATATTTATTTATATTATAAGTAAGTGAAACAACATTCTCTTTCACTGTTTAAAAAAATTACTTTTTAGTTTTTTGGATTTGCTGGAAAACCAACATTTAGTCATAATAACTTGAGAATGTTTGCTTATGATAAAGAATTAATTTTATTTATTTTAAAATCACAGAGGGCCCAAGCGTTAAAAATGAATGCATACATTATGCATACACATAGTTTTATGTTATTTTAATCAATTAAAAAAAATAAGCAGTTTTATGATTATTTTCCTCAAAATGATCCCATTGTTAAAAGGTTAACAAAAATTGATTACAATATAATAGAAGTAAAAGGCAGTAATGTGGTGTCTACATCAGATTTTATTAGATTAATTTTATTTATTTTAAGATCAAAGAGAGCCGAAATGTTAAAAATAAATGCATATATTATACATACGCATAGTTTTATGTTATTTTAATGAATTAAAAAAATTAGTTTTATGATTATTGTTTTTCAAAATTATCCCATTGTTAAAAAGGTTAACAAAAATTGATTACAATATAATAAAAGTAAAAGGCAGTCATATATTGTCTACATCAGATTTTATTAGATTAATTTTATTTATTTCAAGATCAAACAGAGCCCAAAAGTTAAAAATAAATGCATACATTATGCATACACATAGTTTTATGTTATTTTAATCAATTAAAAAAAATAAGCAATTTTATGGCCATTTTCTTCAAAATTATTCCATTGTTAAAAAGACTAACAAAAATCGATTACAATATAATCGAAGTAAAATGCAGTCACGTGGTGCCTACATCAGATTTTTTTAAGTAAAAATAAAATAAGATCGTATAAATAAATGTTAATTCAATATTTATTTGTCCAAAAATTCGTTATAAAAATAAGACAGGTTTTATTACACTAAATCGTATCACAAAAGTAATAAAAGATACAGCAAATAAACGAAGAACCAACACTTTAATTTTTCTAAAGGTGCAAGGAATGTACGGTTAATAAAGGTCTCTACCAAAAAGTATATATCCCGGTGGCAGATTTATAACTAGAGATAGAGATAATAAACAGGCGGCCGTGATAAAATTACGGTAAGAAATATTTTGCCCTTTCTGTTCTGGTGACTTCGTAACTTCTCCTTTGACCTGCCACATATGAAGTGATTTGGAAGAGAGTTAGGGAAAGTCACGAAATAATGAAGTTGCAGGTATAAGCTGTATATTAGTGAGTTAAGACTGCTTGTCTTGATAAAATAAATTCGGCGAGTGAATTCCGTATAATCATCGTGGTTCTAAACTTTAATATAGATATTTGAGTATTTATAATCACAATATACACATCTACTGAGTTTATGCTTTCACATGAATCTTTAACTGCAATTTCTCTAGTGCATTGTTTATCCTTTGAGATTTTAAACTTTTATGTGAAGCATTTGTGTACTGGTTGATTATTCGTGACTAAACACGTGAAATTTATAGATGAAACAATAATGTATTTTCAGTCAATATATTGATTGAAATGAAACATTCTGACAAATATATATATATATATATATATATATATATATATATATATATATATATATATATATATATATATATGTGTGTGTGATGTGTAAAAATGGGGATTAAGAATTAAGCGAGTTATAATTAAAAATATTTAGAACTCATTAACGACAACATAATAGGCAAAAGACACCTTCGAGCAGAACTATATAGAGTAAAAGAGCGGACGCGGAAGTAGACATAGGAACTTTGCTTAGGTAGCAACGCCTCCCAGAAAAAAAAAAACAGATCTGAGCTGGAACTCGGACTTATAACATCCTCCAAGCTTGCCGTGGCAAATTATCAGAACAAAAGATATCTACATGGCATAGCTATGGACAGAAGAATTACAATAAAGGAGTTCTTATATATGAAATCAAATGTGTCTTAGATGCCATAACCATTCATCCATGTTATATATATATATATATATATATATATATATATATATATATATATATATATATATAAACATATATGTATATATAGATATATGTGTGTTATCCTGTACCCTCTGTCCGTTTCAATGTGTATAGAAAAAGATAAGTATTTAAAATTTAAATTTTCAATGATTTTCAAACATTTTAATTTAGAAATTTTCTAAACAACCTTTTTTCTTGTAATTAATTTCACAAAGACCTTAAAATACGTCTTAAAATTACCTCTTTTTGAATTTTTTGTAATATTAGTTTAAATTTCTTTTAGCAATTTGTCTTATTGCATTAACTACAAAAATATATGATAAATGTATAATAAATGTATAATAGTGTCTCTCACTATTTCCTTTAATTACTGCTATACGCTTGTTTATTCAGTTTTTTTAAAGTTTAATTTACACCATAGGATTATATTCTATTGGAAAACTGCATCTTTTCTGTTGGATTGCTAATATGTTGATATACACTTTGAGAATTATGAAGATACTTTTTACAAATTTTGTAATTTAAAAAATAAACTTTAATATTTTCTTAACTATATGTGCCTTTTTGTTAATAAATATCATACAAAAGTTACTACACATGTTCATATATTTATAGTATAGAACGATCAAAAATAATTTTCTCCTTTTTCAGTATGATATTCGTGCCCTAAATTCACAAATTTAGAACTGAAATAGCCAGATTTAAATGTGTTTTAGATGGATATCGTTAGTAAATAAATCATTAAGTATTTGATTTAAATATTATAAAAGTTAAAACATTTAAAATTTGTTACAATATCTTGTCTCTTAAGCATGTAAAGTAAACTGAAAAAGTGTCAAGACCAAAATTTTTGTTTTTATAATACTACAGGTTGAATATATTTTTTAACACTTTGTATGCGGGACACTCACTAGTACTGGTTAGTATAATAACATGGTTTATTTGTGGGTACAAAAATAACTATACATACAGGAAAACGAAGCCGAATGTTCTTGTATACTTCATAGATTCTGGAAAAATTTAGACAAATAAAAACTAGTTTTTACATCAATCTATGCAGAACCATAAAACGGGTAGGTTGATTAAAATAATCAATTTAGATTTAAAACTAACTTTTTTATTTATCCTTGATAAAATGATATAATATATATATGATATTTATATATATATATATAATATATATATATATATATATATATATATATATATATATATATATATATATATATATATATATATATATAATATTTGTATATATTATATATATATTTTTTTAATTTGTCTATCTATATATTTGTTTATGTATTTCATTATAAAATACGAAAAAGTTGGTAAAAAAAAAATTAAATAATTTTCGATCTTTTGAGATTTAACTGAATAATTAAATTTTACGCGATAAAACGCTCGCTTCCGGTACAATTCCGCTGCAAAATGTACCCGCACACAATGTGTTAAGAACCTATTCTAAGACTTGAAACTGTATGGGCTTGTACTGAACATTGAAACCTGAAGAGAATCTTACTGTGAAAAACAACTATACTTCTTCCTATGAAATATCGTTTATTTCTTTATATTCATATTTTCTATTATTTTACTGAAAGAACTAAACATTTCCATAAGTAATAATAATATGTTTTAAAAATGGCAATGAAAAATTTTTCTCTTCTTTTACGAATGCAAAATTTCGTAAGAAATTAAACTGTAAGGAAATTAAATCAGTTAGAGCATAACATGAGTTAATTTCTAATAATAGTAGTTTTCTTAATGTTTGTATAATTTGTTTCCATTAAATCCGGTATATTCCAGCTTCATTACCGTCTTGACCACTTGATTTACAAAAGGATCTTCAGCCTCTGATGAAACAGATCCATTAGTACCCTTTTATCCGTTAATGTCATCCTCATGATCCTCGAAATCAGTCAACGAATGTCGAATAATTACTAAAGTATTGATTCGGAATGAGTAATGCATTAAATCTGGAAATATCCGAATCTGACGCAAAGGATAAATCAATCAACTATTTAGAACGAATTAACCTTTGAAAAATTAATTCTGTTAGATGGAATGACAATTTCAAGACAATAAATCTTGATCATAATTGCTTTTATTCGATTGAATTCAAAATGAGACTTTCCACTCGTTTTGAAATGTACATTACAGATTTTTAATAAGTCTCTCTTTATAAAATGTTTAGTTTTGTCATTTTAAGAAATTGATTTAAAAAAAATACTGTTTCGGAAGGATAAATCAATCAGCGATTTAAAACGAATTAACCTTTGAAAAATTAATTCTGTTAGATGGAATGACAATTTCAAGACAATAAATCTTGATCATAACTGCTTTTATTCAATTCAATTTAAAATGAAACTTTCCACTCGTTTTGAAATGTACATTACAGGTTTTTTAATAAGTCTCTCTTTATAAAACGTTTAGTTTTGTCCTTTTAAGAAATTGATTTAAAAAAAATACTGTTTCGGAAGGATAAATCAATCAGCGATTTAAAACGAATTAACCTTTGAAAAATTAATTCTGTTAGATGGAATAACAATTTCAAGACAATAAATCTTGATTATAACTGCTTTTATTCAATTCAATTTAAAAATGATACTTTCCACTCGTTTTGAAATGTACATTACAGGTTTTTTAATAAGTCTCTCTTTATAAAACGTTTAGTTTTGTCCTTTTAAGAAATTGATTTAAAAAAAATACTGTTTCGGAAGGATAAATCAATCAGCGATTTAAAACGAATTAACCTTTGAAAAATTAATTCTGTTAGATGGAATAACAATTTCAAGACAATAAATCTTGATTATAACTGCTTTTATTCGTGTCGAAAGTAAAATGATACTTTCCACTCGTTTTGAAAAGTACATTACAGTTGTTTTAATAAGTCTCTCTTTATAAAATGTTTAGTTTTGTCATTTTAGGAAATTGATTAAAAAAATTACTGTTTCGGAAGGATTAAAGCAAACAATACAGATTTTCATAAATAGTAATAAATATTAAAACAATCAAAAGTTCCAGCTTTAAAGTTTTTAAATGTAAAATCTTGATGTAATGAGTGTTTACATAGTCTGTAGAATAAAACGTAGACGTAACTTCAATTTGATATAAAATTTTATTTTGAAAAGTTTGGAGGGGGGGGAAGTAAGTTTCCTTTCTTTCAATTTCGTGTTCTTGTTTTATTCCTTTGAAATGTACTGCCTGAAATTAGGAAGCAAAATAATTTTCCAAAGTTTAAATAAACAAACTTTTTGTACTAAAATTAACAGAACTTTTAATTTTAGAATGAATAGATGGTTGGTTGGTTAGGGTTTTTTGGCGCAAGATCCAAACTAGAATATGCTGCGCCAAACAAAGATTGAAGTATTAACCAAAATATGTATATATATACATATATATATACATATATATATATATATATATATATATATGTGTGTGTGTGTGTGTTGTGTGTGTGTGTGTGTGTGTGTGTGTGTATAATTTAAAATCAGAAGTAATTATTAGTCAAATGTTTAAAAGAAAGAACACAATTAAAAAAATGAAGTAAAGATTGATATTAAAACTTTTTAAATTAAACAAGGTTATAAAAGCCAATACGGATGAGAAATTCAAATAGTTTTGGGTGGGAGGTTTTACCCAAAAGTTAGCTCAAACTGGAATGGAAAGTTTTAAAATATATATTGTAAAAACGTGTAAAAGCCGCACATGAAGTTAAATTATGAAGAACTAGGAGATGAGTGTGACAGAGAGGTTACTGTGGAGCAGGCTCAGCCAAAAGTAAATGTTTATGGGTGTGTCAGAACGTTCCATTTAGTTAATTTTAATTCTGTTCCATTTAGTTTCCATTAATTCTATAAACTTCACTTAAAAATTCCCTGTTTGTAACTTTCCTGCCATGCTCCCAATTATCACGTTGATGAGTCGAAAAACTTATTTTTTTATCGCATAAGCCGCTCTGGATATTCAATCAGATGACATCACACATACCAGGAGCGTCACTTGGCGTTCTCCTTGGCGAGCGCTGCTTTGCAATAGTTTTATAAATTCGCCCTTTTCATGATATGACATATCCCCACTCCACACACTGGTATGTTTTAGTCCTGCACTTGGAGGTTTTCCATCGTGCGCCAAGCCACTGGAATGTTGATGAGTTTTCCAGCTATCAGCGGTTGCCAGACGTTTCAGCCCTGAAGACGCAAGAGATATTTCTTCACTTAGACTTGACTTAGGCTTTCACTTAGACTTGACTTAGGCTTCACTTAGGCTTTCCAGATTGGCGGTTCTCATCCGGACAGACAGGATGGAGGAGAGAGAGAGACCTGGATACCGAAACGAGAAGAGGAGCTTCGAGTTTCGTCCTCCATAATTGTCTTATTTTTTTAGTCCATTTTTGTGTTCTCCTTTTTTATTAATTTTTATCTTTAAAAAAACTCAATCAATTGGCTTCTATTATTTTTTTAAATTTTATATTAATATCAATAAAATCCATTAATTTAGTAACTTCTCCTCTCCTTTATTTTTAATGCCTGTTGTTTTTTTTACTTAAAGATTTAAACTTAATTTGGCGAAAAGCCAAATTCAATTTATATATTAAATATCGGGTTAAGAACATAACAACTATTACTACTATACATCACCCACTCAAATAATATATTTTTATTGTCTTTTCTATGGGTTTCTTTTTCAGGTACAAGCATTTTTATGTTTTGCTCGACTCCTAGTTCCCCATAGAAACCCCACTTCTACAGAAAACGCAATAAAAGAGGGTGACTCTAGTATGACCGATCAGTTGACGTGTTAAAAAATGACATCCTATTTGTGATTTGGGAAACATGGCCAAAATGAGATAGACGGTCTAAGAAAGTGAAGCTTGTTTCAAATTTCCAAGTTCCATTCGGCATTCCAGGGGTCATTTATGTTGATGGAAATGGCTTTCTTGATATCACTGTAAGGCACAGCACCAGTGTAAGAATTGCTTATTGCGCTAGAGTGTCCACTTTCTCGTTACCATAAATACTAACGTGACTAGGAACTCAAAAGAAAAGTATGTTAAAACCTGTACGGGAAAATTTTCTATGCAGCTGGATAGCCAGAGAAACGTAGCTGTAAGTATTGGAATCACATTTGAGACTTTCCAAGACACTCATTGAGTCAGAGTAGATTATATATTATGAATTTATGAATAGATGAAATGCTGTTATATGGAATATTTTTAATCGTATAACATTCCCTTAAGTGTACCATACAAAAACGAATAAATATAGACACATTTTATCTTTAAATTATCTAATACTATGTAAACATTTTCGTAAAATTTTAAACAATAAATGAAGGATTCTAAACTCATTGAGTCAGAGTAGATTATATATTATGAATTTATGAATAGATGAAATGCTGTTATATGGAATATTTTTAATGGTATAACTTTCCCTTAAGTGTACCACACAAAAACGAATAAATATAGACACATTTTATCTTTAAATTACCTAATACTACGTCAACATTTTCGTAAAATTTTAAACAATAAATGAAGGATTCTAAACTGACTTTATTTATTTAAATTTTGCTAGAAACTTCTAATTCTTAAATTACTGCAGCTTTAAATGCGTATTTCGGGATAATTTCTGATAAAGAATGGGGAATATGATATTAATTATTGAAGGAAATATATTTATTGCTCAGCCTATTATTTTCTGAAATGTATAACTCTTTTCGACGATAATTCTCTGATGATTTCTAATCAGTCGCAAAAGTGGGGGATTTATCTACATTAAAAGACTAAAGATCATATGGGATTGACCGAAGATTCCCATGTTTATTACATCTTAACGTCGTGGTACCTGTAATCCTCTTATACCCTTACGGTGAATTTCATGCTAACACCGTCAATGTTTCAGCAGAAATTCTTTATGCAACAAATGAATAATCCCATTCTTACTTATTACTCTAATCTCGCAATGTTTCAAAATTTTGAACATAATCTCTGAGGATTCCGTGATTTATTCTAACTCCAATGATGATCCTTTTACGATTTATAAAATCAGAAAACGGCATTCATATACCGGCATATTCTATTCTTCACTTAATTCCACTTTTTAACGAGCTGCAGAATTTGTGACAAGAGTAATCTGGAGTTTGTATGAAGTTAATATCAGTTATATTGTAGGAAAAGTTAACTGTAAGCTATTATTTAGAGATGGAATAGTCTCTAAGAACATTTCTGTACTCCAATGTGAGAGGGATATAAAATATTCCAATAATATGACTTTAATTTATTGTTTAATATATTTAAATGTGTTTAAAAGTGAAAGATTTCTGGATAAAACACTTCTCCAGTGAAACAGATAAAGTTCTAAGAATTTGGATTTTAACATATAAATTATGATATGTTTAAATATGTGAATCTCACATATCATAATAACAGAAATGAGTTTGTTTTAAATAATGGTCGGATTAAAAAAATAGTTTATTATAAATAAGCAAAAAATAATTTTATTTAAACTATTTTTAGTTTAAAAATATTTTTAAGTAGACTTATAATAATTACATATTTAAATTATATCTTCCTAATATAGTTTTAACTATTATTTTTCTGTGAAATTGTGTTACATTTGGCACTTCAGGTTATGGTGAAGTACGATATTTAATGAGATGACTTTAATGTTATTCAAATAGCTGAGTTCTAAAGCTAAATGCGGCTAGAAATGAAGAAAAGTAATACAGAATAAAACTAGAGACAAGCCTGTATGTACAAAGAGGAATACCAATTTAAAGTAGAACTTGCAGACGTTGTTTCCTAAAATACTTCATCCCCTTTTCTCTTTTTCCTTCACCATCTTTTACGGCAGATGTAAATAAAAATAGTATTCAAAATTAATAATGTGAAAAAGTGTGATAAAATACTCAACTTTTTAGTGTTTATAAGCACTCAAAGAGGTCAAATGAAACCTAGCCATAACTCTAAGCTTTGTTCTGTGCAAAATAAATGTCTAAAAAATTTTGATAAAGAAAAATGATATACGTGGTTTAAATTGCATAGTTTAGAAAATTCTAGAAAATATAAAGTATTTGTAAAAACATAGACGTATCTTGAAGAAATTATTGTTCTACTCGTTCAAATGGCCCCTCTTTTATAGTAGCGTTAAAATCATATCTTTCTTCTTTTTTTTCCAAATGGTGAAGAATTAAAAAAAAATTACCAATTTATTTCCCTCACATATTTTGGTCATTTTTACTTTATCATGCTTATAGAAGTCCAGAAAAGTGCATATTTAAACTGCTGTACAAAACTTAAGCAACAGGTGGTTTTTTTTCCATAACTCCACAAGAAATCATCTGAGAGATATGAAATTCATAAATGAGGGAGAGTATTATGTACGTAAAGGATGACGAAAGTATCGCCGCTGAAAAAGGAATACAATATATACAAAAGGATTGTATATATTGTACAATCCTTTGATTGTATATATTGTACAATACTATTGATGTGCTACTGGAAAGTAAAGATATCACTCGAATGGATTGGCCAGCGTACTCCCCTGATTTAAATTCCATCGAACATGTGAGGGATGCTTTGAGGAGAAATCATCTGAGAGACATGAAATTCAGAAATGAGGGAGAGTATTATGTACGTAAAGGATAACGAAAGCATCGCCGCTGAAAAAGGAATACAATATATACAAAAGGATTGTATATATTGTACAATCCTTTGATTGTATATATTGTACAATACTATTGATGTGCTACTGGAAAGTAAAGATATCACTCGAATGGATTGGCCAGCGTACTCCCCTGATTTAAATTCCATCGAACATGTGAGGGAACATGTGTGTTTTTTTTTTTTCCCATAACTCCACAAGAAATCATCTGAGAGACATGAAATTCAGAAATGAGGGAGAGTATTATGTACGTAAAGGATAACGAAAGCATCGCCGCTGAAAAAGGAATACAATATATACAAAAGGATTGTATATATTGTACAATCCTTTGATTGTATATATTGTACAATACTATTGATGTGCTACTGGAAAGTAAAGATATCACTCGAATGGATTGGCCAGCGTACTCCCCTGATTTAAATTCCATCGAACATGTGAGGGACGCTTTGAGGAGACGCATTGCAGCATGCTTACATCCTCCGGAGAACACCCAACAACTCAAACAGATGTTGATTGCGCAATGGTCACTTCTACCTCAAGAAAGTTTGCACCAGCTAGTTCTGAGTATGCGGAAAAGGTGCGAAACAATCATTGAAGTTAGGGGAGGGCATATCTCACATTAAGGAACATCTACTTTTTGTTCTTCCTCTTGGATCGACAATCATGAGTTACGATATTATGCGTTCAATAAAGCTAGTTTATGTTTGATTCCATACCGTATGCATTGTATTCCTTTTTCAGTGCCGATGCTTTCGTTATCCTTTACGTACATAATACTCTCCTTTAATTCTGAATTTTATGTCTCTCAGATGATGTCTCATAGAGTTATGGCAAAAAACCTACCTGTTGCTGAAGTTAGGCACACCAGTGTAGTTCCAGCTGCTCTCTATTTGAATCATACTGTTCCTCCTGATTTTTATCACTTTTTGGAATCAGCTTTATTCAAACAACTATAATTGAAGCTTTGTGCAGCCAACGTGAATACACGTCGAGTAAAATAAAAACTTACCATTCGATGCAAAGACATAAAATTTCAGTGCGATGTGATACAAATGTCATTCAGTCTTTTGGTTTCTGAATAATACTAGAAAACCTTTTATAAATTAAAAAATATTTTTAAATTTTTAAAGAACTTTAAAAAAATAAAGATGTAACGAGAAAAACAAATAAAAACGATCAATTATTTTTTAGATTTTTCACTATCTTTCGACTTCAACAAAGATATTCATAAGGTAACAAGCCGAACCATCGCCGATTGGTTAGTGTGCTGGTCTTCGGTACCGCATTTCGTAGGTCCGAATCCCACAGTCGCATGGATGTTCGTAGCCGTTCGGAATCGGCTTTAAAATGTAGGTCACATTATCTATTAGCCCTCGTCTTGCAAAAAGCAGATCGTAGCACTCCACACCAAACCAAATCATCATAAAGTACCAAAAAAAACTCAAAGGTGCAAAGTTTCAAAATAAATAATATATTATCGCCAGCACGTCATAATTTATACATATTTTATTTTTGACAAAATATCAAAATTTTAAAAAAGATGTATAATTAAAATCATTTGTCACATACCTAAGAAATTATTTGAAGACACGTGCATAACATGAAGTGTCATTAATACAACTTTTTATTACTCTTAAATAAAGATTATTAACTATTTGCAAATTTTTATACTATTTGAAAGAAACCAAAATTATAAATTTAATAAACATTTTTATTATAAAAATAAGGTTTAATAAACTTAATAAGAACTCATTTACACAAAATATGTAGAATGGAGCTACGGCTAAATTTTCCCCAAAGTATAAAAACAGTTTCTTTTTATACTTTTATTTATCCGCTCCAAATTGAATTCTTTCCTTATTTCTTATAATATTTTAACCAGGATCATCCACAGCTGACAGATTAAAATAAATTTATATCCTTTCCTATATATACCCATAAATACACCTTTCGAGTTTTATTAGACATAGGTATGTGTTTTCATCTTCGGAATTACATTCAATTTTAGAGTTTTCCTATGAAACATTTTTACGATGTATTTTAGTAACAGGAAAAGGTGTAATACTTCTCTACAAAGAGGATCCTGGAGAGAAAATTTTTTGTTCCATGATAGAAGAAGGATCCTATAAACAATATGTCCGTATAATTTGAAAAATAAATAAGCATAGAGCATTTAGCCTTTAGGAGATATTAAAATATTTAATACCAGCATACAGCCAGTCAATTGACTGGATCAGTAAAATTTTTAATTTTCTGCAATTGTAAAGTACTTTATAAGGCAGGTGAAAAAATGGTTTGTTTTTAGACTGAAATTATTTAATACAAGTTTAATAATTTGATTATATTTACTGACAGCATGTCAGTTGCCAACTTTACTTTACCTTGTCATATTATGTGATAGGATGAACAGGCAAGATTTTAATATTGACAGTGATTATTTGGTGGTATATATCAATGATGTTCAAAATTTAGCGAATCGATTGCAAACCTTGTGGTTATGCATAAAAAAACAAACACTCAAGCGAACAAACTTCTTAATTTTTAAAGATATATAACTTAGACGCTAGATTCTGAACGATGGCCGAATGGTTAGGGTGCTGGCCTTCAGAAGCGGAGTTCGTGTGTTCGAATCCCACTATGACATGGATGTTCGTAGCCATTCGGAATCGGCTTTAAGCAGTAGGTCCCGGTCTCATTAGCCCTCGTGTTGCAAAAATTAGACCATACCACTCCAAAACCAAAACCAAAACCAAAAAAAATAAACGCTAGATATTTACTAGTCCTTGAAATGGACTCCTAGACTTTTATGAAAATAATTTGTTGTTAATACCGATGGTAAAATTTTCATTACAACAAAAAATATTCGATGATTAAATTTAAAATTATCAATATGTATTTAATCTATTATTTAAGACAAATATAAAAGAAAATTATTTACGGAATATCTAAGTTCAGTGATAAAAAGTATGAAAATAATGCAGCCAATATTTAAATAATTTAAAATAAAAAATAATTAAATAAGACGGTTAAAAGAATGACGCCATACTGCTTGAAAAAAAATGTTATTTTTACATATTTATTATGTGATAAATTAATACATTTAATTTCCTGCTATTAACTGGGGTTAATAGAGCTTGAAATAAGGGCATTAAACTCTCTAAGAGGGAGAAGGGGATTTCGAACGTTTTCAAACTCGCTTTGAATTTTGCTAACCCTAACTCATCAAAAATCCAATATGGATCCCTATATCCATTCCAGGTCCAAATGTTTAATAAATTTGATGACAGACGGACAGATAACTTATGCTATTATTACATAAGGGAGTACTAATGCAATTATATTGCTAAATTATATTGCTGAAAGCCTAAATAATATTATATATTGATTAAAAGGAACAATATACTTTTATAGTCTATTGCAGACTTGAGTTTCCTTATTTTTCAGAAATCTACAATTTAACCGATGATTAAACTTTATTTTTTAATTTTTTTCAGAATGTATGCGATTTATGAAGTTTATATTTTTATCTTTTATATAATTTTAAGGTCTCTTTCATAAAATTAATCTCAGCTAATGATCTTATCAACAACTAATATTATCTTTTCAAGTGACGACTCACATTCAGCTGTCTAAAACGGGACTAAAAAATTGCATCGTCCGGTAGACATACTCCGTATTAACCATCATACTAACCATGTTATACTGTTTTCTGTAAATAGGTTCTTTTTTGAAATTTGCTCCAGGGAGTAAAAATCGCAATTTTTATTAATTATGTCAAACATATAGCACCTTTTTTGCTCTTTAATTTTTGTTTAATAAATAGACTTTACAAATAAGTCAAATTTGTTTTGCTTTTGTCTCTTTCATTGCCTGAACATTGCATTCCCGGGCTGAAGAAAATAATAGGGGCAATTTCAGAAGCAGTTTTCAAGTGTAAGTTCGGGGCTGGGTTGGTCCCCTGGGCTATTACACACACACACACACACACACACACTATATATATATGTGTGTGTGTGTGTGTGTGTGTGTGTGTGTGTGTGTGTTTAGCCTTTAGTAGCTATTATAATATTTAGTACTAGCATATAGCCCATCATATGTCTCGATCAAAAAAATTTTTAATTTTCTAGGATTGTAAAGTACCCTATAAAGCAGGCAAAAAATGGTTTGTTTTCACACTAAGAATTATCTAATACACGTGCAATAATTTGTTTATTTTTATTGACCGCATGTCAGTTGCAAACTTTAATTTATCTTGTCATATTAAGTAATAGGATGGAACAGCAGAGATTTTAATATTGGCAGTGATTATTTGGTGGTATATATATGAATTATGTCCAAAATTTAGCGAATCCAATTTCATACCGTGTGGTTACGTATAAAAATAAACACACAAACAAGCAAACTTCTTAATTTTTAAAGACATATAACTTAAACAATAGATATTTTTTAGTTCGTGAAGTAGATTCCTAGACTTTCATTAAAATAATTTGGTGTTAATAACGATGGTAAAATTTATATTGCAACAAAAAATAATCAATGATTCAATTTAAAATTATCACATATGTACCTAATCTATTATTTAAGACAAATATAAAAGAAAATTATTTACGCAATATCTAAGTTCAGTGATAAAACGTATGAAAATAATGCAGACGATATTTAAATCATTTAAAATAAGAAATGATTAAATGAGATAGTTAAAGAAATGACGCCATAATGCTAAAAAAATGTTATCTTTACCTATTTATGTGATAAATAGATCAATTTAAACTCCTGCTCTTTAACGGGACAATAGAGCTTGAAATATTGGCATTAAAAGCTCGAACAGGGGAAGGGGTGGATTTCGAAAGTTTTCGAACTCGCTTTGAATTTTGCTAACCCAATACCATCAAAAATCGAATATAGATGCCTCTATCCATTGCACGTTCAACTGTTTCATAAATTTGAGGACAGACGGACAGAAAACATAAGATACTGTTATATAAGGAATTACAAATGCAATTACATTGCTAAATTATATTACTAAAAACATAAATATAATTATAGATCGATTAATAACAACAATATATTTTTACAGTCTATTCAAGACATGAGTTTCCTTATTTTTAAGAAATCTGTAATTTAATCTATAATTACACTTTATTTTTTAATCTCTTTCAAAATGTATGCAATTTGTGAAGTTTATATTTTTATCTTTTATATGACATTATGGTATCTTTCATAAAATTAATCTCAGCTAATGAATTTATCAATAACGAATATTATCATTTCAGGTGGCAACTCACATTCAGTTTGATAAAACGAGAATGGAAATTCGATATATTTATCTCACTCAATCGTGAAATGTAATTCCTAACGAGGAGTAAAAATTTATTTTAATAATCAGTGTCTTTTCATCACTATATGTTCGTCACAGCATAAAATAATGAGTCACTTCTATTTATTTTAAAGATATATGAATATATATATATATATATAATATATATATATATATATATATATATATATATATATATATATGTATGTATATATATATATATATATATATGTATATATATGTATCTAGATGTATATATATGTACATATATATACACTTTATATATATATACATATATATAACATACATATATGTATACATATATGTATATATATATATATATAAGTATACATATATGTATATATATAAAGTATATATATATATATATATATATATATATATATATATATATATATATATATATATATATATATAAATATTCTAATATTATCCTAATATGCTATACAAGGCTGTGGAGCTGTTACCATTTTAGTTCTATATGAGAAGCACGTGTAGCTTATGTATGATTCGGACCGGTTACCCCCACTGGGTCCGAGTAATTTAGAAGATGGGACCAAACAGTAAACCCCCACCCCATGTTGGACCTATGTACAGATATAGATAATCAGTACTTAAAAAATGGATTGTTTTAAATAATCTAACTTTAATAAACTCACAATTATCACACTTCAACAAGCCAAAACAGCTAGTTTATTGACAATTACGTTAATATTTGAATCTTAATGCAACAATATTTTAAAAACAGAAATTAACTAATATTCTCCAGACTAAGTTAAAGTATAACTTCCATTAAATATTAAAGATCGATTTGCAGAGAGATGAAACCATAAATTTAGCATGTTTTCAAAATAAAGAAGTAATAAAATGGATATTCTGAATCTCCTCACAAGTCTATTAAATCATTTTACTAGCCTTTAAAATGCAAAGGATTAGCTCGTGATTGTAGAAAAGGATGAAATTTAATCCATGCTTTGATAGCAAAAGTAATAAATATATGAAAGTAGTTAGAAGGAAAATTATAGGCAATTTAAACTCAGGCACATGAATTAATAAGTTTTAATTTTCCTTGTACTTGAATAAACATATGGAATAACTAATTAAATATCTCCTAGAATAAACTTGAAGTAACTTTTAAAATTAATGGATTTTAAATATCATTAATTAATTAAAAACCCATTAAAACTTGCTTAATATTTATACGAAAGTTTAGCTATTTTAACCTCCTTCAATAAATTAAAGATGCTCTACGCAAATATTAACACTGAAAATTTCCATTATTTTTCCCATTCACAATTACACGCAGTCGGGCGTGTAATTGGAAATTCATTGCTGTTTGTAATCCTTTATTTTAATTTATATTGGATAATAAGCTTGGTTAAAGTATTTTAAGAGAGGGGAAAATTTATAAACGTTAGCAACTAATTTACGTTTCCTAACCAATACATATAAAGCCTCAAAATTAATTTATCGTGTTTCTATTTTTATGTACTTTTCAGGTCATTTGGAAATAATCACACTCTCTCTCTCTCACACATACGCATATATATATATATATATATATATATATATATATATATATATATATATATATATATATATATATATATATATATATATATATATATATATATATATATATATATATATATATATATATATATATATATATATAATATATATATATATTATATATATATATATATATATATATATATATATATATATATATATATATATATATATATATATGTATATATGTATATATATATATATATATATATATATATATATATATATATATATATATATATATATATATATATATATATATATATAATATATATGTGTGTGTGTATGTGTGTATGTATAATGTAGCTTTTAGGGGCTCTAATTGATCTCAAAAAATGATAGCGAAGACCTACGCACAGACTAAAGATCTTCATTAGAAACACAATGTAGAAGTTATGATTAAGACAGATGAAAACTATAAATATCTACAAATGATAATGATGATCGTTAGTGGAATTAGCTTCCTAATCGTTTGGAGAGAAAAAGGGGGGGGGACAGTCTCAGTCTCTCGCCTCGATGCTCTCGACCGATGAGTTAGTTCACATTAGACTTGATCGGTCAAACATTTACCCTGGGCCATGAACTCAGGTCTTTTTATATCGACGTCTGACCGCAAATGACCATCTCAGCTTATCGGATATCTGGTTGATGAAGTGGTGAGGAAATCACTTGTAGAACTCTAGTCGGACAAGTGCAAGCCCGGATCCCAAGGGAAGTTTGCAGTAATCGGAAGCAATCTCGCAGATAATTAATAGATGTCTCTGGACAAACCTTTGGAGAACAAGGTAGGAAAATATTGCTGCTTCCCTTACAATGTAGAGGACTTCTGTCGTGTGAGGCTCTCTTCGGGATGCCATTGAAACTAACACTGAAAACACTTAGGCAGCAACCTAATGAATTTCTCAGACAGAATAACTGAGATGGTCCTCGGTGTTAACAATCCTCTATTCATCATCTTATTCTGCTCGAAACAACGTCCTTTCACTAGGTAAAGATGAGCTCAGTTCAAATGCTCACAAAAGGCCCGTTCCGACTATTCCGACTTTATGCCATTTTTCTTACTGTCGTAGATAAGTCTATATCTGGAAATTTAATGTAACGAGAATTCATTACAATATCAATATCAATATATATATATATATATATATATATATATATATATATATATATATATATATGTGTGTGTGTGTGTGTGTGTGTGTGTGTCAGCCATTCCATGTGAACAGTTACTCATTGAGTTTTCAATACCATCTATGACTCAAACCTTCATAAGAATTCAGTCTGTGATTGCTGAGTGCTACGTGAAAATAAGGCAGTATGATGAAGGAGAGATCAAATTAGACTCCAGCTTTAAAAATGAAACTACTAGAATATTCAATCGAAAATATAATCCGTGTTTTAATTAAAATATTTTACGCTCAAATTTACTATTTAGTATTGTGAAAACTATTAAATAAAAGAAGTAAAATAAGAGTTAAATATGGAATGAATAATAATTTTTTAGACTAAAATATTTCATTTTAATTTCTGAAAAACTTGTCTTTATTATGCGTATACTGTGTGATTATAGAAAACAGTAAAAAATAATCCATGTATGACACGTACCTGCAGTTTCACCCCAAAGTTTTTGCCAAAATATGTACGTTATACAAGAGTAAATTAAGATCTTTATATGATTCTCAATGACGCTACATGTAATCCGAGAAGTTATTTATCTATATTCTCAACTGGAATTAATTAAGCTAAATATACTAATAGTCATGAATATTATATGACTGCAATTCTTGAAGGATTTATCCTGAATGTTTGATAAAATAGTTTGTGTTCATAGAGTAAATTCAGTAACTTCGGGCTAATTAGAGGAGAAAGAAAGTTAAAGTATGTAATCCACAATTTATTTATCTGTAATCTCAATTGATTTTAATTAAGAGAATTAAACCAATTGTAAATCAATCATATAAGTTGTATGACTACAGTTTTTGATAATTTGTCTGTGAAGTTTTGCCCAAAAGTAAAAGCAGTAAATTATGAGTTCATGTGGCTCTCAGGTGAGCGAGAGGTTAAAAGCGGTAAAATCTGACTACTTGTTTATCTATAATATCTACTTGTATTTCATCTAATTAACTATCTATGTTATTGTCAACTATGTTATTGATAAATATGTTATTGTCAAAGAGTCATGGAAATTTTATTAATGTAGTCCTTGGTGTGATTGGGGTAAAACCCTTAATCATATTAAATTTTGAATGTTTTTCTTTGATTTTGTGGATAACATTTTTTGTAAACTTTATTTTTTTATATAAATTAAGAGCCTTCGGACTCTACCAAACCTACGGGGTTGTCTTGTTTGACTGCAAATCTGCAGAGGGGAAAAACAACCTATTGCATATCGCAGCCTCACCTTTCATAAATCTTAATTTCCTATGTGGTTGGTAATGGATATACATTTATTGAATTATCTTTCCCTCAACAAAATAAATTGTTCAAAACATCTTTTAATCAAAAACTGGTTAACAAGCATGTAACATATTAAAACAAAAAAAAAGGGAAAAAATCAAAATTTTTCAGATATTGATATATAAAAAAAACTTTTGATTTTTTTTTTTTTTTGTGGTAATGGATATACATTTATTGAATTATCATTTCACAACAAAATAAATTGTTCAAAACATCTTTTAATCAAAAATGGGTTAACAAGCATGTAACATATGAAAACAAAAAAAAAGGGAAAAAAATCAAAATTTCTCAGATATTGATATATAAAAAGAACTTTTGATTTTTTTTGCTTGGTAATGGATATATATTTATTGAATTATCATTCTTTTAACAAAATAAATTGTTCAAAAAATTTTTAATCAAAAACTGATTAACAAGCATGTAACATAATAAAACAAAAAAAAAAGAAAAAAAATCAAAATTTCTCATATATTGATCTATAAAAAGAACTTTTGATATTTTTGATTAGTAATGGATATACATTTATTGAATTAACTTTCCCTCAACAAAATAAATTGTTCATAACATCTTTTAATCAAAAATTTGTTCACAAGCATGTAACACATTAAAACAAAAAAAAGGTAAAAATATCAAAATTTCTTAGATTTTGATATATAAAAAGCACTTTTGATTTTTTTGGTTAGCAATGGATATACATTTATTGAATTATCATTCCCTCAACAAAATAAATTGTTCAAAACATCTTTTAATCAAAAACTGGTTAACAAGCATGTAACATATTAAAAAAGAAGGAAAAATTCAAAAACTCTCAGATATTGATATATAAATAGAACTTTTGATTTTTTTTTGGTTGGTAATGGATATACATTTATTGAATTACCATTCCCTCAACAAAATAAATTGTTCAAAATATCTTTTAATCAAAAACTGGTTAACAAGCACGTAACATATTAAAACAAAAAAAAAAAAAATCAAAATCTCTCAGATATTGATATGTAAAAAGAACTTTTGATTTATTTTGGTTGGTAATGGATATACATTTATTGAATTATCATTCCCTAAATAAAATAAATTGTTCAAAACTTATTTTAATCATAAACTGTTTAACAAGAATGTAACATATTAAAACAAAAAAAAAGAAAAAAATCAAAATTTCTCAGATATTGATATATAAAAAGAACTTTTGATTTATTTTTGGTTGGTAATGGATATACATTTATTGAATTATCATTCTCTCAAAAAAAATTGTTCAAATCATATTTTAATCAAAAACTGGTTAACAAGCAGGTAACATATTAAAACAAAAAAAGAGCAAGAAAATCAAAATTTCTCAGATATTGATATATAAAAAGAACTTTTGATTTTTTTGGTTGGTAATGGATATACATTTATTGAATTATCATTCCCTGAATAAAATAAATTGTTCAAGACATCTTTTAATCAAAAACTGGATAACAAGCATGTAACATATTATAACAAAAGGGAAAAAAATCAAAATTTTTCAAATATTGATATATAAAAAAACTTTTGATTTTCTTGTTTGAGAAACAACGCTGTAAAAAAAAATCTCCTCAGTGCATAAGAATAGAAACTTCATCTTTTTCCAGCTAAATCTCTTTTATTTGCTGTATTCTGGTCTAGAAATGAAAGGATTTCCTCAATTAAGCGAGAAGAACATCTAAGCAGGATAATGACTTATTCTGTCTTCACGATAAGAGCCATATTATTTTTCTTTTGTTCTCAGAGGAGCTTAATTTGTAGCAACAAATAAAACGTAAATAAGAATATATTCCCTGTGGTTATCTTTCAAGATTTAATTTCGAGTACAGCTTGTATTCAAACAAATATTTTAGGGCATTGGAAATTATTGTAAAATTATCTCAAGATATCTATCCTATGAAAAAAAATAATTAACTAAATATAAATATTTATTTTTCTATATAATATACATTTTATAAAATAGTAGAATGAAAAAAGTCGGAATTATTTCATTGCTTATCAGTGCGTTCTATTATGTCTCTGACACCTTACATAAATTCTTCTAACCACTTTCTATAAATTCGTTTGAAAATTTACTTGTTCTGTTTTTTTTCTAGGATACTTAGTAAACAAATTTAAGGGGAAAATTGTCACAACTCATTGTTCATAGGTAATTCCTTTAAAATGTTGTAAGATCAACACATTTACAAAGAATAATAATAAACTTATAATTACTGTGGTAAACACACTTATATTAACCGCCTCAAAACACTTGTGTATTACAAATTGCATCGGGTGAGTATATATGTATATATATATATATATATATATATATATATATATATATATATATATATATATATATATATATATATATATATATATATATATGTGTGTGTGTGTGTGTGTGTGTGTGGAAGATTTATTCCCACGGTGGAAAAGATTCACAAAACTCAACTAAAATGAACTTATTTAATTAAACTATTTAAACATTATATACAAAATTGGCGTCTAGGGAGAATTAAAATAAAACTGGACATCAGTGGCCGTCTGGCACAGCTTCAGAGGCCGTCTTGGCGGTCAGTTAGTGGTCAATGAAAAGTGTCGTCTGCATACGTTGCCATCTATATCTGCGTTCCACTGGGAAAAGTTGTTGCCAAACTGCAAAATTAAAACTTTGCTTGCTCGGAGTAAATTCACCTCACTGAACATTGTCAAGGGTACCATGCCTACACACACACACACACACACACACACACACACACACACACATATATATATATATATATATATATATATATATATATATATATATATATATATATATATATATAACACATTCCGGATTAAGGAATGCAACACACATTTGATTTCATACATAAAATCTTCTTTTTTGTAATCCTTCTGTCCATGGTATACCATTTAGATATCCTTTGTTCACATATTTTGACGCCAAGTGGGGAGGACATTATCAGCCCGAGTCTCCACTCAAAACTCTCTCTTTGTTGTTGCTACCTAATCAAATTCTTTTTGTCTACTCCCGCGTCCGCTTCTTTACTCCGTATACTTCTGCTCAAAGGTGTGTCATTCTCCTCTTATATATATATATATATATATATATATATATATATATGTGTGTGTGTGTGTGTGTGTGTGTGTGTGTGTGTATGTGTGTACCAGGTATCCCAAAAATTCGAAAATACTTTAAAAATTCCTAAAACGTAAGAAATTTCTATATTTGAATGCAGTTTTCTTGAATTGGTATCGTCACCCGGGGAGAACATTTTTTCAGGTGGAAATAACAGTTTAAATGTTGGTCATTGGGAGTACTGCAACACAATCAAATCCCTAATTTTTATATAATACTAAGCTTATTTTCCAGTAGATACATGGTTAAAATCATATCACAGTCTTAGGTCACATGATCTATTTGTCTGTTGATAGAACAAATGATATTTTTGCAAGTGACTGATAATGCCGTGAACTGTAGCATGTAGGAAATACAATTATATACGAAATATTTCGTAGTGAATGGCATATTTTAATTGAACTGTGATGGTATATTGCTTTAAATATAAGAGATACCTTAAACCTAAGGTCAAGAAATAATCAAAGGATGCCGTTGAAAAAGAGGATCTGCATGATTTCAAAGTTAACTACACAAACTTCACCTAACTTCGGAACGTCTTACCAGGAAAAACTGTAGTAAAATAAAAATTTGGACATAAAACTTTTTCACTATCTTCTGTAATCGAAACGACTGTAGTTTGTGACTCACGTCTGGGATAAAACAAGATCACCAATAATAAGTGCTTTAAAGGCAAATGTCTCTATCATAATTAAATACAGGCATTCACAGTTATAACAGAAAAATTCTAAAGTTAGATGTTAATGCGTTATTCTTACTGCAGAACTTCCATTCGCATAGTACTTAATTTTCTTGGGCTTACTGACGTGTAGATCCCTCTAATCAGAAAAAATTCATTTAATTTGTTATTGTTTCTAGCAAAAATTTTTATTTATAAGAATACTTCACCTTTCTGTCGTAAATCTATATATGTAGTGTATATTTTCTACATATACACTATCACGTTTTTTTTTATTTTTTTATGCATTGCGAGGGTATCTATCTACTTCTACCTTTTTCCTGAATATCTGGCATTTGAAATGTGGTGAATCTTACTTATTTAGAAAGATCCATAGAAAAATTTGAAAGAAATTCCATTGAACTTTTAGAAAGACGGTTAGATACCTAAGGCAGTGTCGTGTAGCTCTCATTTAAATTTAGGTATTTACCTATGATCGAATTTATAGTGGTTATTTATTTTGTTAGTCACAAAGACTAAACATTATTTGGGTTGCGTTGTGTAGTCTATTTAAGTTTAAATTCAACCACAGTTTCTGAGAGACTACAGACTTAAAATGAAAATTAAACTAATAAGCTAAATTAAGAGCAACTGAAATCAGCTTAAAATGAAAAAAAAAAAGGAAATTTATTATAATGATATATACATGATTAATATACAAAAATTTGATTAAGTTTCATAAAATTTACTTTTAACATTTTCAATTAGGTGCTACGTTATTTAATATTTAACATTAATAATATCCTAACATTTAGGTAAAAAAAAAGAGACAAAGAAGAGAGAGGACCTATTCTCAAATTCAAATATATATAAAAATGAGAACCTTTGTGGATCTATTTGGTGTGACAAGGTTGTACTCTTGGGAGCTCTTGAAGATACCTTTCGACTGATGGGATGATAATGCGGACTCCAGTCTCACTGCTGGTATGGGGACTTCTAAATATATTGGGATGATTCTGTAAGACGGATGCTCTGGAATACTTCTGGTTGTTGTGATATGTCGAGATCTTTCTTGGGCCCAACTCCTTTGATCCCCGTACTCTGTTCTCGAGTCCTGAACACTTGCCGTCGAATTCTTGACCACCGAACTCTGACAGTTGAACTTCTCTCTTCCACTTCTGACCTTTGACAGACGGACTTCTCTATTCCACACGACTGCCGAACACCACCTCCCTCTTGACTTTTCTTATTTTTTATTATTTTCATCTCTATCCCTTCTTACTTCTTTTCATTTAATCGGGAGAGTTATATAAATCTAATTGGTCTCCCTTACCCAGCCTTGAAACCACAAACATGGAAAAACCTTGTCCCTTCTAATTGGGCACTGTCCCTTAGGGACTCATAAATAACTCCACAAAGGTACATTCTTATATAGTGTCATGTTCGGAGACGTGATTCTAATCTGGGACTGGGATCAGAACCCCGCCCGATATTCCGGCACAAGACGAAAAACAGTTGAAATAATTTTTATAGCCCTCTTCCCTTTACAAAAGATGTGATGAGATCAGATTTAGATCCCAAGCATTTTACTTCTCGAATTAATTAATCCATAATATTACTGATCTAAATCGCCTCATCACAGGCAGCTTGCAAATATTCGAGTTAATTCTCACCTAATACAAATTTTAAATGTTACTATTGTATAGTCATTGAAATTATAAGCTTTAACACTTGAAGTACTTGATTTAGTAATCAGAGAACAAGACCTAATTTCTAAAATGAGGGGAATCTTGATTGTTTAGAAAGATCTACTGAAAGATCTGAAATAATTTTCATTGACATTTTAGAAAGACAATTACATGCCTAATGCAGCTTGCAAATATACGTTAGTTAATTCTCACCTTTTACAAATTTTAAATGTTACTATTTTATAGTCATTAACATTATAAGCTTTAACACTTGAAGGATTTGATTTAGTAGTCGGAGAACATAACCTAATTTCAGAAATTGTGTGTTTCTAATAAAGCTCGATTGGGATATTTTCAGGCTAATAATAGTATCCTCTGACATAAAATGCTTTTGATCATAGTTTCGTAGTCTAGTGTTTGGTTAAAATTATAATAGAATGATCACTTAAAGTATTTTCTTTAAACCCAGAAATTTTCTTCAAACTACTGGAACACATACTTCTAATCTTTTTATATTTGGAAACCTAAAATTAAAAATACCATCAATTTTAAAAAAGTCGTTTTTAATAAAATATTGTAAAACAAGTATTTTTTATTACTACGTTCTTTTTTAATTTCTGAACACTTGTAATAATTTGTATGACATTCTCCAAGATTAAAAACCGACAGTGAGCTATTTATCAGAGCACGCTATTATTTAGATTGTGATTCTACTGAGATATTAAGCCTAATGAAGTCTTATAAAACATATTTATAAATAACGACGCAATACATATTACTTTGTAAAATGAGGCTAAACAGAAAAAGAAAATGGAAATAAAACTTAATATACACCGTGCCTTGATATACATTTGATTGAAAATCAATACCTAAGGCTCTTAATGCAGCCGAAATTATCAAAATCGCTAAAAAAATTGACCGAACATTTTCTACTTAACTCATTTTATTATTTTTAACTGTTTAAAGCTTTTTTTTTTTCAAAAACCATTTTTTAAAGTAACGTTTCAGAGGATATCGACTTTATTTTACGAATTACGCTAAAAAAACAAGTGGTAATTTATTTCTTGTTTAATGAAATTTCTTTGGAATAAATTGAAGGCATTTATTTTTTATATTAGTCAAAATAATCTAAATGGGAAAGGTCACTGTATAATTTTAGATATTTCCTAAATTTAAAAGGAATAGCTGTTTGGTTTAGCTTGGTTTGGAATACTACAATCTACTTTTTTGCAACAAGAAGTCTAATGGACCTACAGCTTAAAGCCGATTCTACAAATAAGCTACGAACATCGATGCTACTGCAGGGGTTCGAGCCCATGAACTCCAGAACTGAAGGCCTAATCTGAAGGAATGGATAGTAATAGTTTGATAAAGATAAATTTAGAGGTTCTCTTCGGGTGGACGACACACCGCTGGCCGGCTACTCGTTGTTTCACTATCCGTACCCCACTTTCGAAATGTGCTCACAAAAACTGAAAGTGAATAGACCACTAAGCTCGCCGTTTCTGATATTGATGTTCATAGTGGCCGGGCCATAACGTTTTCACCTTAATCTAAGTCCAATAAGCCAGCTGCTTTTCCAATTATGTCGTTAGCCGCACTATGCTGTGAAAGACAATCCATAGAAGGGTTTCCTTACTCCAACATTTGCCCCTGTAGCAAGTTAATTAATTAATTACCAGGTG
>CM063505.1:146300113-146340113 GCA_032207245.1 Pardosa pseudoannulata
ACAATGAAAACAAGCAACGTTTTGCCAACGAAAATTGAGTTATAGTCAGCACTCGTATTTGTTTACAGACATGCACTTTTTTATTAAGTTTAAAATAACTTTTTACTATATTAATTAGAAAACCTGCAGGGAAATCTTTTTTTATGTGCGTATTTAAGGAAAGTACAAATATATGTGTCTCTTATGTTATTATTGCTGTGTAATCTACTACATCTAATTAAAAAGTTTATAATAAACCTATGATGTTTTAATGTTTTTAAGTTATTAAAACATTGTTTTATATGCTTTTAAATTCTTAACATGTTACTATTTTGTTTTTAAAATTATTTCACTATATTATCTGATAGTTTTAAGGTAATTAATGTGATAACATAAATGTATCTAGGTAAGTTTAATTTTATTAGATATATTTTTTACTTAAATTAGGTACATTTTTCAATTTTTATTTTCTAAAATGAATATGGTATTGTGTTTATAAACTGAACATTACATTTATTTGCATCCTTTCAAAGATCATTTTCAAAAATTCTCAACAAAGAATGAATTGGTACCCTAAATTTTTATTCTATTATTTATTTTAGTGTAATTAAGAATAAATGAAAAAAAGCTATGAAATTGATTTGTATAGCTTATAACTCAATAAAGTTACTGCAAAAGATATTTAACAGTAGTTTTTAAATTGAATTTCATAATTTCTTCTATTTTTATGTAAGAAATATATATACTTTTTCAGCATTTTTGATAGAAATTATTATAAAGTCCACATAGCTTTACTTCTAATAAAAATATACCTGTTACATTTAGTTTCGTTTTCTAAAAGTTTTTGTAATAAGTTTTAAACAAATTTTTAAATTTAAGACTGTTTTAGTGAGTTTTAAAAAATTACTTTAAGAGTTTAACTAATTTATAAAACATAAATTATTTAGATTTGTTTATTTATCATTTTTTAAAATAATCAAAGCTTTTTACATCTAAAGCTTTAAGATTAGTCAGAAGCAACTTTTGCTGGTTAAAAGCATGCTTCAGTTTCAGAATAATAATTAAATAAGATTATTTAAAAATTAAAATGCATACAGATGTATTAAATGCAAACATTATTAGAAAACTTCTGAATTTTAAAAATTTTAACGTTATTATATTTCTATATGTTAACTTGTAAAGAATCATGTGTTAAAGGTTTTAAAAAATTATAATAGTCTAATTAATTTACCTAATGAAATAATTGCATAATTGTCTGATTACTATTACAATAACTCATCTAGCTATATAAGCAAACGTGCCTCGCACTTTTGCTAACAATAATAGACTTAAACTTCCGTCTAGCTCTTATTATTTCACTCTAATAATCACTTTATAACATATAGAAATATAATAGACTTAAACTTCCGTCTAGCTCTTATTATTTCACTCTTGTCCTAAGTGTTATGTTGTGATGTACTGTAATGTGATGTATTAAAAAGAGGTGTATTTATAGCTATTTTGAAGATTGTTTAAAAAAATCAAATAGCGTATCACATCGTTCCTATTAATCATATTTTCCATTTCAGGTTATTAATTATTTTTCTTGTATCTTTCAGATTCCAAAATCAAAACTAGACCTCACGGTTTTATAAAAATTGAAAATTATTCTTTTTTCAAAATTCTAAATTACTCACAGATGTTAACTTTTTTATTTATTACGTTTAGAATCGGTGATAGAGCCATCTGGCTAAGGAAACCTATAATCATCTTTTTATAGGGAGATGGTTAGCGTTTTTAATTATATTTTTAAAAATATCATGAAGTTTTGCTTCTAAATAAAAAGAAATGTAAAGCATTTTTCCCCTGAAAAAAACCATGGCCGATTGGTTAGGGTGTGGGCCTTCGGAACCGGAGTTCATGGGTTCGAATCCCACTGTGGCATGGTTGTTCGTAGCCGTTCGGAATCATCTTTAAGCTGTAGGTCCCGGTCTCATTAGCCCTCGTGTTGCAAAAAGTAGACCATAGCACTCCAAACCAAACCAATCCCCTGAAAAAAATCATCCAATCAGTCATAGACAGTAATTCAAGTAATACTTTGATAAATTAGTGTAACAATAAGTTACGTTCGGTTCATCTCTTTTTACCTCTTCCCATGAGTCATCTTCAAAGATAAGACCGGTTTGAACTAGAAAGAAACTTCGGACTTCTCCCAACCAATAGAAGGGTCCATTGATTTGGAAAATTCTGACCCCCACCCCGCCGTTCTGGAGTGGACCCCTGTTTTTTTCTCCTCGAGGCAGTTTGTGACCAGAGGAGAGTAGAAGGTGAACGCTGCTGGCATCCGCGGCTTGAGGGATAGACCTTTTGAGGAAAATCATCGCCATACTGTTTTTTAGGGCAGGCGCCAACTCGATAGCAGTCTTCTTTACCTACAAATGATAAGTTGATTACTGTTGTATTCCTTAGACATTTATTTAATTGTATAAATTCAATTAATCAAGACTTATTTGTCCATGCGTTTATTAATGAGTATTAATTTCTTCTTTCTCAAACACTAGGCCAACGTAACATTATTTTTACTATTAGTTATTGCCAATCATATGACTAGTAGAGTATTTTTATGAAAATTCAACGTTAAAACATTCTATGATTACAGTCTTTAGTATGACTTTGCTCACGTCACATTATCATTTGTAAGTCTTAAGACACTACAGCTCGTGACCACCTTGGGATTTGAAAGGATTAGATAGGGTTAATCATGTAAATACTGCATGACCATTCTGTTTAAACTGTGAACGTGCAAAATGAATGCTTCCCCTGGAAAGTTCCCCGATCGCGTGATGATTGATAACCACCCATAAGATCCCTGTTATCGATTTATCACGATGTTGGGTTCTTCTAGAACTTTTTCCGCAGTCTAACAAAGATATATATATATATATATATATATATATATATATATATATATATATATATATATATATATATATATATATATATATATATATATATATATATATATATATATATATATATATATATATATATATATATATAAGGGAGAGAGCGGGAGGAGCAGAGGCATTCCTTATTCCTTGGCACCATAAAATGGGAGCATTGGAAGGTAAAGCTATGTCCCTTTGTAATTTGAGCTTTGTGCGTAATAGCCCTAAGGCATTAATATTATGATTTCTTGTGTTTAATAAACCTACTTAATTTGAGCTTTAGTATTTGTGCGTAATGGCCCTAAGGCATTAATATTATGATTTCTTGTGTTTAATAAACCTCGTTAATTTGAGCTTTAATATTTGTGCGTAATGGCCCTAAGGCATTAATATTATGATTTGTGTTTAATAAACCTACTTAATTTGAGCTTTAGTATTTGTGCGTAATGGCCCTAAAGCATTAATATTTTGATTTTTTGTGTTTATTATGATTTCTTGTGTTTAATAAATCTTGTTATTTCACTTTGCCATGAGCTACCAAAGAGTCTGTTTTAATTTAATATAGGGCAGCGTGATATTAGAGATATAATCTTTCATCTGTCAATAACTGCAAATTTTAAGAACTGAAATCTAATCATATGTTGGTAAGTATTTTTGATTTTAATTTTTAATGGGAAATTAAGAAAAAATTAGCAATAATTAAATGCTTTAAAGTAGCAAATAATGTGCAAAATCAACTCTCAATAAACAATTCTAAAATCTCACATTTAATTATAGTTTTTACTTCGATTTGAGTTATTTTCGGTTTATCCGCATGTGATTTTTCAGTATTTATTGTACTGCATTTGTAAATTTTACCACAAACAGAAAATGGTTGTTATAGCAATTATCATCATTACAAGACTTTGGATTTTAATGGCTCGTGCCGTTTTGATAATTGAGCACTTTTTTATTGCTTTTAAATACATTGTTAGAATAAGATTTCGGAGGTAATTTGCTAAGAATTTAAACACGAAATGACGATTCACTTTCAGACAAAAGAACTTTACAATTAACCCCTTCCGGTATGATTTAATAATGAAAAACTGTGCATGAAATAACCATTTAATTTTTATTTAAAAAACTTGTTTCATTTTACAATTCTTACATATTCTTAATTAAAATTCACTTTTTACATAGTGTTAAATAATATCAAAAACAGTAAAATTAAGAAAATATCAAAGCAAAACAGTAATAAGGTATACAGATAATAGTCTTCAAGCTAGTGGTACTTTTCAAAACAAAGTGCAAAGGAATTCTTAATTGTTTACACCGCCAAGTAGCATCACTTTAATTTGATTCTTGTAACACACACGGCATTTCTTAGTATGTTTTATTTTATTCTGACTCATTAATTTGGCAATGACTTGTACCAAGAAATTCTAAGTAAACAATATGCAATAGTGACTTGTGATTTTCACAAGTGATAAAAGTGTTGCCAAATTCAGTACACTAGAAATTTTAAACTAAATTAATTATCATATTTAACAGTAACTTTAATCGCATGACGAGTGTAGCTCGTCATTGTGCGGTATGGAATGAAAAACTAATGACGTGCTAGACTCGTCATTTTACCGGAAGGGTTTAAAACAGTGTTATCTTATATTGTAAAAAAAATAAAATCTCTAGCATATGTCTGCGTATTTAACTATAATTTTTCAACAATCTTCCTTTCAAAAAAGGGATTTACTTTTCACTAATAATAAGAAATATCTCTAAATAATCTGCAAACTTCTATATACTTTTAAAAATGCATCAAAATAACACGTTTAAAATCGTACATATAGATTTTATATAAAATTCCAATTTATCGAAAAATTACAGTTTTAGTCAAACAATGAAAAATCATTCCGACAGTACTTGTACATTGTGCTTTCAAGTTTTTATCACTAGTCATGTCTTTCCCGAAAATGAAATTGTAAATTTGCCTGCCCATTTTTATTCAATAATTTATCATTATTTAACCGATTAATAGATCACTAACTATCAGAATAAGTAATTGAACGTTTATTTACAAATGTTCACATTTCAGTTCTGATAACATCTATGTAATGAGAAATTCAAGGCCAATGTGAATTCAAGGTAATAATGAAAGAGAATTGTAAGATAAAGTAATGTGTGGATAAGTTTTAAACAAGTAACATTCTAAAAACGTTCAAAATATCTTGATAACTTCCTAACAACGTGTGGTATCTTAACCGAATGTTCAATGGAACTTAGACACTGTTAGGATAATAATTGTTTTTAATTATGATAAAAATATAGTAGGGGAGAGTGGGGCACCTTGGGATATAGTCCAACTTGGGACACCTTTAATTTGCAGCCAGGAATTCGTGCTCATGTGTACATATATGACATTACTCTTCACTTCTCAAAGAATTTTGATGAAGATAGTGCTTATAGGTAAGGAACAATTTCATTTTCTTTGTTTCGAATAACCCAAAATTACATCAATGTCCATTTTAAAAAGTAATTTTTTTTTTGAAAAAAAATTTAAATATTTAAAAAAAAGCGTATTGTTATGAAAGAAAATTCATTTATTATTATTTCTATGCTAATAAATAAACTATACTGTTAAACCTAACTATATAATAGTTACCAAAAGATACTATGTAAAATGGGGCAGTTTGGGACACATATAGATGGGGCACCTTGGGACATTTTAAAAAGTGTAAACAAATATCAATTCAAACAAAATAATTAATATTTTGGTGCCTAATTTTTAATTGATTTAACATGTCAAAATATTAATTTATTAATCTTTTTTGCAGAAAAAAATGATGAGAACAAGAAAAACAAACAGAAAGTATTCTGCTGTAAATGCTAATATGCTTAAATCAGCTGCAAATATAAGATTTGTTAAAAAATGTATTAACTTTAACAATTTTCAGCTATTTCTCTTTTATAACAGTTAGTAAAAATAATTTGAACAATATCTTTTATTTGTTGTTTAGTGTCCCAACCTACCCCATACAGTGGGGCAGGTTGGGACATTGGAAAGGTATTTCATTTCTTTTATTACTCTTTAACTAACTGAGATATTAAGTAGATTTAATGTTTATAAGAAGCAGATATGATGACAATATATGCATGCATACTTATTTTTTTCAATTAGCTTTAAAAAAAATTCATAAAAATGTTTAACTGAAAAGTGTCCCAAGGTGCCCCGGTCTCCCCTAAATTCAATTTTTAAAAATTATTTTTTTTATTATATGTTTAGCGTTATGCAAACGTGATCTAATATTTTATGCAATAAATTATGTCATAAATAAATGAAATGCACCAAAAGTAATATTTTTCTACAAAATATATTTAAAATTCTCTAGTGTTTAAAATATTTCTAAAAGCAAATAATTTGTTTAGGTTTTCTTGTTAAAAGGTTAGTAATTAATATTCCTTTATCTTAAACTTTTGTGACAGATAATACACATTTAAAAGTTTAGATTATCTGAAACTGTGTGTTGTTAGAATACTAATTATTTTTAATTACCTTAAGCATTTAATATTTTCAATGCATCTAGAACATCTCCCCGTATATATTATACAATTATATTAGTTGCATTTAAAGTAGGTTTAATATTTTATGTAAGGAATATTCAATCGTTTTTGTTTTTAATAATAGAAAATATTTTTTTTAATATTAAAATATTAATACATGTGTCTACATGAAAACATACCCAAAGCAAATATTTTCATACAATTTATATTTTAAGTTATATTGCCTTTAAAACAATTCCGAAAGTTCTCAGACGAATCGTTTCATAAATAATTTGTTTAGCTGCACTTATCAAAAGGTCAGTAATCAATATTCATTTATCTAAAACTCTTGTAACATATAATTCATAGCTAATAATTTTGATGCCGAGAATAAATTAATTGATTTTCTGAGATCTATTCAGAATATGTTTAGCTCTAGGGCAAAGTATAGAGTTCTTTAGAAAATTGTGTTTAATATATTTCTATTTCTCATTTGCTATATTTTCTTCAATTTTACACCTGATGAAATGGATTTTTATAGCTTTTAAATTAAATTCTGTCTGTTCTTGTACATATATATTATTACGTTAAACTTTTCAAATTTAATATAACTTAATTTTGTGTTTCTTCTTTTTGGATACAACATGCAAGTTTAATAAAGTATAATAACCAACCCAATAGAAAGTACCGGGTGATTAAAAAGTCCATATAAACTTTAAGAATACATAATAACTGGAAAATAACTAAAATAAAAAACGGTTTGATGGGTTAGTATCGCTAGGGCATCGGATTTTTTTATAACAGAAAAAAACAGTAACTGAAAAATTGCCGACAGATGGCGCTGGTCCGAACGACTTCGGTGGAAATATGTAGTCTCCAGATTTGATCCTGGCAGACTTTTGGTTGTAAGGATATTTGAAATCTATGGTGTATCGATCCAATCCATCCAATAACCCTGAACTGAAAGATTCGATCCCCCGAGAGGTGTCTTGCATACAACCGGACCTGCTGCACTCTGCCGTTGCTGGATTTGTGACTCCCCTGCAGTACGTTATCCCCTGTGGTGGTGGTCATATGGAACACATACTGTTGTAATAAACAATTTGGAGGTATTGTGTTTGTCATTGGCGTTTTTTTTACTTGTGTACATTAGCACCCTCTATCGACTCTTTTCTAGTTTTTTTTCTGTTTAAAAAAATTTCCATGTCCTAGCAATACAAAAGCTGCAAACTATCTTTTATTTTGGTTGTTTTGCCGGTTATTATGAATTTTAACGTTTATATGGACTTTTTGATCACCCAGTATATCACTGTATTATATTACGCACACAAGATACATACAAACACATATATATATGATGATAAAAGAATGAATAAACTGATAAAGTTATGCACTAATCTCCAGTGACCAGTATTGTGTTTATAAACTGGACTCCTATAGTCTAATTTGCCTTGAAAGGAAAATTCACCTTTTTAGACCCGAATCTTCGAAATTCCTTTTAAAAAATATTTATACATACATGTATGTATGTAGCTTCATGTATGTATGTAGTATATATCTGAGAAGAGAGAAAGTTATTATACGTCCATGCAGGGCCGGATTATCACACGGGCACTAAAATTTAGTTGAGGGCTTGAAACACATATTAAGTGGGGAAAAATTGCAAACATAGGCTACCATCGTTAAGTTTAATAAATTATTGTACGAAGTAATTGTGTTTCTGATGAACTATTGTTTCCTATTTACTTTAATTTTACCATTATTTACCTGATAATTAATTCCTTCAACGAACCTGGTGCTCTTTTTATCCTATGGGTTATTGTATATTTATAAGGCAGATTATTAGCAACGTACCACTATAAACCATTAAATCATCTCATCAATTTAAATTATTTTTAATTCTATTATTATTTATTTTCTGCACCACAGAGCTTGTGAGTGTGACAAGGTAAAAATAAAAAAGTGGGTCACTCTAGGTCTTTAAAAGTCCTTGATTTTTAACATGGCTAAACAGAGATAATAATGATTACGTAAAATAAAAATTTGGTGTTTTTGATTTCGAATATTACTGTAAGCTAATTTATTAAATCCGTTTGCTAGTTCAATGTTATAATTTTTATATGACTCTAATTATGATAAATTTGCATCGCGGTGGAGGGCAGAAAAATTTGATTGTGCCCTGGGAACAAAAGTATCTTAGTCGGGCCCTGCATCCATATATATTTTTTATATATATATTTCATAAAAGAGAAGAGTGAGATATAGATATGAAACAGCGGGATTGTAACGAGATATGATTATGCATAATTAGTCGCTCTAATCTTGTAAAAGTATGTATACTGACCAAAGTTCTAGGTAAAATATTTGTTTCTTTTGTTTTCGCGAATAAATTAACGGCGTGATCTATTTCAAAGATAGCAAATGACAGGCATTTTTTTAATAAAAAAAATATCGAGATCTAATGACTCTTAATACATTTTTGATCGAAAATCAATAGCCTTAAATTTCAATGCTTGAAAACTGTAGACATAGTGCTATCCTAAATGTGATAAGTCTTCATGAAAGATTTTTTCATATAGATAATTTATTTTCCTTTGACAGTTAGTTTGATCTAAATCGCAAGTAAAAATCCTTACGGCAAAGTGTTAGAAAAAGGTATTTATTCTGAAATGTAACAAACTAAAATATACAAAAAATAGTAATATCTAAGGAAAATAAAAATGTTTTATCCTCATTTAACTTTATATGAATCCATAATATTGCCAGGTTAAAAGCTACTAGCTTATAATCTATTTCCTTATCAGTATTGAAAACTTTTAAAGTATAAATTGATTTATCGAATTTTTTTTAAGATTTTACTTGAATTTTTTCAGCAATCTAAGATTTAAAAAGGCTCTTAGTTTTGTTTTAATCAATTTTAAGATATTAGCATTTAAATTGCTAATTTATTTTTACAGAGCAAACTCATTCCAAGAAAGGAGTTCCTTTGTTTAACGCTATGTTTCTTAACAAAATTTGTACTAGAAATAACTAAATAAGATATTTTTATAGTTGAATAAATTTTGCTGACATTTATATTCATGTCAAAGAAAGATTCGTCTTCATATATATTTCTTATATCACATAAATTTTAATAAAAGTTGTAGTAATCGTTTAGGAGCATCCTTTTTAAGTTTTGAAAAAATTCTTATTTACTACAAACACCCCTGTAATCAAGTCTCCACAAGAACTGTCTTTGTTAATTTCCCTACTTATATATTCATACCGTAATTATATATTCTGGTTACGTTAATAATATATTCTAGCTTCATAAACATCGTACTGTAACGATCCGTTACATGACTCTAGCGAAAGTAGAACGGAAGGTGACCTTTCGCAGCGGACAATTACGGTTAGCGGCAGGTAGAATCGTGTGGTCCTAACAATACACGTTTGTGTACTAGGTCCCGTCAACAAACCCACGACTTACGCTTAAATGGACGTAATTGAAAACTGTCGGTACGCTGGAGCCAGCGAGTCTGAGCCTTTGTGAGGGCTATTTGAGTGAAAAGACTCGGGTAATAATTATTACAGAAATACAGCAGTAACAACTTTATCTGTCTAGTATTAAATAAGGAATTAAGGGTTTCTTTACTACATTTAAGAATTGCCACATCTGGAAACGGATCAGCTGATCCAGACGTGGAGTTCACCGAAGATTGGGTCCCCCTGGGTCTGGATAGTTCGGGAAGAATCCCGTGAAGGGAACCGGGACCCCATTAAAATAATTCTGAGCCGAGAAGGGCTTTTCTTGAGAGTTTTCTACTAAACCTTTGACTATTTCAGTTTAAACTGATCTAATTAATAAACTTACGTCCTCTGATGACGCTAATGAAGGCATTTGGATTTTGCTAAGACCTATTTTTTTTTGTCTTTCATAAAAAGTCATTCGTTTCGACTTGAACAGTCTCTTCTCGTAATAACACAATTTTTTTTTTCTTTTTTATCCTGATTATGTCTTGAGGCCTGAGAGTGACCTTACTCTCATTTTTGCGTCTTGACTCTGATTTTCAGCACGTTGATATTTTTTGTGAAGTGTACTTACCAAATGCACCGTTATATTTTAACTTTTTCTGATTTTCCGTAGCGTACAATACTGTTCTGCTGTCCCGAAAAATATTTTTGTGTTTTTCTATTAAACTCTCTACTCTTTAGTTGCTGTGATACTCACAACAAAAGTCTATCCTTTATTTGTTTTTGTGCTCTGCTCGTTGTATCCTCTGCTTACTGTAAGGTATCTCTGATTTATCTAAGCCCAAATAATCCAGTTGACCCAAGATCTTGAAGGTCCTTACGTTTATGTCATGCCAACTAATTTTCATATTTTTCATATCAAGTAATATTACTCCAGTACTAGATTCATACTTTAACTCATCCTGTAATCCTTTTGCATAAATAAGCGCAACTGTTTTCGTTAGAAAGCTTGAAATCTGTACAGCCCAATAAAAAAAACCACTAATATTTTTCTATTAGACATACCTTGGTTACTATATTTTATTCCTTCACTCTGTCCCCTTCAAAGTCTTAGGAATTACAAATTTGTATGTTTGGTTACTGTTGCATCGATGGCCTAAATCATGTTTTGATCTTCGTAGAAAAATGAAGACTTCTTCGGTAGGTACTCCTGTAAAACCCAATTATTTGACCTTATCCTTGAAGAGATTTCGACGAAAATATCCCTCGATATTTTTTTTCCATAAATCCTCTCTACTTTGATTACTCACAAATCCATATCATACTCTTTTATTGCTAATTTCGCTGATTGTTATATTTTGTGGAACTATTAGAAATCTCAGGAATATAGCAAAAAGAGTATTCTAAGCTCCATGAAATCACAAAGTTAAAGTACTTCTTTGTAACTAACTAAACTGTGAAAGGATAAAAAAGTTGATTCCTGAGTTTATAACACTGGTAACTAAAGAGAAGAAAGTTTAAGAATGGGAAGTAGATAATATGTGGACAAACATCGAATTTTTAAAAAAAATTTTACATTTTCTTATGGATATATAATAAATTTCATAGATTTTTATGGATTTCAAAAGTTTTATAGTTTTTAAAATAGAGGAATTGCACAAATTAAAGATCTTTAAACAATGACCAAAGACCTTTTATTGAGGAATCGTTGGGGTATAATTGCCTATTACGCTTTAAAGAAAAGTTTACTGCTATTATTAGCATTATTAATTTTACTGCTTAGATTTTTATGGAATATGTGAAGAGATTTTAGAAATCTGGTGTAAATAAGATTTTAAATTCTTCATGAATGGTTGTTTTTAAAGTACTATGATATTTTAGTAATCTCTTAAATTGCCTGTGGAATATACGTGAAAAAAAAGTGCCAAAAATGAAAAAAGTTACTTTAATTTTGTTCTTTAACACCAAAATGTAGAAATAGATTATTTTTGAAAAAAAGATTTAAACAAATAACTACTATTTTCACACATATGGCAAATGTATGGGAAATTTTTTTATAGTAAAATTGCTCAAATACAGCAAAGTAATTCAAAGGCACAATTTCTGGATAAATAAATAAACTAATGCAACAATATTATTATCTCTGTAACTGTCATGAATTCATGTCCCTCAGATCTTTGAATTTCACAAATCCCTTACAGTATCGAAGAAATAGCGACAAATGGAGCAAAAAATTTAGAACTTTTTAAGTATTTCTATCTAATGGGAAAATGGCAAATAAATTTTTATACATTAGACAACCGATTTCAGGCTTTAATAAAATACCATTTCTTCCTTGCCCGAGCTCTGGTGGAGCATTCAAAATTATTTCTTTCATCTTCCTATCCTTAATTTTTATATTCTAAAATAAAATAATATTTAAAAAATCTAAAAATAAATGTAAATAATAATTAAAAAAGGATGTAAACAAATTTGTTTTTATTCCTTTTGCTACTTAGTATCGATTCTTATCTATCATCTAATTTCCTGCTTTTAAATAAATTTTACCTCCAAGGTGACTTAAATTTTAAACCTTAATATTCTATCCTATCTTAGTATTTCTTTTCATATTATTTCTACTTATTTTTAACTAAATTAAAAACTTGAGATTCATCTTCATCTATCACTCTAATCGGTCCTGCTTAGGAGTAAATTTCACCTCCAATAGTTATTTAAATTTAAACTTTAACTTATTCTTTCCTATCCTTGGTATTTCTTTTCATCTTTCAACTTCTTTCTCCTTAATTTTTAACTGAACTAAAAATGATATAAAAAACAAAATAAATAAATAAAATTTAAAATACAAAAACTTATTAAAATAAAATGAAGTCATAACCACAAAATATACTCTACCTTTCTCCTCCTTTTATTTTATAAACTTAAATTTTCTTCTTTATCTTAAGATTTTAACTATCAATCTTCATTTCTCTGTTAACCTAATGTAATAAAAATTTCTCCCAACTGGAAAGGTTAAATACATTAAATAATTTATAAAATTAATAAATACGATGCTCAATACAATAGATGAATACTACTACTGAAGGCAAATAAAATATCACTTTACTTCTTCATTTCTGCTTATTATTGTATAAACTGAACTGTCATTCAAAAGGGTAAAGAGCTTAACATATAAATCCCGTCTCTCAATATACAAATATGAGGGGAATTTTCGCTAGGAAAAAGTTAAAACATTAAATGTATATAAATGCTAATAAATACAATGCTGAATACAATAGATGAATACTACTACTGAAGGCAAATAAAATATCACTTTACTTCTTCATTTCTGCTTATTATTGTATAAACTGAACTGTCATTCAAAAGGGTAAAGAACTTAACATATAAATCCCGTCTCTCAATATACAAATATGAAGGGAGATTTCGCTGCGAAAAGGTTAAATACATTAAATATATATAAATGTTAATAAATACAATGCTGAATACAATAGATGAATACTACTACTGAAGGCAAATAAAATATCACTTTACTTCTTCATTTCTGCTTATTATTGTATAAACTGAACTGTCATTCAAAAGGGTAAAGAACTTAACATACAAATCCCACTCTCTATAGAAATATGAAGGGAGATTTCGCTGCGAAAAGGTTAAATACATTAAATATATATAAATGTTAATAAATACAATGATCTGTTTGTTATTGATGGTTTGAAATAATATTTTTTTTCTCAAAGCTATTCAAGAAATATTTATTCCGTTGATTTGAGTAATTCTTTGATACTTGATATTTTGATAATGAATACCTAGTGAGGGAAAGGGGGTGCTTATTACCTTTGCCATGTGTTTTACGCGATGCATTGAGAAATCACGATTAAATTACTCTCCGTGGACTACTAACACAATCACCAGATAATTAATCAAAGGAAGGGAATTTACGCTTCTGTATATATTTCTCACTTACACATCATCAAATCAAAACAGAGCATCTCCCAGCTGGAATAATCCAAAGCTCGACTATGGAACAAAGGGCTTGTAAACTAGTTACTAAAGCAGTTTACAATAGTTGCAGATCGGAATGAACTTATTGTTTGAATTTTAACTTAGATAATGAAACCATTCAATTATATAAAGGTATTTTAATCCCACAATCTGAAAACGCATGAAAATAATGATATATATTTTTGTGATATTTGTTTAATATTTAAAGAAAAAGTTTATACCTTTAATTCATTGATGAGGTGTGAATATTTAGAACTAGTAGTTTGAGAGCTGGGTTAAATGACTTTGGAGAAGATTGTGGGCTTTATGACAGAGTTTACACCAGAATGGTTACAGAATTACACCTATAGCAAACAAAAGATGAAAATAATTTCTATTGCTCAGATGGGTTGATCTTCCTGGGCCTATCCCTCTAGTCATATATACTGTTGATGCATGAGGAATATCGGGTGAGGAATATCGGTATCAGCATAATAATGAGGACTGAGATATACTATTGTAATTTTCAATACAAAAATAATAAAATAAAATTAGGAATCATGAGTACAGTGAGGGAAGGTACAGAATACGACAATTTAATTAAAATATATTAAGTTAATATATATTAAAGGGTACAATTATACTTTAATACAAGAACAATATTTTTTAATTATTTTTTTAATTTCTTTTTTCTACATAAACCTAAGCAAAGATTTACGCGAGAAAAAATTTCAATCAGTGCAAATTGCATAGATTCAGCAAAATGATAGGAGCAATTTTTTTTTTAAATAAACTTAAGCAAATTTTAAACTTAAGCATAATTTTTAATTACAAACTTAATTTAATCTGTAAATTCTCAAAATATGAATGACATGTTATTAAATATTTCCATTTATGTAATAAATTTTGCTTCAAAGTATACAAGTATTTAATACTTTGCTTAAAAGTAATATAAAATCTTATACTTTTCAAATATGAAGTGTATACCATAATATTTTATATGATTTGCTACTGTATACTGTTAGGAAGGGGGAGGAGGTTTTGTAATTCCTTTTAGACCGATCCAAATTTAAAAATAATAGAGCATGTATATTAAAGTATTAAATAGTTATATGTTTCAAACTGTGATTTTGGATGACAGACTCTATAAATGTATTTATAATCTAACTTAGTACTCTTGATGAAAACCTGTTACTTTAAAACTCAAATATTACCATGTTTCATGACGTATTTTTATTTCCGAAATGTAAAATTTTTAGTCTAATACATTAATGATCCTTTTAGATCTATTTTATTCCACATCTTTCGATATATATTATTCCAACTTTACTTGATGTTTTTAAACCTAAATTTTTACAGACAGAACACAATATTTCAAATGTGAAAAAAAAAGGATTTTAATGAAAGTCAGACAGTCTGAAATTGAATGTTTATGCATAAACTATCTCTCTTCAAAAAAAATTTTTTTTGTAATAATTTGAAATAAATTTGCTGATTTGTACGTATTATATACAAATGTTGAAATAGTATGCAGTGAGATGTAATAATTAAATTTTATCAAGTTAAAACTAATTATAAGTTTTTATACTTAAAATAGCATGTGTTATTAAAAACTATACTGGGTCTCATACTTTTTAAATGAGTCGATAGATTTTATTACCTCATTATTGTAAGTAATATCACTTCCTCCAAATATTCCTTCGAAACCCACATTTCTTATTACCGATATATCATAAACATTCTCACATCTGTTCTCAGGTCTGGAAGGGTTGTGATACTCCGAAAAGAAATCAGCGTTCATTTATCACCATAGTCTTCTTGCATACTGAAAGTTTGTTGGGAAAGATCATAATAATTTGTTTATTTTATAAAATTATACAAAAAATTGCAATATTTTTCACCTGTTCCAATTATATTAAAGTTATGAAATTATCCCTCATAACCGGGGCCTGATTATCGCACGGGCACTTGGGGCATCTGCCCTGGGCACAAAAATTTAGTAGAGTGTTTTTACCTTTGTTTTTCATTTTATAATGTGGTTATTACAATTTGCAGAAGTTGATATCAATTTCTGTGCTTTAATTCTACCTGCTAAATATTTAGTCCTAATAAATTTTAATCAATATCTTTGACATTATTTTGTACATAACAGTTGAATTTTATGTTAATGTCGTTGAAGTAATTTCATTTACCTCATGATATCTTGTGCTCATTTGAACTTCTTCATTATAATTTTTAATCCACATGCACAATTCCCCTTACATTAAGTTTTAATAAATTATTGTACGAGGTAATTGTGTTTGTGATGAACTATATTGTTTCCTATTTACTTTAATTTTACTGTTATTTACCTGATAATTAATTCCCTCCTCGAACCTGGTGTTCCTTTTATCCTATGGGTTATTGCATATTAATAAGACAGATTATTAGCAACGTACCACTATAAACCATTAAATCATCTCATCATTTTGAATTATTTTAAATTCTATTATTAATATTTATTTTCTACACCACAGAGCTTGTGAGTGTGACAAGGTAGAAAATGAAAAAAGTGGGTTACTCTAGGTCCTTAACAGTCCTTAATTTTTAGCATGCCTAAACTGAGATAATAATGATTACGTAAAATGAAAATTTAGTGTTTTTGATTTTGAATTTTACTTTAATGCTAACTTCTTAAATCCATTAGCTAATTCAATGTTATAATTTTTATATGACTGTAATTATTATAATAACTTCCACGTGTCTATTCCACGTGTAGAGGATTTCGCTGCACGCCGGCACAATAGAGCGAACTGTTTCTTGTTCGGTCAGTGGATTAAATTTTATTTATTAATTGTTTTTAACATTTGGAAATCATATATTCTGCAATTTTTAAAAACAAAACCAGGGATATGGTGTTACATAATATAATTTTTATACTGTCTGTAAGACACAACGAACTGCAAAATTGGGACTGTCATGTTAAAATTCGTTTCTTTAAAACAAAACAACATTGTTTTTCAGCGAATTATTTCAATAAATATAATACATCACCGAAATTACTTTACCACACTAAAACATTTCACTTTATATTGATGAGATACTTCTTTTATATTTCCATGAAAGCAAAATCTTACAATATATAAATTTAAACATGAATCATCTGCAAAATCACATGGTCAGTCAATCAGTTCAAAAACCAAAAGCGCTTCAGCACGTAAGTCCCCGCTCTAATACCACGCTTAATAAAAACCGTACCTTCGGATGATTCTGAATGCCAAGTGCATGAAAAATAGCTGCACTTGCCTCAGTGCCATAGTATGCTGTTCCTCTCAAGTAGCCCATACATATAAAGCGTGATTTTCAATTTAGTGCGCAGTGCGTACACATCAGAACTTCCTATGTTCGTTTGCGTGCGACTTGGTGCAGCACCTATAATAGTACCGCAAGCACTGCGGGAATACAAGCAAGCAAATCAACATATTTGAATATATTATAATAATATTTATTATATAGCATATAAAGATAGATCGACATAGGTGCAGAAAATTATTTCTCTCCTAATTTTGCCAGGGTGTGCAGTGCACACCCTGCACATATGGACCGCACGCCACTGATATATATATATATATATATATATATATATATATATATATATATATATATATATATATATATATATATATATATATATATATATATAGCTATAAATTTGCATGGGGGTGGGGGTACAAAAATGGGATTGTGCCCTGGGCACAAAAAGTATCTTAGTTGGGACCTGCTCATAACTGATTATAGTAAAAATGTATAAAAATAAATATAAAATTTTTCTTAGCGTCCGTACTGATTGCCTAGTTTTACAGAAGCAAATACTCTAAAATAACTAAAATCTATAGTAAAATCAGAAATAAAAATAAAATCAGTTCTAACTACAAGGACTTTCATTGCAGTGAATAACACAGATGAAATTTATGGACATTTACGAAGGTATTGCTAACATAGGTAGTTAAAACATAAGATTATATCAGCTCAAAACCTTAATCATCGCAAGACCAAGTCATGATGAGTGTCACTGCAAATTTCCGAAATTTTCTGGATGATCAGCAAGCCAGAAAGAAAAACCTCCTGCACATTACGGTGTCATAAAAATTTTGTTTACTTTATAGAATTATACAAAAAATTGCAATATTTTTTACCTTTTTTAATTATATTAAAGTTATGAAATTATCCCTCATAACTGATTACAGTAAAAATATATAAATATAAATATAAAATTTTTCTTAGCTTCCGTGCTGATTGCCTAGTGTTACTGAAGCAAATACTCTAAAATCTATAGTAAAATCAGAAATAAAAATAAAATCAGTTCTAACTACAAGGACTTTCATTGCAGTGAATAACACTGATAAAATTTATGGGCATTTACAAAGGTATTGCTAACATAGATAGTTAAAACATAAGATTAAATTAGCTCAAAACCTTAACCATCGCAGGTTCGCAGGACCAAGTCATAATGAGTGTCACTGCAAATTTCCGAAATTTTCTCGATGATCAGCAAGCCAGAAAGCAAAATCTCCTGCACCTTTCGGTGTCAAGCAGCAAGAGTGTCTACCTTCCACTCTATTACTGGCGAGGGCGGGGCAGATGCAGAGTGTCATCCCCCTGGATCAAAGTCACGCCTTCTGTAGGGTCAGAGCATTTCTACCCTGCTTAACTAAAGCTACATCTTTTCCTGTGTCCGATTTTAGTCGACACTTTTGAGGTGACAGAAAAACAATTGGAGACCGTTTATCCCTTTGAGACACAGCTTGCTGTAACAAACTCATTAATAACATTTGCATATAGGTATTATTTGCTACTTTATTTAACTCAGACTAAAAATAATGCTACATGGAAGCGGCAAATGATATATTTCGAAGGGGTTCACAACAGATATCCCACCATGTAAATTTATTCATCAGAAAGATGGTGAACCTTAAATATCACCGTGCTTCTAAAAGTTATGGTTCATAAAAATTGTAAACGGGAATACTGTTTAAAATGTCAATGTAATTTTTAAAAGTTTTATTTATATTTTTTATTTATTTTTAGAATAATAATACTTTTATATACTAGAGAAAAACTGAATTAAAAATTGGGGCCTAGTGAAAAAAGGGGATATATAAAAAAAAATGTAAAAAAGAAAAAAAAATAAGAACCAGTTTAGCTCTTAACCTTTTATACAAAATCTTTCAATAAATAGCAAAACCTTATGTTTTACTATGGACGTAAATAAATAAAACGTATTCATAGAATTGCATTTTCTAACACTTCGACAGAAGATTTGCGTAAGGGAAGTGGATTATAATGTAAGACTTATTTTTGTTTCGCTGCATAAATAAAATTATTTAAGAAAACTATAATAAAGGTATGTTAAATATATAAAAAATAATAATAGAAGAATGAATAAATCAAGGAAGAAATTGGAAAAGTTAATAATTACTCACAGATACACACACGTATGTATATATATATATATATATATATATATATATATATATATATATATATATATATATATATATATAATCCTAATTCTTAATCTTTTACGTGTTTTTTGATGTGTCCTCAAGAGTTACTAATGTCCTTATGTGTTGTTCTTTGACAGATGTGTTGTTTGAAGACCATTGCTTTAGTTATGAGTCTGCAGGAATAATGATATAAAATTATTATTCATCCGTATATTTTAGATGTAAATTGAATATGTTATCACTCTTTACAATATTTAATGTGCAAGCATTGCATTCATATCAAGCATTCATGTTTTAATTCTCAACATCTGTCATCTTTATAACGATACTTTTATTATCTTGCATAATTCAGGTTTATAAGTCACCTTTAAACTTCTTTTATGCTGAAATGTCGAAAATGTTTTCCTCCTTTTCAGAAACATATTCCAAGTGATTTTTATTATATTACTCCTTTGATTTTCAGGCGAAAATTTCAAAAGAATTCTTTCCATCGAGGCAGATCAGTGATGCATAACTTCTATAGGCAAGAATATGCAAGAATCTGCTACGCGACAGTTTAGATCTGGAATTTTGTAATTGAAAAGTTTGATGACTGGAGGCAAATCTTGAATTGAATGCTGTTTCACAAAATCAGAAAGGAATGTGACAAACTTATTTTACAGAATATGCTTGTTTGGCTCTTCAAGCAAAACAATTTTAAAGCAAACTTTTGACAGTTTTCTAATATTAAAAGGAAATTTTGATATATCATTGATCCTTCCCTAGAATACAGTTTCATTAATAATTCATTCGGTACGTCGAGGTATTTTGTTCTCGAGTAAAATCAGTTTAAATTCTCCCTAAATCCCCGTCATATTGTTTTAGAATGTTATTTCTTGAAGGTATCTATGTTTTAAAAATGATTTTGTATACGAAGAAAGTGATATTTCTAAAAATGAGCGAGTTTTATAATTGCATTATTATCATCACGTCAAAATTTTGTCTTTTAAGTGTGTGTTTTCTATACAGTTCATAAGCAAAAAGAAATACTCTTTAATGTCAATTTTAGTTTTGTGAATATAAAATATGTCTTATAATAAAAATTATCTATAAAGAAAGTCATCATAAAAAAGTGTGTACTCTTTATTAAATTATAACTAATTTTACAAATTCTTAGTGTACTTCTTAGTTCTACTTGCTACCGCACTCAAGTACTTTAATGATTGTAATATAATAGCAGTAAGGCATTTATTTTACTTAAATGCTTCTTTATATACGCTTTCTTTAGGACCGTCGCACATGATTTGGCCTGTTGAACATATGACATCCCTTTCACATATTTGATTACAGTCAACTCACACACAAGCATGAGTTTTTACAAAACTTTTATTTGTGCAGCAAAATTCAAATAATTACTTTCTCTTAACCAATTACTTATAAGTGTATCTCGAAACAAATTTCTGGTGATTTTATCACTAAAATTATATTATTTAGCGATAAACCTTTCTTTCTCCTCTAACTGTGGTAATCTTTGTCGATTTCGCTGACACACAAGTTTATACTTAGCTCAAATTTCTTATATAACTCATTTATGTAACTTAATTTTCTTGCGTACTCAAATGATAAACTCTCAAAATACTCTCATTTGTTTGGCTCATTTGTTCCCTCTCATCACTGTAAAAGAGAATGCAAAAAATGCTTAGATGTCCTAAAATTAAACTTAAAATATATAAAAATAATAGATATCAGAATAACTGATATTGTAATGTATAATATATAATAGATAAAAAATTCTAGAATGACAGATTGGATGAATTAACTCATCATTTTTCTTTCAAAATTTTTTTGGTTTTATTTATGGCCTACGACTGCATGATAGACACCATTCTAATATAATAACTAATTGTTATAAAAGAAAAGTATTTTATGCACATACCACTTAACTTTAATATAATCTCTTAATTTTAAACGTAATCTCTCACTTAATGTAAAACATATTTCCTGATGCATACTTGAGCCTCTGGATTGACGAGCTCTGCCCATATAGTCCAGTTGCATCACCACCTTGATACTTGATGCACACCCTGACAGAACATTTCACTCTCAAGATAGGGGATACAACTTATAGCTAAGGTGCCTCGAACAATCTCCAACTACATACCACTTTCGTATTGTGTTTCTTCTTCTGTAATTTAAAAAAATTATAAATCCCAAAAAACTTTAAAATTTTACAAAACGGATATTTCTCATTCACAAAAATATTTCTCTATCCTTTTTAATTTGCAATACTTCTTCTTTAATTTTAAATTTTATTTTATTTTCTTTATATATTTGTATTGCTATCTAGGGCCATAATGATTTCCTTTAACTGTTAATGTAATTTTCTTCTAATAAATGTTTCACACCCATGTAAATGGAAATTCATTTCCTGACTGCACACCCTGAATGAATCTATTTAATCTCACCACGAGGGATACGCTTCAGGCGGCCTGATATAGAACCAATAAAACCATTTTGGTTTGGATCGTTACAGTCTAATATTTTTGCTCTACGACCGCTATTGACAGACACCTACTACAAGTTAATTCCAAACGTCAACGAACATCTACGCTGGGGACGAAATTCAAACCCTTGGAGAAACATAATTTAGCATAAACAGGCAATGTTAATTAGCAATAATGTCAGTTTCCAATTTGAATAAACAATTATGTTTACTATGTGAAAAAATTATTATTAAACAATATAGTTTTGTTAAGTATTAAAATGAATAACTCCTAAAAAGTTGTTTTTACCTTTAAGAAATCCTGATCAAATTGTAATTATAAGAATTTTAATTATCAGAAAAAAAGGTTTAGAATGAAAGAAAGCTAAAGTTATTCAGAAATAGTAACACAGTGAAACCTCTCTGAGCGGCCACCCCACCGTTAAGAGAATATTTGGCCGTTCAGAGGAGGTGGTCGCTCTGAAGGGTTTTATTATAAGATAATTGCTATAATGCGTAATATAAACAAGTCTGACATATATTCCTTATTTAAAATGAAATTGAAAACTTATCTAAAGAGAATATAGTACTTTATTTTATGCTCACTTACATATTTTTTAAAGGCTACAATTTGTGTGCTTTAAGTTTTTACTTTTCTCTATAACAACCATTTTTTAAGTTAATTTTTTACTTTAAAAGCAGAAAATTGAAGTCTTCATATTCTTTCAAAATCAAATGTTTTTTCTTTAACACTAGATTGCCTAATGCAGTCATTTTGACTGTTTTTTAATTTCAATTAGAAAAACAATTATGAAATATAATGACACAATTTCTTAGAATTTGGTGACTTTTTCTATAACATATAAATGGGTTTATGAATAATTGTAGTTACTTCCGCCCTCCTTTATTTCCGAATATATATCTGTTATACCTATATTGCCCAGAAGCAGTCATTTTTACTGCTTGGGAAATTTTAAATAATCAAGATTTTTATTTATTGAATTGAGTAAATTTTTATATGACCTGTCCAGCTTTGTATTGAAATATTTTTTTTCTATTACGGTAACATACCGATACACGATAAATTGTCGATTTGGGCGTATACTTGATAAATGTCAGTTGCTCAATAAGCTAAAGTAGTACTAGTTATTCGAATCTTTATAAAGTGTTGTTCTAATAAGTTGTTTATTTTGTTGAATTTAAGAAGTGGATAATACAATCTGACTCATGCAAAAATAGAACCTTTTATTTACAAGTACTACGGAACGACATACGTCCGATCTTCGCGAGTAACAACCAGCGAGTGATGTCAAATGGCCAGAAAATATACAGTAAAAGCTAGTTCTCGTAGATAGCCCCTTTAAATATTTTTCAATATTTTAGATTTGGCTGCCATAAATGCTTGGATCATTTACAAAGAAACGACAGGAATACAAATAGAACAAAAAGAGTTCTGATTTCAATTAGCAGAACATCTTTCCAACGAATATAGAGTTGCAAGACGAAAAAATTTATCAGAACATGAAGACCCACAAAGATCAACTGCAACCCATTCTCACAAACGAAAATTTTGTCAAGTAGGACTTTGCCACAACAACAAAACAAATAATATATGTGAAAAATGTCAAAAGTATGTTTGCGGAAGATGTACATGTTGGCGCCGAAGCTCAGTTCCAAAAACGAAAGTCAAAAAACATAACTAACAAATGAAGAGAGCGGACTGTATTTAATCATATTTATTGCAAAAACAACTAAACCAATACTTCAACGATAAGAAGCATAATTAAATCCCAATGAGGGAGTTTTCACAAAAGCAGTATCGGATCCCCATAGAACCGAACGTCTGCTCTAGGTGACGACCAACTAGCGACTACACCTACTAGCGACAATTCTCGCCAGATGGCGCTCATAAATACAAACAAGAGCTTGCAACGCAGGGGCTCGAACATGCCGCCCCACGTTGCATGTCTATGATATGCAAAACATGATTAACATCTTTTTCTTTTTTTTTTACAACACTTAATACATGTACACAATTTTTACGAACAAATCTAAAATATAAAAAATACACATTTACACAGTTAACATTTAAATTATATACAACAGTTATATACAATATTTACAAACAAAATAGTAACTTTACATCCAAATGTAATGATAATTAATATTCAAATTCCTTATTTGGAAGCAAACAAATCTTTGATATGGGCCTTTTATAAATACCTCGTTGGGTTTTAATCAGGACTACACGAACCTTGTTATCTGGACCCAAAAATACTTCTGTAATACGACCAAGTGGCCAATCACACATAGCAATATTATCCTCTTTTATTATTACTAAATCTCCTATTTTTACATTATCTTTGTTCAGATACCATTTAGTTCTTTGTTGTAAAGTATTTAAGTAGCTATTCGTCCATTTTTTCCAAATTTGTTGAGTCATTTTTGTCGTTTTTTGCCATGATGTTAATTTGTTATCCTCAATAGCCGAGATGTTAGGCTCTACTAGAGAATTTATAGGCCTCCCTACTAGGAAATGGGCGGGAGTTAAAACATCTAAGTCGTCTAAATCAGATGAAAGTGGGATAAGTGGTCTAGAATTCAGGATACCTTCGACTTGTATGATTACTGTTAAAAATTCCTCATAAGTTAATTTAGAATTTCCCACAACCCGTTTAAGGTGATATTTTATAGACTTAACACCAGCTTCCCATAAACCTCCGAAATTAGGAGCCCGAGGGGGAAGGAACTTCCAATCGATATTTTCAGATGATAGGTAACCGGAAAGAGTGTCATCAGGCCGAGAAACTAATTTATGTAACCTCTTAATTTCAATATTTGCACCTATGAAATTAGTTGCATTGTCAGTGACCAATTTAGCGCATTTACCTCTTCTAGCTATAAATCTTTTGAGGGTTGCAATAAATGCCGCAGAAGTCAAATCAGTGACTATATCTAAATGCATGGCTTTTGTTGCAAAGCAAATAAAAATGCAAACGTAAATTTTGTTTAAAGTGCCTTTTCTCTGGTTACGATATTTAATGTAAAATGGGCCACAAAAATCTAATCCTGAGATAAGGAAAGGGAAATTTTTAGTTATACGTTCTTTGGGTAAATAACCCATTATTTGTTGTGCAGTTACTGGTTTTACTTTGTAACAGGTTATGCACTCGTGAACTACTTTACGACACATGCTACGTCCATTTATGATCCAGAATTTATCTCTAATGTGATGTAACAAGCCTTGAGGGCCGACATGTAGATACTTATGATGATAATATTTAACAATTAAATATGTTAACTTATGTTTAGAAGGCAAAATAATGGGGAATTTTTTGTTGACATTTAAGTCACTATGTCCTAGTCTACCGTTTATTCGTAATAATCCATTCTCATCAAGAAAAGGGTTTAACAGCTTTACCTGACTCGTTGATGGGATTTCACCTAAGGTTCTTAAACTTCTTACTTCTTTTGGGAATTGCTCATTCTGAACATATTTGATTAAGAACCGTTCGGAACTATTCAGCTCCTCAACATCAAGGGGTCCCACTTTTGATGTTTCCTTCCTACACTTCCTAAGGAATCTAAAAATAAAACTTAAAACTCTAATTAATTTAAGATAATTATTAGTGAGATTAAGAAAATCAGTTAAAAAGGTATTGGTTGTGACAGTTAATGATAAAATTTCAATAGAAGGATTCTTCATTTCACAGTCTATGTTCTTTTGAATGTCCTCAGTAGGTAAAGGTCTCGCTGGGAGCACACTGTCCGTATGGATAGAGGGACCATACCACCACATCTTGTTTCGAACCAGGTCCTTCGGGAAAAGTCCGCGGGATACACTATCAGCTGGGTTGTCACTCGACGAGACATGTCTCCACTGGTAGGAACCTGTTAGAGATTGGATCCTGGAAACCCTGTTACCGACGAAACATTTTAATTTATGAGGTTCTGTCTTGATCCATTCCAAAGCTATTGTAGAGTCGGAATATAGAATTACTTCGTCAATTGGTGTTTTCAAAGATGCACACACCTTGGTTACAAGTTGTGAAAGCAATAGGCAAGCACAGAGTTCTAGCCTCGGTATTGAGATAACTTTAAGAGGAGAAACACGAGACTTACTAGCTATAAGATGAGATGCCACAGAGTTCTTAGTTTTGCTTTCTAAATACACAACTGCTCCATATGCAGATTCTGAAGCGTCTGAAAATCCTCGAAGTATGAATTTAACTGCATTGTCCAGCAAAACGTATCTGTTTATCTTAATTTCTTCCACATGTTTCAACTCGGATACAAATTGTAGCCATTCTGAAGAGAGTTTCCCAGGCAAGGGATCATCCCAATTTAATTTTGCTATCCATAATTTCTGAAGAAAAATCTTCGCTTTAGCTATAACTGGGCCAATGAAACCAAGAGGATCGTATAATCTAGCTATGGTGGATAAAACATCACGTTTTGTATAAATCGTCTTTTCAATTATTTCTACCTTGAAACAAAATTTATCTTCTTGAGACTTCCAAATTGTTCCTAATGTTTTAACAGTGTGATCTAAATCTGACGTGAAGTAATGTTCATGATGTTGGTTTGAAGAAGAATTTAAAAGTTCACAGGAATTAGAATGCCATTTATGAAGGTGCATTTTGCAGCTTTGCATCATCTCTATGAGTTGTACTTGGAGTTCTTTAGCCGTTTTTAAATCCTTTGCTCCAGCTACTATATCGTCCATGTAAGAATTGTTTAGTACGGCCTCAGCAGCTAATGGAAAAGTTTTCGAATTATCTTCCGCTAATTGTATCAATGTGCGTATGGCCAAAAATGGAGCACTCTTTGTACCGTAAGTAACAGTTTTGAGCCTAAATATCACAGGCGGCTCATCTAGGTTAGTTTTCCACAAAATTCGTAGTAAATCTCTTTGAGATTCGTCAATTAATATCTGACGGTACATTTTTTTTATGTCCACAGAAAATGCGAATTTGAATTCTCGAAACCTGACCATTATTTCAAATATATCTTCATGCACAGCACCTGTAAGGAGTAAATCATTTAAACTGTTACCCAAGGTAGTAGCTGCACTAGCATTGAAGACTACACGAAGTTGAGTTGACGATTTGTCAGGTTTGTACACACCGTGATGTGGCATGTAGTATGTCATTTCATTATCTATTTCATCATTAACCCTTTCCATATGGTCCAAATTTTCATATTCTGATATAAATTCATGATACAAATTTTTCATATTAGGGTCTTTATCCAGTCGCTTAGTTAATTGATTTAGCCTACGGTTTGCTAAAGATTTTGATTCGCCTAACTTTTCGTTATTTATCGGCATAGTAACAATAAATCTTCCATCTTGATTTCGTTTGTGAGTCTCTTTAAAATGTGACTCACAAAATGCTTCTTCTTTACTTAGAATAGGTTTGTTTTCATTAATATTTTCCATTATCCAAAACTTTTCTATTGCATTTTCAATATTTTCATATTGAGTAGCAAGCCCACAATAACTAGGTGAATTATGAGTGTTTTCCACACTCCCGCTTGCTATATAACCAAATACAGTGTTTTGGAATACAAGAGAATTTGTTGAGCTACGAATTTGTTCTGCTCTTAAAATATCAAAATATTTTTCTGCGCCCAGGAGGATGTCGATTTTAGAAGGACAATCAAATGTTGGATCAGCAAGAATTCCACGGGGAGGTATTTCCTTAATTATGTAAATCTAATTTTTTCGATGGAACCATATCCGTTATTCGAGAAACCACTAATAAGTTTATAGATCCAGAAAAGGAACCATTTCCATTAGAAATTACGGCGGAAGCCTGTGATTTTATTGTAGTAATCGTTCCACCTAAACCAGAAACTGTAACATTTATTCTTGTTTTTCTTAAACAAGCACGATTAATAAAATCGGTAGTGACAAAATGAGATTGGCTTCCAGAGTCCAGAACAGCTTTTGCTTTGACATACTGCCCATAAATATTTTGAACCCACACGATAGCGGTTGCTAGAATTGTTGTGTTGGTTTTCGAGAAGAGGCAGGCTTGTGACTCATTGCTCTCTGCATCTCCCCCACTAGAGTTGCTTTGATACTTGACACTGAGGAGTGGCTCTTCAACACTTTTTTTATTTTCTTTTTCGAGGGGAATGTTTCGGCTATCTGGTCTATGCAGCAAGTCATGATGTCTCAAGTGACAAAGGCTGCAGTTTCTGGAGTGGCACATTGCAAGTTTGTGGCTTGGGCTGAAACAGTTTATACACAATGCATGTTTTTTGACCAGATCGTAACGTTCTAGAGGGTTTAATTTAATGAACTCATCACACTTCTGGATCGTATGAGATTTTTTGCATACAAAGCATAATGTAGATTTAACTTTTGAAACTAATGCACGAGATTTATTGCTATTAAAATTAATTTTAGGATTTGCAAAATTGTTCTTGCTTTGTATATTTTCTAAAATTTGGCACCTTTTTTGGAGGAAAGTAAGGAAAGTCTCCCATTTTACTAGCTCATTTGAATCTAATGACATTTCAAATTGTTTTTGAGATTCCTTGTCCAATTTATTAAAAACAATATTTATCAAAAATACTTCGCTTAATTTATCCAAATCTAATTTCATTAATTTTAATGATCTCAAAATTTTCTCTATATTGTCAATTAGTAAGCGAAAGTCTTTTGCATTTTCATTATGTAATTTTTGAATATTAAGTAATTCGTTTACATGCGTATTTACTATTAGTCTTTTATTTTCAAATCTAGCTTCAAGAGCCTTAAACAGTGAATCAAAAGAATCATCAATATTTTGTAATTGCTTTGCATTTCCAATTAAACATGATTGTAAATAATGTAATTTGTGAGCTTCTGACAGTTGATTATTACTTGTAACTAACAATGAAAATTGTTTTTTGAAAATATTCCATTCTTCAATTTTACCCGAAAATTTGGGTAGTGAAATTTCTGGCAACTTAATATTTACTTTAGTTACACCAGTAATATCATCAGTTTTATTTAACGACTTAGAAAGCTTAATAAGACTTACTTCGATTTTCGAGCTTTCTGTTTCGATTTCTTCCAAACTGTCTTCTACGAAATCTATATCCTCATCTTTCACCAGTTTGTAATATTCTGTCCTTAAGTCATTCACACGAGCATTTATATCCTTCAGTTTATTAAACTTGACTTCTAATTCTGTAGGATCAACTTTACCAGTTTTCTCGACGTCAAGCACAAATCCTTCAATCTTTGTCAATTGTGCTTTGAGTCCACCACGCTTTCGATTCAAAACCGTAAGTTCAGCCATAATAAACAATGATTTCAAACAATTCTAAAATCACTCCGGCTCGACGGACCAATGTTGGCGCCGAAGCTCAGTTCCAAAAACGAAAGTCAAAAAACATAACTAACAAATGAAGAGAGCGGACTGTATTTAATCATATTTATTGCAAAAACAACTAAACCAATACTTCAACGATAAGAAGCATAATTAAATCCCAATGAGGGAGTTTTCACAAAAGCAGTATCGGATCCCCATAGAACCGAACGTCTGCTCTAGGTGACGACCAACTAGCGACTACACCTACTAGCGACAATTCTCGCCAGATGGCGCTCATAAATACAAACAAGAGCTTGCAACGCAGGGGCTCGAACAGTACACATAAAAAGATTTCCACTTTCATTTGCATAAAATGTACAAATAACAATGCATAAATTTTTTTTAATTAAAGTTAATTTTTTATTGTTAATATTTACTAATAATTTGTTGTTTAATTGTAAATAATATAAGAAATATTAAAAATTAATTTAAAAAAAATTTCTTTACATATTTGTTATTTTTTCACAATGCAGTCATTTTGACTGTTTTTGGGCAATATAGGTATACAAGAAATCTCGGGCAATCTAGTGTTAATGACTTCGTTGATTTGCGTTCTTCCATGGTTAGATAATTCAATTAACTTTCTTGCCGAATTGCCGTTTTCATATTCAACCAGAACTTGAATGCGCTGCTCGAAATTTAGGAAAACGCGTTTCGACATAGTTACAACTCAGATCACTGACAAACTAATGAAATGAAACTGGCGTGGATGACATTTTTGCAGTAGTATTTGTGTAGATGGCCGTATCATCCGCGTACAGGACAATATTTGTAAATTCTCATTTTGGAATATCATTGATATATAGATTAAAGAGGATGAGAACAACAAGAGAAAACTTATTGAACCCCAACAGTAATGTTTCTAAGAGAAAATGTTTTAAACATGGATTGCTAAGGTATATATGTATCAAGTAAATAAGTGAATCGGGCAACTGGAACTGAATAATTTTGTAAATAAGTCCTTTTTGCGTGAAGCGATAGAAGGCCTTAGCAATGTTCGAACTCCTTTTCATTCAGATATTATTTATCTTTGAAATATAAGTTTTCTATTAAGGAAAAATTCTTCACTATTGTAATGAAGAGTCATGTACAGAAAGGGAGCTGTATTTAGGTTGTCAGGACCAGCAGTAAAGTGCGTTAAGTCAGGTAGAGTGAAGGTAGACAAGCAGGCTCTGATTTGGAGTTCCAGCCTTTTTTTATTATTATTCTATCTTACGTAATTTCTCATTAATATAGTACAAATATCATAGTTCACTTCTGCCCTGATCTTATAGTTGATAACGGAGATTATTTTGTTGCGTTATTTAAAAATATTACGGAGATTATATTGTTGAGTTCGTTGATGATTTGAAAAAAAAAATAGCTCCAGGAAAGTCGCGGTATCGAGGCTAAAAATCTAGTTGGGCTCCAAAGGAAAAGTTTCCAGAAAACGAGTCCGCAAAGTTCTTAAAATTTTCTTCTTTCTGTCTCAAAAAATTACAAAAAATTCTAGACTGCTCTCTTACAAAAAATTCTAGACGCCAAAAGCTTCGAGGTACAGCCAGCAAGAGGGTTACCAAGCGCCAAGAAAACACCGCGCCCTCAAGGAGACGTAGGGTTCCCTCGGCTCTGACCAATGAAAAGCCAAGACAAGGAGCGCGGAGGACGAAAAGTTCAATCGTAGGGAGGCGCATCCAAGGCGGTGAAAATTCTCCAAGGAATATGCGGAACGAAGTTTGGCAACACACCACAACTAGGCACTTTTCAAAAGAGCGGCTGTCACCCCGAACCGAAAATTTATGGGTATGCCAACTGTCAGAAAACGAGCCCATGGACGCAAATTATGGTCGCAAAGTTTAAGGGCTGCTGATAGAGGTGGTCAGAATTGGAAGCTCGGTCCGAAACTTAATCACAGATTGAGGGCTGCTCTGTTTGAAGAGATAGGCTGCTATCTTGTGAAAACAGCTAGACCTGCACTTGCAAGGGGCAATATGCGAAAAAAGAACGCAAAATGTATTTTCAAATATATAACCCACAAGGGAAATATGTAATGAAGGGACAGGAAAAAAAAATCTTCATTGCAACTATAGGATATCAAAAAGCTAATAACAAAAGTACTATATAATGCTATTCAAGCGGATTAACTGAGATCAGTTCCAGTCCAGAAAATTCAAATTCAAAGAATGGAATTATTGATGGAGAGAAGTTTATATTTTTTCAGAAAAAAAATCTTAAAACCCATTAATTTGATGACTTTAAAACAGACTTGTTATGTTGCGCTAGGTCAGCTCTGGTATCTTGTTCTCTTTTCGCACAGTACACTACAATACTCTGACGCAGTGTTCACTTCTTGGGTCATTTCTAACACGTCTGCAGTGTGGATTGACTTAAAAACTTAAAAGCAATTTAATCCTCACCTGTAACAATTTGTAGATCATTTGCAGCCATGTACTGTCTTGGATTGGTGTTATGACTGAATTAATTTCTTAAATAAGGAATGGTTTTATTCTTGTTTACCGACGGTAAAAAAGGTTCATTATCTATAAATATCTAACATTGAACGCTAATACAGGAGAATGGTGAATTATGATAACAAATTATCACAACGCCTTTAAATCTAAAATTATGGTGGCACGTGACAAGATATGCAATTTTATTGCAGTAAGTATAAGAGTAGAGATATAATTTTAACTGAATGTGTGATTAAAAAATTGCAGTTCAAAGAAGCATTGATGGAAGATAGCATCTTTCTTTTATTTAAAAACGAAAGACTTATTCTGTCGAGTGGAGTTGAGTGCTGTCGAAGTGAAGAAGAGACAAAAATATCAGTAAACAGACTCAGCAGTTGGATTTTACAGGAGCACCTGGGTCCTAGACCGTATCTCCAATTTGATTCGTTGGTACATTCTATGAGGGTGTGCATCAGTACCTGAGGTTCCCTTATGTGCCAAATATATTTTAAGTCAGTGTTTCTCAACCTTTTAGTATTCACGGCCCAATTTTCAATCATAATTTTCATCGCGCCCCCCTCCCCACCGCGTACAATAAAATGTATACAATAATAATGTATTTTGAGCATTATGGCGCTAAACCTGCACTACAACCTTAATTTTAAACTTTGCAAATTACCAAGAATACGGAAATTTATTGACATTTTGCAACACTGATACTCAGCATTGAAAAAAACAATAATCCTATGCCTTTTTATTGCTCTTGCGTCCCGCCATGTCGGGCATTCTCACGGTTTCGCGAGAAGTTTCGATTTGTCTGGAATTTGTCTGGTCAGCTTAAAAGTTAAGTTAGGAGCGTGCGCAGATGTGAACAAATGTTTTCTCATAGGGAGAAGGAGAAAGTTCTATGACGCCAATTTCAATTCCAGACAATCTCATTCGAGTCGATCCTTCTTATCGCTATTGAATCTATTCTTAATGTGTATGTTATATATATTTTCGTGTAATTGCAATTCACGGTATTAAATATTCACGGCAGCAGACTTATGCAGAATCATGGATAAATTTTTAAGCGGGCGTAAGCGAGCATTAGACGATAGACAAGCATCAACAAGTACACAGACGAGCGTGGTTCCGAAAATAAAATCAAGAAAATATTCTCAAGAATACTTAAATTTTGGGTTCACTAGTACTGAAGTAAATGAAGAAGAAAGGCCCCTGTGTATCATTTGCTCAAAAATGTTGGCGGCAGACAGCATGAAACCTAATAAACTTAAAACGACATTTGGAAACGCTTCATAGTGAGTACGTAAACAAACCCAGAGAATTCTTCGAATTAAAATTAAAATCATATGAAAAGCAAAAATCATTGTTTAAAAAAACTTTGTCTGTGAATGAAAAAGCTTTAATTGCCTCTTACAAACTTTCATATAAAATAGCCAGATGTAAAAAGCCTCACACCATTGGTGAAGAGCTTATTTTGCCAGCCGCAATTGAGATTGTAGAAATTATGTTTGGAGATAATTTTGCAAAAACAATTGCAGTCTATACCTGTTTCAAATGATACTGTTGCCCGTCGAATTGCTGATATAGCTGAAGATGTAGAGTGTCAGCTTTTGTCGAAGTTGCGTGACAAATTGTTTTCAATACAACTCGATGAGGCAACAGATAGTAATAAAGATGCTCATTTCATTGCCTATGTTAGATTTTGTGATGATTTGTCAGTAGTAGAAGAATTACTTTTCTGCAAACCAATAGAACTCAAAGCAACAGCACTCGCATTATTTGCTATCTTAAATGATTTTATGAACGAGGCAAACATAGAATGGAAAAATTGCGTCGGAATATGCACCGATGGTGCTCGTTCTATGTCCGGAAGATTCCAAAGTATTCAAGCACTTGTGAAACAAAAATCGCCACAGTGCGTCTGGACACATTGCATGATCCACAGAGAAGCTTTGGCTTCCAAAGAAATGAGTCCTGGTTTGAATATTGTGTTAACTACGGTTGTAACCGTAGTAAATTATATAAAAATGAGACCCCTGAAATCAAGAATCTTTTTCCGCACTTTGTAAAGACATGGGTGCAGTACATTCAGCGTTACTATTTTATTGCGAGGCAAGATGGTTATCACGAGGGAAATTTTTGCAACGTGTTTATGAATTAAAAGAAGAAATCGCCGTTTTCCTAGAAGAGGAAAACAGACCGGAAGCTGAGAATTTTCGCGATAGTTTATTTGTGATGAAATTGAGCTACATGGTCGACATATTCGAGAAATTAAATAACTTGAATCTTCATCTGCAAGGAGCAAATACACATATATTGGATACGAGTGATAAAGTTAATGCTTTTTGTAGGAAATTGGAATTGTGGAGCAGAAATTTAAAGCAAGAAAACTTAACAATGTTTGCAAATTTGAATGATTGTATTAAAACTTACAAGGCTGAAGAACAACATGTAAAAGTTGTTTTTGCAACCATTGAAAATCATTTAGCAATGCTAGCAAAGAATTTTAAAAAAGTACTTTCTTGCTGACGACAAACTGATATCAAGTTACAAGTGGGTGAGGGATCCATTTCAAAATACTCCCGAAGGACTCTCAATTGAAGAGGAAGAAACCTTCATAGACTTCACGGCAAGCGGCGAAACCAAAAGACAATTTAGTAATAAATCACTCTTTGAATTTTGGGCAGGAGTGGATGATGAGTTTTCTGCACTAAAAACAAGGGCATTTCGCATTCTACTACCATTTTCAACATCTTACCTTTGTGAAACTGGATTTTCTGCGGTGGCTTCTTTGAAGACAAAATATAGATCTCAGCTAAATATAGAAAAAGAACTAGAAAAAGAACTGAGAGTGTCTATTTCTAATATTAAACCCTCCTTCGAAAAACTTTGCTCTGAAAGACAGGCCCAAGGAAGTCACTAATAATTATTAAATTTGTTTTTAATTTAGTAAGTTGTTTTAATTTAATAAGTTAATTATTAAATATGTCGAAATGTATTTTGTTTTGTATGTGTGTGTGTGTTCTTTCCTTTCAGTCACTTAATCAATTTTTTTAAATAACATTTTCTCTTGGATATGCTCGCGCCCCCCCATTAGTGTGCTCGCGCCCCCCTAGGGGGGCGCGCCCCACAGGTTGAGAATCACTGTTTTAAGTAATAAAAACATTACAATAATATAAGAGAAAAAATTTAAGTTCCTTGATAAAACTAACATCACAAGATGTGAAAAATTTTTAAGATAGGAAAGATAAATGGGGGAGAAAGGATAGAGAGATTTTTAGTAGGATGCAGGCATCCATTTTATAAAATTTTATACATTTTTTGGGGGAATTTTTTAGTTTTCAATATTTTTTTTTCTTAAAAATAAGAAAAAATAAAAAGGAAAATAGGAGGTGAAAATGGAAAAACTAATGATAGGAAAGGATAGTGTTCAGCTAACTGAAATGAGGAGTAGCAAGCGTCATTGTGGTACCATCTTGTATCGGCGCGAGAATTTGGAGTATGTGTATTTAAGTATTTCTTTCTAGCAGTGTGTACTGGTAAAAGCTTTTTAGGATCAAAGATATAAGAAAATGAGTTTTTTAATTAAAATAATCCTTAATTAATTGATTATCTTTAATACATGAGTAACTACCAGGTCCGTAACCAGAATTTTATTTGTGAAATTTATTTGTGAATGATACTTTATTAAAATAATTAAATTATAAAGGCTAGATGAGGTATGACAATTATATATTTTTAACTCAAATAATTAAAAAGATTTGATAACAAACGAGAAAAGATCTAAACGAGAAAAGCAAGTATAGCAGAATAAAGAGAAAACGTTAAATTTTCGTCCAGCAGGTTGGCAAAACTTTTTATAGCCCAACCGATTTTTTTAGGATCATGTTCTTATACAGCCAGTCAGATGGCCAGTCAAATTTGCCTTTTACATAGTTGTGGTAATAAAAGGGCACCATGTAAATGTAACATTGTTCTTGATTATGATAGAACCTATAGAGTATTTGATACAGCAAACTTGTTTGGATCTACCCTTCACCCATCATACTGAGGGATAATTCTATAGCTAAAAGAACATCTTTTAAACAAAGGAAATAAGAATATCATCTTTTTCACTCCAGCCTTAGCAGCTTTTTCCTTAATTTTGCATTTTGTGTCATTTTTGTTGTGACCTTCACACTTTTAAAGTTTAAAACCGGTTAATTATGATTTATTATTTCTTCATTTGCCAATTTTATAAGATAGTTTCTGTTATCAGTTATTTCAGCAAAAAAGTTTCGGATAAAATTTAAAATAACTTCTAATCATTAAAATATATATCAAGAATATTTACAGCTTGGTATAGGCTTAACCAGCTTTTAAGTATATTATAGCTATACATATATCCATTTTTCGACATTTTAAGCTTGTAAACAGAGGTATTTAAGTTACTGGTTAAGGTTCCTATTGAATTTTTTTTTGTGTGTACGTTTTTTACATTTCCCTTTACCTTATTTTATTTCGCCTTTATGTACACTTTCTTGTGCTAGAGTAGTCTTCTCAGAGTTGTGTAAAAAATAAGTATTTTTAATTTTTTTGCAGTGGCTTACTGCGTTTAATACCTAGTTTGGATGGGTGTTGAGACAGCCATGCTAATTAAACGCTCATAGGGAGTGTGTGTATGTTATATTATAATTTAAATTTAACACTTTTAAATAAACTTAGTGTTTTTAAAGTAAATAATTACCTTCGTTAATCCCCACACCATATTTAATCACTGTCTGTTAGAAATGTCCCATAAGGGTTACAATATAATTCTTATAAAACTAATTATTGTTTCGGAATGCTGTATTTACTTGCCTATAACACGCATTTAGTTTTTAATAAAACAAAATGAACAAAAATTATTAATTTAATCTTTATTTGTTTAATATTCTTTCAAAAATAATCTATTTCTAATATTTTTATGATAATATTGAACAAAATTAAAGAGAAAAAATTGTCACATTTTGACACGTTTTTCTCAATACATATGTTAGAGGTTAAACGGTTTCAGACTCAAAACTTTTAAGACTAAAAGTTTTATTGCACTTCAAAAAGATTACGTTGAAAAAGCAACAGATTCATTTTATGACAGCTAACAAAAATGATCGGATTTTTGGTATCAAGGAGCAAAGTTTTAACACGATCAACTCAATAATGATAAATTCATTTCTGCTGAATAATATTAAAACCTTATATTTAAGTATATACGGACTACATAGAATATAAAAAAATATAATTTAAACAGATTTAAGTATAGCAGTATGTTCTTATTAATGATATACTTTCATTTTAAACACCATAAGATTTATTTATAAAAAGATAAACTGTTAAAAGATAGCATACCTATTTGGTATTATGCAAACACAGTTCTGCAAAGTGATGCTTAAAAATATATAAAGCTATTAGTCATGATTTCAGTCAGTGTTTCTGCCAAAAATGTAAGTTTAAATGCTAGGCTATAAACATCCTAAAATGTTGATCCATGACAAAATTACAAATAATAAAAGATTCGCGAGAGCTTGGTAGATATCAGGTCGATGAGTAATAAGGCATAAGCAGACCTAAATATTGTTTTCAGCTATATACTGCTAAATTAACAAATTAATATCCTGAATACTACTTACATATTTTACAGCAAATGATTGAATTGCAGTCTTGTAGAGTCTTGTATATAGTTCTTATATTCGTCTCCATCATAGAATATTTATAATAAATAGGTTTTCTCATTCCTTGCAGTTTTCTATTTGTTAACCAGATTTCAATCGAACTTCACTCTAAAGGAAATATCGTACTTGATTCTATAAACTATATTTTAGATTTTCTTCCAAATGAGCGCTAGACATTAAAGAATTAAAACTCTTATTGTAATGAGATGCTTAGTCCCAAGCATTTGGAGGCCGCAGAAGAAAGTCAGTGGCAGCAGAATTCAGCTTAGGAGGTGGTGGCAGTAGTTGTGGGCATCAGTTATGTCAGAAGATAGTGGTGGTTATCGTGCGAGTTGTGCTTAGCCGTGGTAGCAGTGCCTGAAGATTGCAGTAGAGCCATGAAGTGACAGCAATGCCTGGAAATTGAAACAGCAGGAGGATAGTAAATTATCGTGTCCACCAGGTACAAGAACGCCATCTTCCAAAAGCCTCCGTCTTTATAACAACAGATACATATAAAGGTATGAAATATCTTATTAGTAAAAATTTGCTTATGCACAAGTTAAGGCGACACAAGATTTCTGTGTAGTATGATAATCATATTATCAGAAAAAGCTTTTTTGATTATGAATCGCATAATCCGTTTCTATTTTCAATGCGTACAGGATGACGCCAGGGATATAATTTTCATGAATACACTGCTAAATTAACGCATTGAAATCCTGAATATTTATCTTTTTAATTTATATCATTTGATAGAATGGCAGATTTTTAGCTCCTCCACACATTGGTCTTTATGTTCATAGAGTTCTCAAAATTCACTTTAGAGACTAACGCGTCAACAGCCATCACTTTCGTAATGAATAGCCACCCCGATCGCTAGACCTGAACCCACACAACTTTTTGCTTTGGGGCACTTGAAACATCTAATTAGTTTTGATAAATTAAAAACAAGGCTAGATTTGAAAGACTGCATTTCACGAAATGTTCTCAGCATTTCCCCGAACACACTGCGGTCAACTGTAGAACATGCTATCTTGGGACTTCAAATGATAGCTGAAAATGACGGCTGTCATGTTGAACATGTCTTGCTGTTATATTTTTTTAAACAAGAGTAAATATTAGTTAATTGTCTAATTCATCAAAAACACTCTCTAGTGGTGACAATGTAAGCATCGCGTCCGTCTCTGTCAGGGGTCAAGAAGTGCGTTGGTTAAACTTATGTTCATTATAAGACTCCAAACATTTCAAAACGCCGAACAATTTCAAACGCCAGTATTGTACAAGTAATGATCTGCTTGACGAACGGACGATTGGAAGTGTCAAGCGTGCCTTTTTTCAACTCCCCGACAGAAGAAAGGAATTGTACTTGGTGTGACCGAGCCGGCCAGAAGCCAAAGGTTGTTTCGGCTACCCCAAGGACAAGAGTCAAAAGGGGGGGGGGTGAACCTCACCTAAAACTGAGGTTTCCTGCTTGGAAAAGAGAGAAGTGGGAGGACTCCCGGCTGAACTTGTAAGAGAGCAGGTTGATCTAGAGTGATCTCCTCTCTGGACGATAGATTGCATCTGCATACACTTTAATAATTCTTTATTTTTTTGTGTTATAATAAATCAACCTTGTTAAGTTTAATCCTCTACGGCTGGTTATTTCGTCTCCATACCGGCTCCTTATACGAGACCCATGGGAAGTCATAGCCAAAATGACTAGGGTGTGACGGACATCGGAAATAGAAACATCGGAAATCGCTCGGCGAGACTAACAGACAGTTTGAACTTTTTACATTTATTTATATGTTATTATTATTCTCTCTAAAAAAAAAAAAACCGTCGCTCAGGAGCTCTCGTACCTGACTTCCCTGCGCCAAACCCTCTAAGTCAGATTACTCTAGATGCATGGAATGAGACATAACTGATATATTGCAACACGATATTGAGGACAAGAATCGAAGTTAAGTTAGGAGATATAAAAAGTAACAATTAGTTTATAATAAGCTGAGGTTCACGAGTTCAGTGAAGGCGAGAATAACACATAAGTTGACAGTAAGTACAAACTTAGGTAAACAATTTAAGAATATTCAAGGTAGATAAACGAACATACTGAGATAAGATAATGTTTATCTAAGTAAAAGACAATTTTTTTTTATTTTTTTATTAAGATTAAACACTAAGAGTAGATAGAAGCATACAAGAAGCATAGTAAATTTATAACCGATAGTCCGAGGGATCCAGCTAAGTGCTAGGAAGAATTTGGTTGGTTCTCGACGGCCAATAGTATTTGTGCATCATAAGGCAGGTTCTCCCTTAGGAGGGAAAAGGAACTGAGTTCAGGATCACGCGTTTGAGCGTTAGGGATTCAGCTTAAGAGAGGGAGAAAAGAGATTGGCTGATGCGAGCCAATGAAATTTATTCAATGCTTCTATCTAGAATTATTAAGAGTCTCTTAGCATTTGCAGAATCCGTATGGTCATATTGGGCTGCTAAAAAAAGAAAACTTCCGATGCCTTCATTATGTACCACACAACTTTCAAAAATTTCTGAAAATAGTTTTGCCTGTAGAAAAATTAGTAGACAACTATACTCGGTGTAAATTCAATAGGCACTTCAAGGTCACTGAGTTTTCCCCTATGACCAACTGTAACTATGGTAACGGTAGTTGGGGAATGATTTTACTCTTTTTCCCCACTGTGTTTAAGGGGTGTCATGCATCGTGTGGGCTCTACGTGCATGATGAA
>CM063505.1:146345113-146395113 GCA_032207245.1 Pardosa pseudoannulata
ATCAACAATAAAAGTTTTCTTCTACAATAAATTTATTTCTATAAACAATGAATAATGAACTAAATAATATTATGAATAATATATAACATACAAAAAATAATTGCAGGTTACAGATAATGCAAATCATCAATTAGTTTATTCTTGAGTGATTATATAAAATATAATCAACAATAAAAGTTTTCTTCTACAACAAATTTATTTCTATAAATAATGAATAATGAACTAAATAACATTATGAATAATATATTGCATACGAAAGATAATTGTAGGTTACAGATAATGCAAATCATCAATTAGTTTATTTCTGAATGATTATATAAAATATAATCAACAATAAAAGTTTTCCTCTACAACTGAAAATAAGTTACAGTTATTAATCATAAAAAATCGTAAGCACAGATGATGTATCGTTTTATATCTGAACTCTTCGCGGTGCAAAGTCGAGTCTGACTCAATATTATCTTTCTCTGCAGCAAGTTCAAAATTTTGAATGTGACTCGACACTTTTTTTTAACTTAAGAATTATTATTAACACTTATTTAACTCAATTAAAATCCTTAGGTAGCCAAATATTTGATATAACTCAAAAATAAAAATTAAACCAAAAACATTTAACATAATTCAGCTTAAATAATCATTTAATCATTTATTTGTATCTTTATAACAGCCCATAATTCTAAGAGTATGACATCACAATTTCCACTTCATTTTATTTATTAACCAATAATATATGAATTAAAAATAAATTTAATACTTAAAATTTACACGTAAATCAAACATTACAAGTGCTATAAGATTCATACACATGCGTACTGTTCCAAAAATATTTAGAAATACATAGTCCATATTATAATACAGTATTATTCTTTGTTTAAAATGAAACACCGAAGAAAAATAATAGCAGTTTATGAAAATTCGTATTCTTACAAATAGGGGATATTGTTTATCAATAACATTTAATAATCTTTTGCTTAGCTGAGGCAGATCTTTTAATTTAAATGCTATTGTTTATCTTAAAGTTTTATACAGTGGCAAAACTTCTTTATTTACAAAAGAAAGGAAACAACATATGACGATTGTTTTACAGGTATTTGTTTCTCTTTTGCATGAACTATTTGCTTTTATAAGCACTTCATTGTCGTGGAGGGGTGAGCTTGGAATGCTGAAATAACAGTTTTCTTCTTTATTTATTTATTTTCTTTACATTTTCATATAAGTTTAAGTAAAAAGCTATATTATTCAATTTAAATACCCTGTATCTTTAGAAACATAATGTAACGAAGAGCAAATAATATTATTCATCTGCTTATTTGTAAAATTATGAAAAAAAAATCATTTTGATGATTTTATATACAAATAGATATTTCAAAAACAATTTCATAGAATCTGGAGTTTAATATTATTTCAATACTTTCCTACCTTATAATGGTCATTAACGCTCTGATGAAACAGATCACATATTCACATCATAATTCTTTATTTAGAATGTGCCTTATACCTCAATAATAAGTAGTATTCTATTAAAATATATATTCTTCAGAAAATTTAATTTATCTATCTTTGTTCAGTTTAGCAGAGATGTTATGATAAATTTGTCAGAAAGATTTTCTCAAAATATTTTTTATACACTTGCATTATAGCCATGTCTATAACTACATTATTAATTTTAACAGAATACAGTAAGCGGTTGTAAGAAATCCGTCTGAGCCCCTTTAAAATATATAAAGGAAATAAGTGATTTAATAAATGTTAAATAAGCATTTAAGTTATTATATATATATATATATATATATATATATATATATATATATATATATATATATATATAGTCTTTTAGTTTTCAAATAATTTCTTTATATGTTTACTTTAAAATTATGTATAATATTTTGTATCATTGTGTTATTCGAAAATTATTTATCCAATTGAAATTAGTAAACACAGATCTTTAATACTAGAACGAGAGTGTGTATTATATAGACACCATATCTATTGCTTTGTAATAACCAGATACTTACACAAACATGTATATATACATCTATATATATATATGTATATATATGTATATATATGTATATATATATATATATATATATATATACATATACATATATATACATATATATATATATACATATAAATATATATATACATATATATGCATATATATATACATATATATATACATATATACATATATACATATATACATATATATATATATATATACATATATATATATATATATATATATATATATATATATATATATATATATATATATATATACATATATATATATAATATATATACATATATATATATATAATATATATATATATATATATATACATATATATATATATATATATATATATATATATATATATATGTATATATATATATATATATATATATATACATATATATATATATATATATATATATATATATATATATATATATATATATATATATATATATATATATATATATATATATATATATATACCTATATATATACATCATATATATATATATATATAGGATATAATATATATATACAGATTTCTTGTGTTATATATACAATATATATATATAAAATATATATATATATATATATATATTATAACAATAGACAATGTTCTTGATAGGATAGTAAGGTTTACAGATTTCTTGTGTTAATATCAAAGGAGAAAAAAAATATTTTTCCAATTTTTATAACAATAGACAATGTCTAGACGTTATTGGTTTCATTCTTTCAGATAACAATTCAGCAAAGTAATAAATTGAATAGGCTATCTGAGAGCATTTATAAATTTTGAACGGCAATAATTCAAATTCAAATTAGTTTTAAAAAAATAACAAGGCTAAACAGGTTTGTCGTTGCATAGGTTTGAGTTTTTTTTTTTTTTATTCTCTCCGACCAGTATCCCCAGCTTCCCTCCACAACAAAACGTCAATCCCGCCGAAAAGTCCCATCAAAAAAGTAGAAAGTGTGTGTTCTTGTTGCACGTCCGAGGCTACGACCTGGGGCAAAGTTCCTGTTTGCTGGACACCGAGCTCCTGCTGCTGAGGTAGCCGGACTTGGTGTGGTGGTTGGCGATTCTTCTGCACTTGCGGACAAAAAGAAACATGAGGACGCAGCAGATGAAAAACGCGACTTGGGCGAGGCTGCCGACCACTGCCACAGTGTATAGCACAGGCCGTGTCAGGCAGAGGCCTTTCTCGCTCAAATGGATGGTTTCGATAACCTCTGCAAAAAGAAAGAAGTGGATTAGGACAAAGAGAAAAACAAGAATCACTTAGTATAGATTTATGATTAATAAAACATAGCTTAAGTATCGTTATTAATCACCTTGTAATAAGAGACTCATGCATTACCAGGCATGTCTCTATATACATATATCTGTACACATAGAGATAAATAATAAAATACGCTTATATGTAGATATATACAAGTAAATTTCTACTCGTCTAAGGACTTTCAATGAACTAAACCAATAATAAATGTTTTGGGTGTACATACAAGCCTCCCTGTGTGTTTCATAGTAATTTCCTAGAATCACTACCAGGCATGTTTCTATATACATATATCTGTACACATAAAGATAAATATTAAAATACGCTTATATGTAGATATATACAAGTAAATTTCTACTCGTCTAAGGACTTTGAATGAACTGAACGAATAATAACTTAAATGCTTTGGGTGTACATACAAGCCTTAATGTACGTTTCATAGTAATTTCCTAGACTCATGCATTACCAGGCATGTCTCTATATACATATATGTGTACATAAACCGATAAATATTAAAATACATGTGTATATGTAGGTATATACAAGTTAATTTCTGCTCGTCTAAGGGCTTTCATTGAACTGAACGGATAACAATAACTTAAATGCTTTGGGTGTACATACAAACCTTCCTGTATGTTTCTTAGTAATTTCCTAGACTCATGCATTACCAGGCATGTCTCTATATACCTATATGTGTACATATAAAAACAAATATTAAAATATATACGTATATGTAGATATATACAAGTAAACTTCTACTCGTCTAAGGACTTTGAATGAACTGAACGAATAATAACTTAAATGCTTTGGGTGTACATACAAGCCTTAATGTACGTTTCATAGTAATTTCCTAGACTCATGCATTACCAGGCATGTCTCTATATACATATATGTGTACATAAACCGATAAATATTAAAATACATGTGTATATGTAGATATATACAAGTAAACTTCTACTTGTCTAAGGAATTTCAATGAACTGAACTAATAACCACTTAAATGTTTTGGGTGTACATACAAGCCTTCCTGTACGTTTCATAGTAATTTCCTAGACGCATGCATTACCAGGCATGTCTCTACATACCTATATGTGTACATATAAAAATAAATATTAAAATACATGCGTATATGTAGATATATACAAGTAAACTTCTATTCGTCTAAGGGCTTTCAGTGAACTGAATGAATAATAATAACTTGAATGCTTTGGGTGTATATACAAGCCTTCCAGTACATTTCATAGTAATTTCCTAGACTCATGTATTACCAGGCATGTCTCTGTATACATATATGTGTACATAAACAGATAAATATTAAAATACATGCTTATATGTAGATATATATACAAGTAAGTTTCTACTCGTCTAAGGACTTTCAATGAACTGAACGAATAATAACTTAAATGCTTTAGGTGTACAAGACTTCCTGTACATTCATAGGAATTTCCTATACTCATGCATTATCAAGCATGTCTCTATATACACATATGTGTACATAAACAGATAAATATTAAAATACATGAGTATATGTAGATATGTTAAAGTAAACTTCTACTCGTCTAAGGGCTTTCAGTGAACTGATCTAATAACCACTTAAATGCTTTGGGTGTACATACAAGCTTTCCTGCTGTAGGTTTCTTAGTAATTACCTATCTGTCATTAAGTGCAATCACTTATAAGACAGTTTACAATCCCAACTAAAAATTTATCGTACATAGGTAAATTCATTTTACTAAAATTTTAAAAAAATCAATTTAAGTAAATTTAAAAATCTATCTAAAAAATTTTCCAGAATTTTTTTTTAAATATCTGGTGATGAATATAAATATAGAATATATATATATATATATATATATATATATGTATAATTGTGTGTATGTATGTATGTGCATGTATACTAAAATTGAAAAAAAGTTCGATTTATGTAAATTTAAAAATATAACTAAAGATTTTTTCAAAATTTTTTAAAATATATGGTGTTTAATAGAAAGAGAGTAAATATATATATATATATATATATATATATATATATATATATATATATATATATATATATATATATATATATACATATATATATATGTGTGTGTGTATGTATATGTATATGTATGTATAATAAATTAAAAAAAATTCATTTATGTAAATTTAAAAATATAACTAAAGAACTTTTTCAGATTTTTTTTAAATATCTGGTGATTAATAGAAAAATAGTGTTTATATGTACTAGCTTTGTATGTATGTATATATATATATATATATATATATATATATATATATATATATATATATATATATATATATATTTAGAAGTGAATCATATAAAAAGTTTGGAACCATGATATCTATAATTCATGTAAAGTTAATTTTAAAATTAATTTAAAAATTGTATAGATAAATAATAATAATAATAATAATAATAATATCTTTATAATCTTAATATAGATAAATTAATTTATCTCAAGAAACTAAAAAAAACTTTATTTCAGATTTTTTTTTCGACTTCCATATTATGTTACACTTTATCACAATTAGCCACCATCTACTCCAGAGAACTACCCACTTAATCAGTGATTAACTTAATTGAATTACATAAAAGCTTCCATTATTTTTTCTCTCTCATTTTCCTTGAATGTAGCAGAGAAGTTTTAAGAGCGATCAGATTGACGAACTTTATTCGAACATCTAATTACTACAATCTCGGCTATTTACGTAGGCAATCTGCTTCTTTAATTAATCTGAAACTTATTGTAATTGGATAATCTGAGATGCAGATAAGAGATGTTTACGACGGCAATTTCTGGGAAAGGGGGAGAATTTTTGTGCGAATGCTAATAAAATAGCAAGGTAAGATTAACTCGCAAAATGTCTCCTTTTAAAACACTGTAAATTAAGAAGGAAATTTGTCTTTGTTAAGTAAGATTATATAAATAAGTAAATATATTCTAAGGAGTTACTAAAAACCGTAAACAAAAATTTAGAGCAGAAACGATGATGTAATATTTCAGCCTCCAAAACCTCTTTCTTTTTCATCAATAAACCATTAACAAACTTATGTCTACACACACGGAAAAAACAGATTCTTAACTCTATTGTATAAGGAATTTTTACAATTTTTCACTTTCAATTTTTGTTTTATACCAAATTTTTATCCTACTATTATTTATATCATTATTTTTACATTATTATTCAAATGTTTAAATTACTGAAAAATAAAATTAAGTAATTAAATATTATATGCCTTTACATTTAGTTAAATACATATAAACACTAAAACCTCATTATAAATATGCATTTATATGTCCTTATTCATATGCATATATATATATGCATATATAAATGTATAGATATGTATATGTATGTATATATATGTATATATATATATACATATACATACATACATATATATATATATATATATGCATATATAAATGTATAGATATGTATATGTATGTATGTATATATATATATATATATATATATATATATATATATATATATATATATATATATATATATATATATATATATATATACATATATATATATATATATATATATATATATATATATATATATATATATATATATATATATATATATATATATATATATATATATATATATATATATATATATATATATATATATATATATATATATATATATATATATATATATATAGGCCGATTATAATCTGTTAGCCGCGACGGCTTGAAAGGTATTATTCATCAATCCGCCCCTATTTTTCCGAACAGGACAGTATTTGCAGCGCTCTTCATTAATGTGTATATCAGGTAAATATTGTATTAAAGTCCCAAGAAATATGGTCATCTGAAATATGGCAGGCACTGCACTAACGCCGACCCTGTATATATGTATCCATTTTCTGGACCTAATATCATGTAATCTCGTAAAATATGCAAATAATAGTGTACGGCTAATGGTCCTGTGTCCTCGCCTAGACATACCTATAATAAGAATCAAAATATCTCATTATTGGTAAGTCCGGAAATATCTTCCCAGTCATGTCCTAGCTATATCTTTTAGGTCTGTTGGAGCCCCGTTGCGCAAGTGATTAAACTGTGTTAGAGAAGTTATTTTTCTTATTTTTTTTTCATCCTTTCTTTTCGGACCAGATGCATTGACAATGGCCCATCCAGCGTTTCATTTTTCATTCAGATGCTTCGTCAAAATGAAATATTATAACACATGGCTCGGGATATGTGTGTTGTATTTGAATGCAATTCAGGTTGATAAGGTGGAGAAAATGTTTCCTAGTCTTAATCCTAGTTTTGTAAATGGCAGCAAATGAAGATGCTTGATTTTTGTTTTCTCCCATTTAGGAAATTGTGGACGTATACAACTAATCAATAACATTAGAAAAATAATAATTCTTGGAGTTCTTTTGGAACTTGAATTAGAAGATTTTAATAGATATTTAAATATTATAGATTATATATAAATATTTAGATATTTAAAGTGAACTTTAAAACTTATTTTTTTTATGAAGTCTTGTATATTTTACCTCAAACACTTCAAATACTCGTTACAACAAGTCTGTAAAGAATCAATTTAAATTTTAACTTCTTTTAAATTATTAAAACTAAATTTAAAAATTAGAAAAATTTTCATTCATCATAAAAGTTTGATATTTATTTACAAGTATATAGGTAATACTTCTTGGTACTGAGTTTTTTATATACATTTTAACATATATTTCCTCAAGAAGTCCTAAAATACGATAAAATAAGTATGTGAATGCTTTTAAAGGTTTGAAAATGTACAGTCAGTTAAAATCTAATGTAAATTTAGAAAAGTATTAGCATATTCCTGTAGATTAATAGATTACTCTATTTATTAATAGATTACATTATTCATTTATAATTTGATTAATAGATTATACTATATACTATATATGTTTTTAACATTTTTTCTTTAGTTTAACAAATGCTTCTACTTACAATTGTACAGACAGTTAAAACTCAATTTATATTTAAAAAATTATTAGTATATTCCTGTATATTAACATATTAATCTATTAATCTATAATTAGATTAATATATTATCCTGTACATTAAATAAAAAAATTTCTTTAGTTTAACAATTATCTCTATTTACAATTGCACAGAGAGTTAAAATATAATTTATATTTAGAAAAATGTTAGTATATTAATGTATATTAATAGGTTTCTGTATTAATAGTTTAATATATTAACCTATAATTAGATTAGTAGATTATCCTGGACATTATATAATTTTAAAATTTTTTCTTTTGTTTTACATTTGCCTCTACTTACAATTGTACAGACAGTTAAAATCTCTTTTATATTTAGAAAAATACTATCATATTCCTGTATATTAATAGCTTAATCTTTTAATCTATAATTAGATTAATAGATTATCCTATACATTATATATTAAAAAAAAACTTCTTTAGTTCAATTACCTTTACTTACAATTGTAAAGACAATTAAAATCCAATTTATATTTAGAAAAATATTAGCATATTCTTGTAAATTAATAGATTACTCTATTAATACGTTAATATATAAACCCATAATTAGATTAATAGTTTATCCTATACATTATATATTTTTAAAATTTCCTTTAGTTTAACAATTGCTCTACTTACAATTGTACAGACAGTTAAAATCCAATTTTTTTTAGAAAAATATTAGCATATTCCTGCATATTAATAAATTAATCTATTAATGTATAATTAGATTAATTGATTATCCTATACATTATATATTTAAAAAATTAACTTTAGTTTAACAATTGCCTCTACTTACAATTGTACAGACAGTTAAAATCCAATTTTTTTAGAAAAATATTAGTATATTCATGAATACTAATATATTAATCTATTGATAAATTACTCTAATAATAGATTAATCTATTAATGTATAATTAGATTAATAGATTCTCCTACACATTATACAGTTTTAAAATATTTTCTTTAGTTTAACAATTGTCTCTACTTACGATTGTTCAGACAGTTAAAATCTAATTTATATTTAGAAGAATATTAGCATATTCCTGTATATTAATATATTATTCTATTAATAGATTAATTAACAAATGGATTAACAGATTATCCTATTCAATATATATTTTTAAGTTTTTTCTTTGGTTTAACAATTGCTTCTACTTACAATTGTACAGTGAGTTAAAAACCAATTTATATTTAGAAAAATATCAGCATATTTCTGTATATTAATAGATTACTCTATTAATAGATAAATCTATAATTAGATTAATAGATTATCCTATTCATTATATATTTTTAAGTTTTTTCTTTAGTTTAACAATTGCTTCTACTTGCAATTGTACATTGAGTTAAAAACCAATTTATATTTAGAAAAATATCAGTATATTTCTGTATATTAATAGATTACTCTATTAATAGATAATCTATAATTAGATTAATAGATTATCCTATTCATTATATATTTTTAAGTTTTTTCTTTAGTTTAACAATTGCTTCTACTTTCAATTGTACAGTGAGTTAAAATCCATTTTATATTTAGAAAAATATCAGAATATTTCTGTCTATTAATAGATTACTCTAATAATAGATTAATCTATAATTAGATTAATAGATTATTCTATTCATTATATATTTTTAAGTTTTTTCTTTGGTTTAACAATTGCTTTTACAAGATACACTCTTTGAGTTAAAAACCAATTTATATTTAGAAAAATATCAGCATATTTCTGTCTATTAATAGATTACTCTATTAATAGATAAATCTATAATTAGATTAATAGATTGTCCTACAGATTATATATTTTTGAAAATTTTCCTATAGGATAACAATTGCCTCTACTTACAATATAATACCCAAATAAGTTCAGAATATATTTTTAACAAGACAGGGCAGACAATTACGGGACGTCCTCTCCGGGACCTACCCATAATGAGAGGAAAGAAATCAAATCTCTTCCCGGTCATGTCCCAATTATCTCTTTGCGGTCAGTTGCAGCCCCATTGCGCAATCCCGGTGATCAAACTACCGATCCGTGATAGAGCAGTTTCTCTCTCTTCTTCATCCCTCTTCCCCAGACCACGCTTAATGACGTTGTTCCGTCTACATTTCACGTTTCGTTAAGATACTTCGTCAAAATGAAAGTGTTATAACACAGGACTCGGGGAAAGAGGGCTGTATTTGAATGTTATTCAGTTTGATAAGGTGGAAAAGAAAAGTAGAATCCTAGTTTTGTGAATGGCAGGAAATGAGAATACTAGATGGCAGTTTTCTCGTATTAAGAAAATGGTGGACTGTAGGAAGAGTTTTATATAAAATTGTTAATGACTGTTCTGTTAGTTACTGATATTAACCTATATAATCATTGAATCTTACACACAGTAAATAACACATATATATATATATATATATATATATATATATATATATATATATATATATATATATATATATATATATATATATATATATATATATATATATATATATATATATGTATATTATATTATATTTCCTGACTATTAAATGTCTTTCTTGAAGATAGAAAACAATAGAAGTTCATAATTGTCTTCGACATGGTTTTCATTTTGCAAAATAAGATAATTTAGTTAGCTATATACATGTATATATATATATATATATATATATATATATATATATATATATATATATATATATATATATATATATATATATATATATATCATATATATATTATATATATATATATATATATATATATATATGTATATACATATATATATGTATATATATATATATATGTATATATATATATATATATATATATGTATATATATACATATATATATATATATATATATATATATATATATATATATATATATATATATATATATATATATATATATATATATATATATATATATATATATATATATATATATATATATATATATATATATATATATATATATATATATATATATATATTATATCCTGACTATTAAATGTCTTTCTTGAAGTACAGATAGTCGTGGGAGAAGTTTATAATTTAATATACATATATTTTTTTTTTAATATATATATGTATATATAGTTATATATATTATATATATATATATATATATATATATATATATATATATACATATATATATACATATATATTTAATATATATATATATATATATGTATATATATATATATATTATATATATATATATATATATATATATATATATACATATATATATATATATATATATATATATATATATATTATATATATATATATATATATATATATATATATATATATATATATATATATATATATATATATATATATATATATATATATATATATATATATATACTTTGTGTATTTAATGAGCACTTAAGTGGTTTCATTTTTAGTTCTTTCAAATTACATTATAGTAAACGAGTGTAGTGAAAATAGTTATTTGAATGAGTATTATTAATGTAGCGGAATTTTTAAAAGTGAAAATTATTTTTTAAACTAATTACATTTTTATTATTTTCTTTATACTGTGTTTTTGTCAAAACATGGATTTATTTAAGTGCCCTATTTAACTCGGATGTATAACACGCAGTCGGTTTGTTAAAAAAATTGGTCAAAAGATAATATTTCATGTATAATTCACTGGTATTATTTCACATGCAAGTGTCTTTTTAGATTGTAAATCAGCTGATACAAGAAACCTTTGAATCGAGCATGAAAACTGTTTTAATATTATTATACAGATGAATTTCACGAAAGGCTGTTCCTCTTATTATGTAAAAGCCTTTCGTCTAAGACCATTTGGGGATTTTGGATTACAATGATGTAGAGAATGTAATTGAAAACCTCGTGCAAACCCTTTTGCTGCAGTTTTATAATAGGCTTTGTTTTACTTTAACCTTTTGCCTGTGGAATATACTTGAGAAAAAAGTGCTAAAAATGGAAATTTTTTTTCTTTTATTTTGTTCGTTATCATCATCAAAATGCTTGAAATAGATTATTTTCGATAGTATAAACTAAATAACTAGTATTCTCAATAGCTTGCCATAAAGGTGTAATGTTAATGTATTACAGTAAATTTTGTTCAAATTACAGCAAATTAAATTATATTACATAATTTTCTGAATAAAAATAATGAACTAATACAACAATCTATACAATAATCTATATTAACTCACTTTCCTTTGAATTTCTGAAATCCTTTACAAAGAAATAGCGACAAATAGGGTGAAACTTTTCGAAGTATTTCTCTGTATTTAGAAAATGGTAAATTAAATAATATGCATTATACAAACCAATTTCGGGCTACATGGAATTGAAATACCGCTTTTTTCTCTTTCCCAAAATCAGGTTGGGCATTCCAAAATTGGCTCATTTGCGTTGACCGAACTGAGTTAAAGGGCAACAATTACCATAGGCAAAAGGTTTATTAACTTCATTATATAAGAAAAGAGTGTTTGTTGAGATCTAGCAAGAGAAAAGTTCTAAATATACTTCAGCATTTGAGCTGCTAGAAGTTCAATATGCAAGGGCAATTGGTAACCATGCTTCCGGTTGGAAATTTGGAATGAAAACCTCGTGCAAACCCTTTTTATGCAGTTTTATAATAGGCTTTTCTTTTCTTAAACCTCTTGACTGTGGAATATACTTGAGAAAAACATGCTAAAAATGGAAAATTGTTGTCTTTTATTTTGTTAGTAATCATCATCAAAATGCTTGAAATAGATTATTTTCGACAATATAAACTAAATAACTATTAAGCTCAATATCTTGCTATATATGGGAAATTTTAATGGATTACAGTAAATTTTGCTCAAATTACAGCAAATTATATAATTTTCTGAATACATATAATGAACTAATACAACAATATTATAATCTATATTAACTGTCATGAATTATATGTCCCTCAGATTCCTTTGAATTTCTGAAATTCTGTACAGAGAAATAGTGACAAATACGGCGAAACTGTCCAACTTTTCGCGGTAAAGTGTTTAAATCTATTTGAAAAATGGTAAATTAAATATTATGGATTAGATGAACCGATTTTGGGCTACACTAAATTGAAATGCTCTTTTTTCTGTCCCGAACTCAGGTTGGGCATTCTAAAATTGGTTCATTTGCTTTCCCCGAACTGAGTTAAGGGGCAACAATTAGCATAGGCAAAAGGTGTATTATCTTCATTATATAAGAAAAGAGTGTTTGGAGACAACTAGCACGAGAAAAGATCTAATTATACTTCAGCATTTGAGCTGCTAGTAGTGCAATATACAAGAGCAATTGGTAAACATGCTTCATGTCGGAAATTTGAAGTGTAAGGTTAGTTGTTCCGTCCAGCAGCCATGATGCTGGATCAGCTGCAGCAATTCCTGAATAGTTTTGTAAAGAGTGTTTATTTTGTTACCATTGAACGTAGCGCCATCTGAAGAAAAAAGAAAAACTAATAGTGTTTTCGCTTAGATCGTGGAGTGGGGGGATTAAATCGGCTATGAACAAATATACTCTGTTTTTTCTTGATGTTTCTTTAAAGTGGATGGTTTGGACGACGTTTGAAATGAAAATATTCGAATTTTTCTTAATTTCTGTACAATTTTCAATTTCAATGATGTTTACATTTTGTGTATTTATGTTTTCCCATTTTCAAAATCTATTTACTGGAAAAAATTTAAATGTTGTTAAGATAATACAATTAATTTTATTTTAATGTATAAATGTTTTTTATGGTTAATTAAATAAAATATATTTTTGCAATAAGTGCAAAAAGCAAAATACTACATTAGTTTTATACTTAGGCAATTATGCTTATAAATATTTAGATATATTTATTAAAATATGGTTGTTAATTTAATGAAATTATTTTAAATATCAAAAAGATTAAAAAAGTAATAAAGTAGATCCAATTACTTCCAAATTTTTACTAAAATGAAAATATAAGAAAAGTAAATTTTTATTAATATTTCATGAGCTCTTTTACTAGCATAATTGCATAATTCATAAGTTAAGCAAAAACAAAATACATTAGAATTAAATTTGATTAAAAATTTAAAAAATTTATATAATGAAAACATGGAAGCTATTCTTTAAAAAAAGGTTTACATTTGAAATGAAATTTTTAAAAAACGAAAAAAAAAAAAAGAACAGCAAAAAATATAGAAATTCATAATATTCAAAGATATAATCGCTAAAAATCCAAATTTCTGGAGCATTGTTTTACAGCCAAATAATTTAGATATTATATGTCATTAAATAATATAACTATTGACACATTTTAATAGTTGAAAAAAAAAATTTGAAGAGTAAGGTTTATAAAATACTAAATATAATATTGCTAAGAACTCGATTCAAATAAAATTGAAATGAAATTCAAAGTCATTGTAGAAGTAAATCTATTTTTTTAATCATAAATCTGTTTTTTCATTTAATTGATACAATATTACATTAATTATTGTGTTATATGTATTACGTATACTCGTTTAATTATTTTATCTATATATGTATTAAAAATATTATATGTTATGTAATATATTTAATATAAATATATATATGTTTGTATAATATAAATTAATTTAAATATACTGTACATATTTTTATTATAATACAAATCTTTATTATAGATTATATATTTAATTATATTATATATGTATTATATTATGTATATATATATATTATATATATGTAATATATTATTATATATAAATTTATATGTATATATATATTATATTTATATATATATTATATATGTATATGTATGTATATATATATATATATATATATATATATATATATATATATATATGTGTGTGTGTGTATATATATATGTATATATTATATATGTATATATATATATATATATGTATATATATATTATATATATATATATATATATATTTATATATATATATATATATATATATATATATATATATATACATAATATTTATATGTATGTATATATATATATATATATGTATATGTACATATATATTTATATATATTATATATATATATAAATATATATATATATATATTATAGTTATACATACATATATATACACACACACACACACACACACATATATATATATATGTGTGTGTGTGCGTTTGTGTATACTGTTATGTGTAAGCTCATTTGAGTCTTTTAAATAAATCTAATCACTTTTATTCGTTATAAAATTAAGCAATTGTTATTTATTTATATTCTTAAAGAATTCATCAAAACGAATATAACACTTTTATTTTTAGAAAGGAAATTTTTATGATTGTAGATATCTAAATTTTTCATCCTGACTTTTCCATGTAATTCACTAATGTTTTGCTCGGTAGATGGCAGTAGCAGATCACAGAAAAGAACGTTCGTTTATGATCTGCCAGTTTTAAACGATTAAACGGAATTGCATAATTTCAGCCTATTACTTAGCTGCAAATTAGCTCTTTTAGAAATCCCTTTACTTTTACTTAATTTTGATACTTTAGATTTATTACGACAGACATGTCGTTTTTTATAATAACTTAAAGTTCATTCATCTGGTTTGCAATAATATTTCACTTTCCAGGAATAAAATTAAGTATAAATATAATTTAAATATTAATTAGGCGAAATTCTTGAAATATTAAAATTGTACAGCGGAATTAAAATCATTAAACTTTCTTAAACAATTTTTCATTACTTATTTTTTGCATTTTTTATTTACGCATTTAATATTAAAACATCTTACCGTTAATTTTAAATTCTTTTAATTAAAATCCTACATTTTTATTAGTTAAAAGATTGTGTAAAACTAAAAAAAAACCTAATGAATAATAATGGAAAGCATTAGTGTTACTTAGTTGAATTTTAAACATAGATTTCATACTTTGAAAGTCAGCTTACCTGGTAATAATAACATGTAGAAATAATATATACATTTAATTTGAAATATTATTTTATTTTAAAATAGACTCAACTTTAAGTATTATGTAAGAACAGTGTAATCAGGATAAAAATAAACTTTTATATTTTAATTTATTTGATTATTTTATAACGGTCATATTCTAACCAAACTATACTTGCTGGGTGATGGTAGAACAGGTAAAACGCTACATTTCGTACTAGGAGTCTAGGTATTTGAATGATAATGCTGGTATTTACGTGCATAGCTCGTAAAAATCGACTTTGAGAAGTAGATCCTAATGTCATCGGAAAAATGTAAGTACTAGTGCTCCAAACTAAACCAAATTTAAATAAATTCGTATCTAAGTTTCAACAATAATCATGCTACTTGTACATAGCCATCAAGATGAAATTTTGTTCTTCTTAAGGTATCCGTCTACTTTGAAAACGTCATTTTTTGCCAAAAAACATCATCTTTTTAATTTCCCTATTGTAAAATTTCAACTTTTAAGCTTCTAAATCTGTTTTTGTTTTGTATCTAAGGCATTTTAAAGAAAAGTTACAGCTGTTTAAACATCAGTGACAGCTATCGACACGAAACGGAAGTACCGTCTTCGGAACCAGAAGTTGTGAATTTAAAACCTTTTAAAGATTTTTTTTTCTTTTTTTGGACAAAACTTTTTAAATTTTTATGAAGATTAGTTTAAACATTTTTCTTGTATTTTTAAAAACTAGCAACTTGGCAATTAGAAAGTTTTGGAGCAAGAAATTGTGGGGAATTTTAAACATGTATTTTAATTTTTTAATAGTTAAAGTTGCTTTCATAAACTTCAAATGCGTTTTTCACGGTACGGTATTTTTAATGAAATGCTGAAACTTGAAATGTTATTTCTCAAAAAGTTCTTAAAATATTTTGTTGAAAATTATTATGAATGCTTTTGATAGTATTTATTAGTGAATGACCTAAAAGCTTTAAATTTGGATAATTTTTAATGATGTTACACTCATAGTTAGGTATAAAGGTAATGAAAATTCGTTAAAAATTCAATGTGTATGATTTTGAAGGACCAAAATTTTTTACCAAATGAAAATTAAGCAGAGATTTTAGGTGATTCACTAGTCCAGTGTATAAGAATTGTGTTGCGTCAAAAAATATTGAAATAATTTAATTTGTTAAAAAATTAGACCTTTTAAAAAAACCCTGATTTTTTTACTAAATTTTCTTTATTTATTAGAAATTTTATAAAAACTTCTCCAGGAATAAATCTTTTAAATGCAATTCTCTATGATAATATAAAAAATAAATCTAAAAAATGTAAAAACATGAACTAGTTTCTATGTTTAAAGAAAAAAGTTCTCCGAACGTAGACGGATACCTTAAGTGAATTTGTAATCGCGAGTGATCTTGTAATTTTGTTCTATTATTTTGCAATATTACTCTTATTTCTTTCTTTTCTTAGTAATGGAAAAATATCAAAGAATTTTCTATTCCGACAAGTATTAATCTAAATCAAAATTGATTTAATTTATGAATGCAATTTCTAGCAATATAATATATGAATCTCATTTCCCATACCTACACACACATTGAAAAGGTGGAAATTTAGACACATTAAAGAAATATGTTATAAAGACAAGACATTCTCTAAATTTTCTAATACAATGAGCATTGACAAGTTCCATAAAAGAATTTTGTCTTGAAAATCAGAATTGAAATTCGTTTGTATATCAGAATCTAATTTTCTACATGCTATCATTAAAATAATGATAATCTATTTTAATATTTTAATTGTAGTTAAACGGAAATAAATAATTTAAAACTATACTTATATGCAAAATGAAAAAAAAGTGTTCATAATACCTACACGTAAATAAGAGATTAAATATTATAAAAAAAGTTATTAAAATCTCAGATTTAAACAATATGAAAATAATTGCTGTTTATAAATATAGAGCTAGAGAAAAGGGAAGCCTAATTGTTCTTAATCTTATATTTATTTACTTATTTCCCAAGAATTCTCCTTAAAAATTCATATTGCTCATTAAAATATGTATCAGATTTTATCATCAAGCTTTTCTAAGATCATAAATATTAATAAAACCGAAATTATTTTTGCGGAAATTCTATCGCATCTCAACCCAAACTTAATCTTATATGTTTTAAAAAAAATTGCTTTTGTTAAAATTTCTGATTAAAGGCTCTTCGCTCTCTCTTATATACAAGTATTGATTTTCTTAAGAACTTTATTACTTTCGTAATCTTGATCCATGCTTCAAGTAAAAACTAGCAAAAAAAATATTAATACCCTTTAATGCAAAAATCAATTTTTTCCCTTCTTTCACGTTATAAGAACACAGAAAAATATGGGGATAACAACATAACTTTATAAACTTCGAAAAACCTGGGATTTAACGAGAATTATTAAGAAATAAAAAAAATAGTTTGCATATAAATTAAGGAAAACATCATAAATATTAATTTTAATGCTTTCCAGCAACTCCTATAAAACTTTAAAATATGTTTCTATAAGAAAATATGTAAATAAAATGGTATTTTTATGGGTTGTATTTAGGTTTTAAAAATCTTAACCAGTGATAGGCTGTTAAGGTTATTTCTTTACACTCAGTTTTGGTTTGGTTTAGTGAGAAAGTTTTTTAGTTTAGGTTTAGTTAGTCCCTTTATAGTATTTATTTATTTTTAGGGCCGATATGAATGAAATCTGCTACATAAAAGTGATTCAAACTCTTTACAAACACACACTGCATATCTTAAAAATCTTAACAAGTGATAGGTCATTGTTAAGGTTATTTCCTTATGCTCAGATTTGGTTTGGTTTAGTCAGAAAATTTTTAGTTTAGGTTTAGTTAGTCCTTTTTTAGTATTTATTTATTTTTATTGGTGGAAAATGAAAAAAGTTAATGAAATATATGCTGTGCATTTAAAAGTATATTAAAAATCACATTGTCAGCAAGTATTACTAAGAGATTTTTCACATTATTGACGGTCATTTTTATTAAATTTGTTTATTTTTTAGTTTATTATATTTAGTATATTTTTAAAGTTTATTATTGATCATTTTCAAAAAATTAACTTAAAAGAGATCTTTTTGAAGAATCTTGCATCAAAGATTATTTCATGAAGATTTTTTAGTAGTTTTTTTGATAGTGTTGCATTTAATAATTTTTAGAGTCTTTATTAGTATATTTACAATGTAATTTACACATTATGGATTCAAATGTGTTACAATTAACACAAATGCTCTTTTAAAAATCTTAACAAGGATAGTCATTGTTAATGATATTTCCTTTGAAAGATTTTTATTTGGTTAGTTCACAAAAAGTTATTAGTTTCATTTAAAACCGTTTATTAGCACATTATAGTATATTTATTATTTCACTTATTGATGTAAAATTTTTAAAAATTAACTTTATGGTGATGTTTAAACATTTTAGAAGAATCATTTATTATTGATGAAATCTTAATTTTACAAATGATGTTTAAACTATTTTTAAGAAGAATCACATTGTCAATAGATATTTATTTGGAAGATTTTATTATACGGAAATTACAACCCAAAAAGTTAACTTACAAATGATGTTCATTTAAACCGTTTATTAAGAAGAATCACACATTGCATCAGCAGCTATATTTACCATGGAAATGAATTTACACATTATTGATGGCAAATAAAACTAAAAAAATTAACTTAAAATATTTATAAAATTTTACAAGAAGAATATTGCATCAAATATTATTGATGAAATGCAATTAAAAAAATTTACAGAAAAATGCTGTTTAAACTATTTATAAAGAATCATTAATGATTATTTACCTACTCTGTTGACGAAAATTACAACCAAAAGTTAACTTAAAAGATGTTAATTTAAATATTAGAAGAATCACATTGCATAATTTATTTACATGGAAATGATTTCACATTATTGATGGCAAATACAATTAAAAAAATTAACTTAAAATGGTGATGTGCCTATAAACCATTTATCAAGAAGAATCCCATTGCATCAAAATTATTGATGGCAAATGTGATTAAAAAAATTAACTTACAAATGCTGCCTTTAAACTATTTATCAAGAAGAATCAGATTGCACCAATGATATATTTACCATCAGAAAGATTTCCCACTCTATTGACGGAAAATACAACCCAAAAAATTAACTTACAAATAGTGCTGTGCATTTCAGTAATTTATTAAAAAGAATCACACATTGCATCAGCAGCTATATTTACCATGGAAATGAATTTACACATTATTGATGGCAAATAAAACTAAAAAAATTAACTTAAAATGGTGATGTGCCTATAAACCATTTATCAAGAAGAATCCCATTGCATCAAAATTATTGATGGAAAATACGATTAAAAAAATTAACTTACAAATGATGCCTTTAAACTATTTATAAAGAAGAATCAGATTGCACCAATGATATATTTACCATTGGAGAGATTTCCTCCTCTGTTGACGAAAAATACAACCCAAAAATTAACTTAAGTATAATTCTGTGCATTTAAATAATTTATTAATAAGAATCTGCAATTGTAATTATTGACATTTTACGAAAAAGAATTACATGCATAAATTAATTTAAAAATATTACTTTAAAAATGTTATGTCAGTAAGAATATTTTTTCAGAAGAATAATTGCTAAAAATTTCTTGATAAAATACCCCAAAAAAAATTGCTTAATGTGCATTTCTTTTTTATTCATTGATTTTTAATTTTAACTGTATACAAACAATATAATTCTGTGCATTCTGAAATAATTTTTCCATTTCATATTTTTTCTGACCATGACACTGCGTATACTCTTTTCAGAGCTCGTCGTGGTTTTGCACGTTTCTATTTCTATTAAAAAAATAGTTATTTTATTGCACTGACTAATTTTTTAGGTTTGGATTTCTGTGTTTTGCAGAGTTTTCATAAATTACTAATATGGTCATGCATTATCTGTTCCACTGTAAAGTTTTTAAATATATATGCGCTGACATTTTTTCTGGACCTAATGTGTATTTTCTGCGGCCGTATGACTGGTGGATTTCTTTGGTTGCCTCGTCTTCGCAGCTGACCTTAAAAATAAATTAGTTAAATATGTTATTGCACTGACTAATTTTTTAAAGGGTTTGAAGACTTTCTAATGTGTATTTTGAGACCAAGATATAGTATTAAAATTCATAAAATTATACATAATATAGATACACATACACACTTATAAATATACTTTTTAATTCGCAGCTGACCTTGAAAATAAATGATTAGTTAAATATATTATTGCACTGACTAATTTTTTAAAGGGTTTGAAGACTTTTTAATGTGTATTTTGAGACCAAGATATAGTATTAAAATTCATAAAATTATACATAATATGGATACACATACACACTTATAAATATACTTTTTAATTCGCAGCTGACCTTGAAAATAAATGATTAGTTAAATATATTATTGCACTGATTAATTTTTTAAAGGGTCTGAAGACTTTCTAATGTGTATTTCGAAACCTAGATATAGTGTTAAAATTCATAAAATTATACATAATATTGACACACACACATATAAATATACTTTTAACTGTGGCTAATTATTTAATCCCCATATTTTTAATTTCAAAATTGAGATTTAAAAAATTAATTTTTTCGTAATTATTTTATACTTTTTCCTTTTCTAGAACAGTAATGTGTTTTTGTATCGAATTTGAACACAAGAGAGGATTTAAAACAAAAAATTCATATGTAGAGTAAATGCTCATTAAAACTAGTGAACTAGTTAAACTCTATAGATGTTTTTCATCACTAAACTTCTTTTAGAGTGTATTAGTTAAATAGTTTACTAGTCACAACTTGCATGCGATAAAAGTTAATTCCTTATCCGCCTAAAAACTTGATACATTTTCTTCACTTCTTTTATTCAAACTTTTCTATTCACTAATTCTTTGAGGGATTCTTCACTTATCACTCTTTTCTACTAAATCTGTCGTTCAGTATTCAAAAGATCGTAGAACTTAAATATACAAAAATAGTGTTTTTCTCAAGACTTATCCGTATATTTCCCTATAATGAGACAGTTTGTACGACGATTAAATAAAAAAATATTTGCAATGATGAATAATAGCTTAACAAGATGAATATTTGATATCAGTTCGGAGTTTTGTTGATAAAAAAAGTTGCCAAATATTAAAAACTTAGATTAGTTGAATAATAATCATGCACTGAATAATAGTAATGAATAATATAATTTAATAATAATAATGAATTGAATAATGATGAATTGAATAATGATGAATAATATAATTTAATAATAAAAATGAATTGAATAAAGATGAATAATATGATTGAATAATAATAACGAACTAAATAATAATAATGAATAATATAATTTAATAATAATAATGAATTTTATAATAATAATGAACAAAGAATTGTAATCGTTGTAGATGAAACAAGTCTCAAACATCTATTTCGTTTAAGCAATTTAATCTCAATACACAACTACAATTTCATACAGATCTGCAGTTATGTCATGATAGAAATATTCGAAATTTTGGCATCTATCTCACTACTCTTTTGGCTTGCATAAATAAGTCAAACACACCCAGACATGAACAATTTTTTCACACTTAGGTAGATTTAAACCGCAGATATTCACTACGCTCTTCCGGTTCAGCTTCAAATCATACTGTTATCCTTATGTACAGTTCATGTAAGGGAGAGTAATAAAATGTCATTACCAGATTCTATTGGCAAGACGGGCGTGTGCAGGTGAATGGAAATTGCATGTTTCTTATAGTCACCTCAAGTAACTCTTTTCAATTTTCATGTAGGTTTCATAATATAAAATGCGTTTTCAGAGAGATTTTGGTAATTCTATATTATTGGTTTATATCACATTATTTCTTTTGTAAAAAACTTATTCCTACAAAAAAAGAGTAATAAAATTGCATTAGGGAATATCACTGGCTAAAATCGTGTGTGATGATAAAGTCAAGTTACATGCACTACAGTATAGTATCTAGTCAGTATTATCTAATCAGATGTATCAAACAGAGAATGTTGTAATCATTATAGTATTTGTTTAAGTCAAAGAGGATAAAATTTAAGGTTATTGAGATCCGCATTCCAGATTTTTCTTTATAATGAAGAGCAATGTCATAGTCAGAGTATTAAAAACACATTAATTTTAATATAATTATGCCTACTCATTGTTAACTACTTAACTCCTTCCAGGTTAATTTTATTTCAGGATTATGGGTCAAAAAATGTTAATTTTTTATGCTTAATTTCATACATACATAGATTTTTAAACGTAATAGCATCATTAGCATACAAAATTTCCTAAAAATTAATGTAAAAAAAATCAATTTAAGTAAATGAGTAATTTACCTGTATAGTTGGCTTTTTGTACTGCAAAAATCATTAGACTTTGGAGTAAATCCACACTAACTATAAATATAAAGCTTAGAATACTTAACTTTTATCTTGAATTAAATTTTATTTATATCCTATGCATTTACATAAATGATTATGAAATTATTAATCAAAATTTTGTCTTATATGATACTATCGAAAACACGGTACTGCACAGAGTCCAACATCGCAATCTAGACAGTAGAACTTGTTTCTCTCCTTACCTTCCTCCCTCTACTGTCTCTCTTTGGGCAGGAAATAATCTAATTGCCAGAAAAGTAAACAAAAGCAATCCAAACCATAAAAATCACATGTGAAATAATTCGGGAAAGACTGATTGCACAGTGTAAAATTTCACGGTGCCCGAGCTACACTCGGGATGATCCAGGATTGTACATTTCGCCTGCCCGAGTTCTGCTCGGGAAAAACCGGGAAGGGGTTAAATTACTATGCAAAATATACATACACTACAAAGTAGAATTCAGAGAAGCAGTTGAGTTCTAATATTTGTTTAAGTCAAAGACGATAAAATTTGAGATTATTGAGATCCATATTCCAGATTTTTCTTTATAATAAAAAGCAATGTCATAGTCAGGGTGTTAAAGACACACATTATTTTTAATACAATTGTAGCTACTTATTGTTAGCTACTTAAATTACTCTGTAAAATATACATACACTGCAAAGTAGATTTAAAAGAAATAAAAATACAAAATAACTATTTCATAATTTCAGTAATGAAAATAAAATGTAATAGCGATACATTGATAAGTAGTATAACATTTAAGGAATACAAGTTATGCAGAGGGAGGTATAGATATGTGTGAGTTAAATATATGTATATGAATGTTAGTCTACTCTGAAGTCTAGGATTTCAGAACATGTAACTATAAATTTTAAATAATACAAAAATAAAGGTATATTCAATTAACAATTAAAATTTAAAAATAGAATAATAATTAATGATTTAAATTAAAAATAATTTATTTAATTTTAGCTGATAGAAATATTGGATAGTTCTGATTTTCTTCTTATGAATCAGCATAAATAGAGCAGCATAAATTATTAAATCTTCACCTTTGAATATATTCATTATACAAACTCATGCAAATCAGTGCATAGGTTTAGCTCTTTTTTTAAAAATCTAATCTCCCTATTTACGTCGTTTATAAAATTTCATTTTTCAAAATATCATTAATTCCGGACGCTCATCATATATTTGAGATATTTTGCTCGTCAATAAGGTTCGGAAAATTCTATTAAATCCAACAATAAGATTGACTTCGCAAATCCCGTTCATGGAAAATAAATAAGTAAATAAATAAATAAAATATTCAGAAGAAGTTTATAGAAAACACGCAGACAGAAAATAATTTGAACATCTCTGCCGCTCTAGCACCGTGTAAGGTCATATTTGAATAGCGTGTTAGGATGGGGGGTGGATGAGGAAAAAATATATAAAAAATGTTACGAATTCCATTTCTATCTTTATATGAGCTGAAAGAATTCGCCATATTTGCCTTTTAAATGAATTTCAGAATGATGTAGCTGACTAGGAGATCTTACTTTTTTACAAAGACGTCGAGAAATATTTCCGTGGAATCTTCAAAATTGGATACGAAACAATTCATTTCTAAATTTTTTTTTCCTCCATAAGTTCAGATGGGAGATGGAATAAGATAAGTTATTGTTAGAACAGATATACGCTTTGATCAAAGAAAAGTTCTTGGAGTTGATTTTTTTTGTGTTTATTTTTATACTTATGGAATAAAATGATCATTCTTATGTTATCATTTGAAATGTAAAATACTAAACAGTTTGTCGAGAAAATTGTTTAGTCTTATTCTGCTTATAACATTGTCGTTACAATACAACTGAAAATGGATTTTGTTTTTATAAGTGATGGAATTTAAACAAAAATTATGCGATTCCAGATGTAGGAACTAATTTACTTAGCATGTGGTATGTAATTATATATTCTAGATATGATAATTTCATCACCTTTCATAATATTCGAAATAAGAAACTTTGTTAGGTCGCTCTGACTGAAGCCACACAGAGAAACATGAATAATAAATAAAAGTTTGGGTTCTATAAAGAAATAACACATCATTTTATATTAACACATTAAAGACGGGAGTAGTAGTACTACGATTTATCTTGACTGTACCTTAAAGGCGGGAGTCGTAGTAATACGATTTATCTTGACTGTATTTGAAAGGGAGTCGTAGTACTACGATTTATCTCGACTGTACCTTAAAGGCGAGAGTGGTAGTAATACGATTTATCTCTACTGTACCTTAAAGGCGGGAGTCGTAGTAATACGATTGCGCAATCCATGCTCCACTTAACATTTGTATTTAGTACGTTCTGTTGTTTGAAGTTGTTCAGTATTTCAAATTCTACTTACAATAAATTTTGAAATCCTTCAATATGGTTTCACGCAAAAATAAAGATATATATATGCAGATGATTTGTCATAAAAAAAGAAAGTTGACTTGCTTCAAATGAGAGTTTTGCAATGCACCTCTTTACCGTGGCGAGTGTTATCAACATTATCACACTCATAAAAAATACTAGATTCCTCTCATAAATATGTACTTTTAAACATATTTTATAATTAGTGTTTAGTTCTTTTTAATATTTCTTGTAGTATTAAGAGTTTAAATAAACTTTTTAAGTCTAATTTTTTTTATGATTACACAAAATATCACCCGCTCTAAGACAAAAAATGAGGCGGGGCCACGTTACCTATTATACTTTTGTCAAGATCCTCCTCCTTTAATGTGTTAAAGGCTTTCTTCTACATGCATATAACAGGATAACAGTTATTGCATTTCATAAAAAAGGCAACTGTTATACAATACCAAGTGCGTATACGTACACCTTGGATAGTTGGAATGTTAACTACCCCGGGGAATATATACGCTTTGCTCAGCTGGTGCATTAAATGCCACGGGTGTATAAATACGCTTTCTTTAAATACTTTGGTCTGTAGTATACTGTGTGACTCATAAATACGCCCTTTATTTTAAAGAGAAATAACATAAACTTATTATTATTATTTTTTGTTGTAATATTTTCCTTGCAATAATTAACAATTTTTAGACTGTAAAATCTGCCTCTGATTTTCTCAAATACATCACCAATCATCTGCGTTAAAACTGTGGCCAACTGCTTAAGTTTGTGTCGGCAATCAAGAGGTTAACACTGTGCCATAGTGTAAGGTAAAATAAGGATGTCTTCAGTAAGTTGCTTGCACAGTTTTTTATTTTAGAAAAGCTTGTAATTCGGCTGTGTTTCTGATATTATCATTAGGCAAACTATTAATCATTTATAAGCACTTTACTGACATTATAGAATAAAATAGACCCACAGGGGCACCCTACCCTACTAGTTGGGTGACTTGCAAGTGCTGACTTGGGACAGAGCCCTACCAAGACTCAAATACGACTTAAACAGGAAAACAAATATACATGAACTTATTTTAGATGGAAATAATAGGAAAAAAACCTTATTACTGTATGGAAATTTCTGAGTTACGGACTATTTATACGTTAAGTGAAGCAAACAGAGGACTAAGTTATAATATTAAAGGAAGGAGAAGAATAAAAATAAATATAAATTAAAAATATTTTATTAAAGTAATAATAAAAAGAGGATAGGCTTTACAGCGGCTGTACAGAATAATAGAGTTTGAATTGATCCCAAAATGTATTAGAATTTGAAAGTAACATCATCTGAAATAACTTTGTAGGATATGTTTCATTAAAAATGTTGCCAAGAGGAAGTTATAATACGTTTGAGTGTAAATGTATGTACAGAGTCTATTTTGAAGTCTAGGGTTTAGAAATATTAGATTATACAAATTACCAACTTGTCTGATGAACTTTAATTGTACCTACTATGGGTCATGTATGTAAATACTTTATCTCATCTTTTTTACTGACTGATAAGCATATTTATTTTGAAGCCTAACTCTCGATATTTCTCTATACAATCTCGAATACCATATCTGTGAATAAGAACCATTTTCAGATGTGGGTCAAAGTGTGTATTTTATTTTTAATACTAGCCCATGAGACGTTAAGTGGCGTCCCTTAGAAAAAGAGGAAGGGGCGGAAAAATACTGATATTCATTAGCAAAAGAACTTGATAACTTCTTTTTTTTCATTTTTTAATTTTGAATGTGAAGAGCATAAGATAAAGGTGATACTCAAATAACGATATCAGTGTATATCATTAATTAAGAAACAATTTTTTTTTACATAAATTCAATATTAGATATAATTATACTAAATTTTAAATAAAATAATAAAAATATATTTATACGTTAATTTTTCAGTGTCTGTTTTGTTTAGCCCTTTAAGGGTCACCAAAATAAATTCATGGAAATTTAATGTAATTAGTTTATAAATGTTATCTATAAATCTTGTAAATGTAAAATATACGATAAGTTTTCTTTATAATCCTTAGCAGGGTTTGAGGAGTGGTTTAACTGTTTAACCCTCCCCTTGTACAGCTTGAATATTATGCTTTTTTAAAAGTTTAACTACAGGTTTAATAAATAAATAGCTTAAATATTTATAGCTGTTGTTTGTATATATACTTTTATTTGGGGTCATAAGTAAGATAAATAAGATAAATTAATTCTCGGTACATCAAGTTTAAATACATATATATAAAAAAAACAAATTAGGTTATAGAGCTATCATCTGTTGTAAATTTAAAATTTCAAAAGCATAAAAATCAAAAAATCATTCATGTCTCCAAATTTTTTTTTAATTGCAGAAGCTCTTGAGTCTACATCATTGGCTTCCATACAACACAGATGTATGAGATTGGAGATGTAAATAATTTTAAAAAGACAAAGTAAAGTACTCCAAAAAGTAAAGTTTAAAAAAAAAAAGATGTTTAATAGATGGTTTTGCTACGAAACCACTGTCCGGTAAAGGGTTAGGTAGAACATGGAATCTTATAAAAATCAATTCTTGAGTCATTTAAGACGCCTTTGTCGCTCAGTGTGTAATATCTACACTACTCTACTAAACAATAAAACATTTTAATGTAAATTCACACTTACAGATACATGGAGAGAGAAATATTTCACTATACCAATTATACATTGCTTCGGTTATTTCATTAAATCAGATATATTTTATTGAAAAGGTATCATTCTAAATTTCTGCTTTAATACTTATCAAATAGATTATGAACTGATATAGCTTTTCGTTTTCCTTCCAGAGTTTTTGACTACTTCAATCTCTATAGCTCTGTCAAAGAAAATCATTGTTCTTCTTAGTATAAATCTTTCAACGGATAAACATAGATTTGCATCAACCTTTCTCTATCTGCTAATGCTCTTTGACGACTTGTCATGAAACAGACATCGAACTGTGCAAAGGATAAAAGAAAAATAAAAGTTCCTTTTTACAGGTTACAATGTTCCGTGGTCTCAAAATGTTTGACATCATAAAGGATTTATTTTAAACTTTTCCGATGTCATTTCGACAGGAGTCAGTTGTAGTAAATTTCTTTGAACTGTATGTCATATTTTACATTGGGTATTAATGTATCAATCACATATATTAAAGCAACATGTTTAATATTATAAGATGAAATAAAATTGACAGTGCTTCATTGTACTGATTTTCAAAAGCAAATTCTTTCAATTTAGTTGCTGCACATGTAGGTTTTTATGTAAGTTTTAAAATTAATTATTTTTCAAAATAATATACAAGTAAATACACCAAGTGATAAAATATTAATACACTTACCCACAAAATATGTTTAGAAATTTATTGAATATAAACTAAATTTTTATATTAAAAAATGCTAATAGTCATTTTTCCCCAGCTTAAATTTTCATAATGCTATAGATGTGAAAATCTTTATAGCAGTTTTTTTTACAGCATAAAACATACTTTTTTAAATTTTCAATTTCTTAAGTAATTTGAATGTTTTTCATTTTGAATTGTTAGTTATCTTTATAAATTCTTAATTACAGAATAAAACAGATATTTAATTTTAATGAATATAAAATTTAAGTTTATAAATGACCATATTCCTAAAAATATCTTAAGTAAAAAAATATTCAGTGACTTTTTATATTTTTATAAAAATACTATTTGAAATGGAAGACTAAATATTTTTTTAGTTAAAGTGTATTACCAAAAATGCTAAAAATTAATTTTAAAACGAGTAGAACATTTTATGTCGTAACTGTTCAGTCTTCATAAAAGACTTATTATTTTTATATTAATTTTTAAATAATTTATTATAGTTGTTTCATTTTTATTCTTCATTGTCTGTGGTTTCTGCTCTAATTGTTTGTATTTCAACATATGATATCCCCCTGCAACGGCTTTTATTGTTTTGTTTATTTTTAGTTATTCAAGGCCAGAAAAGATGGGTGTTAGCTTGGTATTCGGTATTTGTGTAATTCTATTAATTTTTTTTTTCGTTTAATCCATTCATATTCAGTGTACAACATGTGTTTTGAAACCTAATTGTAAATTCTAAATTAATTTTATGTAACTTCAATTCTTCGTGATGTGTTTCATAAGTAAAGATTCATACAACGATAGACTTCTGTTTTTTGGGATCATCATTTCGATTTCTAAGGATTCTTCAAATCAAATTAATTTTATGTTGCTTCAATTCTTTGATGTGTTTCATCATTAAAGACAGTTTCATAAACGATAGACTTTAGTTTTTTTGGCTCATCATTTCGATTTCTAAGAATTCTTCAAATCAAATTAGTTTTATATAGCTTCAATTCTTCTTGATGTGTTTCATCATTAAAAAAAGTTTCATACAACGATAGAGATCTGTTTTTTTACTCATCATTTCGATTTCTTAGTATTCTTCAAATCAAATTAATTTTATGTAGCTTCAATTCTTTGATGTGCTTCATCATTAAAGACAGTTTTCTAAAACGATAGACGTATGATTTTTAGCTCATCATTTCAATTTCTAAGGATTCTTCAAATCAAATTTTATGTAGCTTTAATTCTTCATGATGTGTTTCATCATTAAAGACAGTTACATACAACTATATACTTTTTGGCTCATCATTTTGACTTCTAAGGATTCTTCAAATCAAATTAATTTTATGTAGCTTCAATTCTTCGTGATGTGTTTCATCATTAAAGACAGTTTCATACAACGGCAGACTTCTATTTTTTTGGCTCATCATTTCGATTTCTAAGGATTCTTCAAATCAAATTAATTTTATGTAGCTTCAATTCTTCGTGATGTGTTTCAGCATTAAAGACAGTTTCATACAATGATAGACTTCTGTTTTTTTCCCTCATTATTTATTTCTAAGGATTCTTCAAATCAAATTCAAAAGAATTAAAAAATTAAGGTAAGTAATTACCTTATTGAATAATTGTTTACCATTAATGCTGAACGTTTTACTAATTAACTGACTTAGAAGAAAACTAAAATTCAAGATTCAAGGTTATTGATGGTAAAATTCTGTCTATTCGATATAGTAACCAATTATATAAGTCTGTTATAAAGAAGATTTTATATCTCGAAAGGTATCACCTTTAAAAAATAGAGTGAAAGAAGATAACAGATATATATATATTTCTCTGGCAGATTTGTAAATAATATTTAGGATAGAAATAAATTTAATATTATGTTCAAAATAACGCAAAGAAATGCTTCTTTCAGATATCAAAAAAGCAGGGTAAATCCGGTGCATTTGTTAGTGAATTTACACGATGCCGAGTCACAAAACATTCTCTGATGCATAAATAAAAGCTCATACAATAAAATATGACAAAGAATTCTTTCATGTATATGATTTTTCATACAAATTTCAAGCCATAAACTTTTCCAAATAAGAGAAATCCCAAAGAAAGAAACAGTTGGGTTGTTAGCAAAGTATATTTTGTAGAAAAAGTCTTGGAAGCGAACATAAAAAGCTATCCTTTATTTTTTATATAAAATAAGGAAAGTTTCAAAAGCGTAGCAAATGTTGAATGGGATCTCTTCAAAAAAAAAAAAAAAAAGGACGGATTATTGCAGTTCAAACGTCCGAAAATAATAAAGCAGTAAAAATTGTTTGTATAAGACAATTAATACAAGAAGATTTATAAAAAAAAATTGCAAATGTGTAATTAATAGTTTTTATCGTATTATGAACGAATAAAAATGTATAAAATTTTCAACAGATGAAATTAAATTCAACGCAAACAGTTGGTTTGCGATCTGCATTTGCCTCGGGTGAAATCTTATAATTACTGCGGAAGAAGTTTGAAATTTTTTTTAAGGATTTGCGTTCAAACAAATAGTAAAGAGCAAAAATAATAATTTCTTTATATGTGAAATATAAGTTTTTCTGGGAAAAAATGCAATTATGAAAAAGTTTAAATTTTTCCTTTAAGCAGATAAGAAAAAACGTGGAAGTTTACACTTCCTTTTAATTTATGAATTCTTTAAGTAGACTATGGGAGTAACTTTTCATATTTTAGTGGTTTTAAGAAATAATATGTTTACAGTAAAAAAACTAACAAACAGTTTTTTATTCAAATATTACTTATCGTTACATTTAAAAATAATTCATTAAAAAAAAGAAGGGTTTTGGTTGTTCATGATGTTTTTGTTTTTAAGTATAGATACTGATATGAAATTAATAAATTATTGTAATTAAAAGAATATATTGATTTATTGTGATGAAACTGCAATTATAACCGTGACGGACAGTGTTATACGGAGAAAAAGTTGTAGAAAGAACCTCACTACAACTTTCTAATTGTAAATTGTAAATTTACTTTTACCTCTTCTAAAAGTTTTAATAAACACTGTTTACAGTTAGAAAGTGATTATTGACGTTATGCTTCTATGTTTACAACTTTTTCTCCATATGACACTGTCCGTCACGGTTACAGTTAATTTGGATTAGAGTTAGTTGTAAATTTACTTTTACCTCTTCTAAAAGTTTTAATAAACACTATTTACAATTAGAAAGTGATTTTTGACATTATGCTTTTATGTTTACCACTTTTTCTCTATATGACACTGTCCGTCACGGTTACAGTTAATTTGGATTAGAGTTAGTTGTAAATTTACTTTTACCTCTTCTAAAAGTTTTAATAAACACTGTATACAGTTAGAAAGTGATTTTTGACGTTATGCTTCCATGTTTACAACTTTTTCTCCATATGACACTGTCCGTCACGGTTACAATTAATTTCGATTAGAGTTAGTTACGGTTACAGTTGATGCTTCCTGACAATCGAAAGTAATTGTAACCGCAACAAGAAGTGTCAGGACGAGAAAAAGTTATAAACACAAGTAAATGACGCTCACAATTACTTTCTAACAGTAAATATATATACAGTTGTAATATATAAGGCGATTTCACGCAGGAGAGCAATTTCTCAAATTATGGCAATTCTGGCTTTAATTTCAAACGGAAGGGCAGTTTATTGTTTCTCTATTGGCTGTTGTAAACATGAAAATGAATGGGAAGGGCATTATAGTAGTTCATGACGTTGCGACAAATTACCTTATTGCAAAAAAGTAAATTGCAATTACTGTGTCATTTTAAGTAAAATAATTAGGTGAATTTTATCTTAAAAATCTTAAAATCATTCCACGGGTAAGATTTTTTTTTATTTTATCATGTAGTGTTCATATTTTCAAAAAATAACTTCTTTATATAATAAAACTAAAATAATTTATAAAGTCCAAAATTTATTTATGACTTTAGAAAAAAATATTCTAAATGGCATAGAATAATTTATTTTATATTGAATTAAATATAGAATCTTATAATAAAGACAGTTCAGTATTACGTCACTGTGATATTTCAAACACAAATAACAGTTACCTGTAAGACAGGTATACCCTGCCCTCCTCAATTTCCGATCCTGTTAGGGTTGCCATTCAGTACCGTCCCCAAGGTAGTTCTAGGTATAACCGCGACTCACGAACGTGTCGTTATCGCCCTTTTACAGTCTGATTGGCCAATATGTGTTGGATAACGTAACTTAGTGTGTGCTTTTGCTCGCAGTTAATTGGTCTACTTGTTGGATATTTTGAGCCGTTTTTGCTGGCGGCAATCAAGTTTTGGCTTCGCTCAAAACTTGATTGGCGAAGAAAATGAGAAAAGTCAGTTAACATCGAGAAGTAATAAAGGAGGTGAAGATATTTCTAAAATGACCTGTTTTTGCCGGAGCACTACATCTAATCTTCCGAAATTAGAAGTGGAAATAATAAAAAGTCTGAAATTTAAAAAAAAATTGTCTCTGGAGTTCTTACCGTATGACACAAGTTCGACAAAAACCAAAATAGTTCCCTTAAAAAAATTCTAATTTTTGAAACAAAAATTCGTATTTCGATTATTGCCATTCAGAAACACCAAAAAATGTCGAACACCCAGATTTTCCGATCCCATCTTTCATTTCGATTTAAAGCTTTGTAAAACAATATATTCCTCTCATAAATTCAGAAAATTTATTTCAAAAGCAAAACATCCTAAAACCTTCCACTATATATATCTCCGATTCTTCTTATCCTTTATAAAACACACATTCTGCATAGGAAAAGAGAAAGCATTTTATAGCTGCATAACATTTAACTTAGCTTAGAGAACGCAGGGATCCGACTACTCAGCTGAAAATATGACAGATAAAAATCTCTAGCCTGTTTATACATTTGAAGCAAATGAATTCATAAATAAAAATGTGGAAGAGTTTCATGCTGTACCAGCTAGAATATGAATCTTAAATCAAACTCGAAAGTAAATCTAAAGTTTATGTGAAGGAAGTCAGATAATGTTTATGGTAAAGCAATGGTCTCGAAAGTTGAAATATTTTTAAAAAGTTGTCGCAATAGATAGTTTACCTTGGGGGACTTTTGGTAGAGAGGATTGACTTAAAGAACTGAAAAAAATACTCACAATCGATTTTTTAAATAGAATTACCTAAAATTATATTTTCATTGTTAAAATTGAATACAATTTGTTATGCTAATATAAAAGCGAAAATTATATACATATATTGTTTTGAAATAAAAAAACTAATGGCATGTCTATTATTATATAAGACATACATGAAAATCAATTTATCTGAATAGTTTCTATAGTATATAACGTTTATTTATTCATTTACAGATTGAATATATATGCATGAACATGAAAAAGCGGATGAGCTGTCAAAAAGTGGTTGTCTTATCAAACAGACCCCATTTAATTTAGTCAGCTATAAGCCGCTCAGAAGCCATATAAATCCATTTTTGATATTTTCTGATTTTTGAAATTTTGATGAAATAAAAAATAGCTAAGGAATGATTTTACTCGTTGGTTATTTTTTTCTAGGTTAGCCTGCCCTTTTTTTTAATAGCTTCAATGTATTGTATAATAATTTCAGAAGCCATTGTGATAAGTCCCCTTTTTATCAATATTTTTTTTCATAACTTTGAAATAAAAATTAACTTTTCTTCTTTCGATATTTGTTGGTAACACTGAAAAACATAAACATAAAACTGTAATGTTATTTTATTATTTTACATAAATTTCTTATTTTTTTCAGCTGCCAAAAGGTATAAGTCCTAAAAGTTTTAAGATTCTGTCATTATTTCAATAAATCTTACGTTTTTATTTGCACATCCTGTACATATTGTTTTTTTTTTTTTCTGCAGAGTTTACATTTCTTATCTTTTCTAATTAAATTAATAAACCAAGAATTTTAAAAAACTAATGTATCAAAAAAAAAAATTAAGTTCTCAATTTTTGTGTTTTGGACTTAATCGCATTGGCTTCTGAGCTCAAGTATGATTCATCGAAAATAAATCGAGCTATTACACACATCAGTCACAATTAGTAACACGAATAGAAGAAAAGCTAAGGAATGATACCATTCTGAACCTTGACTGTGCTAGAGACAGAGTTGTGGCTGTTTTTGTTTGACAACTCAACATGACTGCCTCTAAGCCCATTTGTTGTAACGTATCCGGTCCCTGTTTCAGGTGACACAAGGGAGAATCATGTGTATCTTGAATAATGAATTTTATTTACACTTCTGATATATACATCATTTCACAACTATAAAAAAAAAATTCTAATCACTAAGTGAACAAGTACACGTAGGCCTGAGTAGAGACGGGTACCTAAAACTGTTCAGTCTCTGCCGAAATATGAGTGATTAGACAAGAAACAATTCGTAGCTCTCGCGAAAGTTCTCTGAAGTACAGGTAGGAGATCTAAGCACAGTTAGTTCTGAAGAACTGCAAACAATCCTGAAGATGTTATATTAGAAAAAGGAAACCCAAAGCACAGGGTATCGCTTCCAATCTCATCAAAGATATACAAGGGGATGCAAAATAAACTCTCCGATGGAGAGACTGGTCGAGGCGACCTCTGAGTTAGCCGATGCGGGCTACTTTAGAAAAGATCTAAGTAATTTTTAGCAAAATGGTAGAGACTGGTCAAGGCGACCTCTGTTAGCTGGTTGCTCGCTAATCATTCTCTATTCCTATCAAAAAAAAAAAAAAATACTCTTATCGGATCTCTTTCTAGGGGAGGGCCTCTAAGAGAGGGGCCTAACAATCTTATTGGGTCACCTAGCGATGACCTCACCTTGACCAACTGGATTGGTCCGGGTTTAAACAATCACCGGCCGCAAGCCAGGGTCTGGAATTCTTAGCGCTACATCTGAGTAGATGCAAATCCTTTGTCGTTCCAGCGATCATCTTTTTGCTGTCGTAAGATACCGCGTTGTTGGCATATTGTTCCTTTACTATCGGGCACAATCATTGTTTAGTGTCCTCCTTGTATCCCACAAGTCCACCTCTCGAATTTCTTTGACGATACATCTAAATCAGGGTTACACTGTTTTAGACTTCGTTTTTTGGATAGCCGTGCCATTTTTCTGACCTGCATGATGTTCAGAACATCATTGTATGTACAGCCCTTTCGATGCAACTTTTCTCCTTATTGGGAGCAAGAGACTTTCTGACTAATGTTTCTTGGTCATTTAATTACTCTGTTGTGTCTTTCGTTTTGTTTAGTAATTTGTAAGTTAATTCTTACACATCGATTCCTGTATAGCATTAGAATAATGTCCAAAACGCTGCTGCTTTAGAAATAAAAAAAATTTCTGCACACATAATCATATGCATGTATGTAAAGATAGAGAGAAAGAAAAAGCATACCGAATAGCATTATTTATCAGTCTCAGCTATAATACTGATTTTTTTTAAATTGTATTTCTTTAATTTATAGAACACATCATATAAGTGAGCACTCATTACAATTTTAAGCTATCATGTCAATAACTTCTGCCCTTTTTATGCTTAGTTCAGAACTTATTCTTAGGATAATGCAACATATACCACTTTTTTATACCTAAATCGATATCATACTTCAGGGACGTAGAGAAATTATTTTTAAACCAAATGAAAGACATCTTTATTTGTGAATGGTTCTTCAATTGATGAAAGGGAAAGCACTAATTTCCGAAATCAGTGCTGTATTTCCGACTAGCAAAGGAAGACTTTTTTTATTTTTTTTAAGAATAAATGTTTTATGTTCATAAGTTAAGCAGATAGAACACACAAACGTGACATTGTCTATCTACAAATATGGTTGTTTCAAAATTTACCATAAATTTTATTGTCATACTTGCAAATATTTAAAACTAGTCTTTTTGAGCTATACTAGTTATTCAGCCTGTAGAAGAATCTCTCTAGAAAGCTGCAAAATGGTTACAGTATTCTATTATTATAATACCATTGAAACTAAGACTCAATAATGTTTAAAAAAATTATATAGATTTTATCAAGGATGTATTAGATAAAATGATCAAAAATATGATTCAATGTTTTGATTTTATTTTATTTAAATTTTACAGTAAATACACTATAGACCTAACTCTATTACTTTACGCTATTATTTACTTAATTTTTATTTACATTATTTGATGGAATTTTTAAACGTTATTTTACATTTTGAAAATAGTACTATGGTGTAATATTTCTGATATTTTTAAAGTTTAAATGATAGAGATTTATAGTTATAATATTATTTAAAAAAACAAAATTTATGAAACTGACTTTTGTTTGATTATCAGAGCTGTAAGGAAACTGTAAAAACATTAAATTTTTTTTAAAACAAGCTTTTACTTTTCACTTTATATCAAGTTGTTACTTTAAAAAAATAAAAGGAAACTATATAGCAATAGCGAACATGTTAAAATCCTATGTATTATAGTATAATAATAAAAAATTTTAACCCTAGGGGCAGTGGTTTTAAAAACCCTTGTTAAACATTAATTGGAAAATATGAAATTTTTTCGAGTTTTTTTATGTTTTGACATTTAAAACTTACAATAGATGATAGTACAGCATTTAATATATTTTTCTTTTACATTTAAGTTATTTTTACTTTTTGTATTTATATTTGAATGGAAATTAGTAACGTTTTTTTACTTTTGAAAAGAAAAAATATTTATTCAAACGACATTATAAAAGTTTATATATTTATTATACATTTTTAAAAAATTATTTTTCTCCAATGTTTTGTTTTAAAAAGCATTGTGTTCACGTGTACAAATTTTTTTTTAAACAAGCTTTTTTCACTTTATATCAACACTTCTTATTTAAAAAAAGTAAATTTTGCATTTATTAATTCATAGAACTATTTATAAACAATGTTAATTAAACGTAATTAGGTTAATAATTAAAAAAGTTTTTAAAAGGTGAAAAATAAGAAAAAAAAACTTACATTTCAATTTCTTAAAGGTGAGGAAATCCCCTTTTTCATTCAGTGTGGAAGTGTTTTTTTTTATTAGTTTTATTTCACAATTCACTGAGATAGAAACATTGAATTTTACATCCTTTTTACCAACTGAAAGTCCATTGTGATCTTAACAAATTAATATATACAACGTCCAGTTTTTTCCTACTATAGTTGTTAAGTTATACGGCTATTATTGTGTTATTAATAGATTGCAGCAGAAACAGCCTAAGCTCATGCCATATAAAATACCTATTTAAAAACAAAAGCCATATTTCTTTCCGAAGAAAAGAAGATAATATTCATTCTGGATGATAATATTCATTCTACTCTCAAAACTATTTCTTTTTGGATTTTGAACAGTCACCTAATTACTACGGCATTTGAGATTTAAGTGCCTTATTCTCTTTAAAAATTTTCATAGCACATTAACAAGGTAGTAATTATTTATATATATAAACATAACATGTATTTCACTCACCTCCATATCAATATTGTGTTTCGTATAAATATTACATTCGAGGGTATGCTTTAAGTAGGCTTGCGCAAAAATATATCAGTGGAATGTCTTTAATCTGGTCCCGCAAAATCTCATTACATTCAACATCAAAGGAACTCCAATAACTAAATAAGCATTTTCTTGCATTAGCGATGCAAATCAGTGTCCTTCGTTAATGTAAAAAAATATCCATTAATATGAATCTGGAGCTCTTTGATAAAGTTTGAAAATGCTAAAACTCGAGGAAAAAATGTGCTGGAGAGGCTTCTAAGAATTTCTTCATGCCACGAAGTCTTGAGAATGAAGAGAAAAAAAAATCCCTCAACAGCTAAGTAAGAGGCTTTAGAGTGGCATAAAGCAATTACTTTTACATGCATCTTTCTTTGACATCTTAACTCTTGCTGGGGGAAATGAAAAATACCGGGATTGTGATGAACACTTTTTAGAGTTCACTTTAAATTCTTTGGCAAATTCCTTTGAATGAAGGCCATTTTTATGAAGAAAAAATAGAATATTTTTCTTGCATATTAAGCTTTTTATGATCCTTTAATACTTTTTTTTGTAACGTGCGGGACCTAACTCACTTATATCTCAACTGGATTATTATTCAAGAAAAGATTTGAGGGTTGAGAAAAATGAGAGAATCATGTAAATGATGCTTAATAATGCCTCCAAAGAAGGGGGTGATACGGTTCCTAAATCCGACTACAGCGAGTGGGAATAGCATGAATTTGAATAGGGGTGTAAGGGTGTGTGATTCTTAGTACTTATTTTCTAATATCAACAATCTGAAGGTTTTATAGAAAATGATGGACGTCATTTTTCACATGAATGGATTGATGTATGCCGAGTGACTAATAATATCTTAAGGATTGAAAATCCAGATTGATTATGATGTAGATCAGTGATTCTCAACCTGTTTTCTTGCGGCACACTTTTAACGATTTCAAAATTTGGCGGCACACAAAGGAAAATGTAAGTTTAAAATGTATTTACTTACCCATAATACACTGTGTAAAATAGTTGATAATAATAATTTTGAATGTCAAATAAAATAATATGTATTACAAAAACAATGGTACGTTTATTAAGGGATTATTTAGCAGTTAATAATAAGAATACTTTTAATGAGAAATTTGAGCTGGAAGGTTTATGATAATTTCTTTCATATTTGGTCTTTAAAGTTACAATGCTACTCTCATATCATCTTCTAGATTTAACAGTCTCGATTTTTGTTGGGATCCATTTGTTGGGAAACCCCATTGTCCTTAACAAAACCTACTTTTGTACGTACTACTGAGGCTATCTGTTGTTTGGATGCGTTCTCATCCATATGCATTTCGTCAAAAAACAAACGAAAGCTTTCGTCAGAATTCTCATATTTAATATCTTCCACTAAACACGACCTTGCATAATAATAATAATACATAAGCATAGTATACATTATGTTCTGGATATCAATTTTAAATTGTTATTGCCAGATCTCCAAACAGTCTACAACATATCTGATTACACCATAAAAAAAATTTGAAGATTTTGCTTATAATACTCATGAACCACTAAGATATTTCTTGAAATAAAAGTTTTACTCGCTGGTAGAAAATTTCAAGTGTAAAATAAAACACGAAAAACATACACTTCTAAAATTTGGTGCACACAAACGAAATTGCAAATTTAAAATTTATTTATTTACCTATAATACACTGTGTAAAATAGTTAATAATAATTATAATTTTGAAAGTAAAATAAAATAATATGTACTGATAAAACAATGGTACGTCTATTAAGGATTAATTAGCAGTTAATAATAAGAATACTTTTAATGAGAAATTTGAACTGGAAGGTTTTTGATAATTTCATTTATATTTGGTCTTAAAAGTTACAATGCTACTCTCATATTGTCTTCTAGATTTAACAGTCTCGATCTTTGTTGGAATCCATTTGTTGGGAATCCCCATTGTCATTAAAATAACCTATTTTTGTAATTACTAGTGAGGCTATCTGTAGTTTGAATGCGTTCTCATCCGAATACATTTCATCAGAAAACGAATGAAAGCTTTCGTCAGAATTCTCATATTTAAAATCTTACACTAAATGACCTTGAATAGTATGCATTATGTTGTACGATATCAATTTTAAATTGTTATGGTCAGATCAACAAACAAGCTACAACATATCTGATTACACCATAAAAAATTTGAAGTTGTTTTACTAATGATGTCCATACACCACTAAGATATTTCTTGAAATAAAAATTTTACTGGGTGGTTGAAAATTTCATGTGTAAAATAAAACACGAAAAACATACACCTCTAAAATTTGGTTGCACACAAACGAAAATGTAAATTTAAAATTTATTTACCTATAATGCACTGTGTAAAATAGTTTATAATAATAATATTGAAAGTGAAATAAAATAATATACACTACAAAAACAACGGTACTTTTATTAAGGGATTAATTAGCAGTTAATAATAAGAATACTTTTAATGAGAAATTGTAGCTGGAATTTTTTTAATAGTTTCATTTATATTTGGTCTTAAAAGTTACAATGCTACTCTCATATCATATTCTAGATTTAACAGTCTCTACCTTTGTTGGGATACATTTGTTGGGAATCACCAATGTCTTTAAAAATCTTATTTTTATTCATTCTAGTGAGGGTTGCTATTGTTTGGATGCACCCTCATACGAATGCATTTCGTCAGAAAACGAAAGAAAACTTTCGTCAGAATTCTTATATGTAATATCTTCCACTAAACACGACCTTGCACAGTATGCATTATATTGTGCGATATCAACTTTAAATTTATATTGTCAGATCACCGAACAAGCTACAATATATCTGATTACACCATAAAAAGTTTTTTTTTGCTTATGATGTCCATGCACCACTAAGATATTTTTTGAAATAAAAATTTTACTCAGTGATTGAAAATTTCAAGTGTAAAATAAAATATAAAAAACATACACTTCTAAAATTTGGTGGCACACAAAGGAAAATGTAAGTTTAAAATTTATTTATTTACCTATAATACACCGTGTAAAATAGTGTATAATAATAATTTTGTGTGTAAAATAAAATATGTACTACAAAACCAACGATACGATTATTAAGTGATTGATTAGCAGTTCATGATAAAAATACTTTTAATGAGAAATTTGAGATGGAAGATTATTGATAATTTCATTTATATTTGGCCTTAAAAATCACAATGCTTCTCTCATATCATCTTCTAGATTTAACAGTCTCTATTTTGAATGGGTCCATTCTTTGGGAAACCCCATTGTCATTGAAAAAACCTATTTTTGTACGTACTAGTGAGGTTATCTGTTGTTTGGAGGCATTCTCATCCGTATACATTTCGTCAGAAAACGAACGAAAGCTTTCGTCAGAATTCTCATATGTAATATCTTCCACAATCACGACCTTGCATAGTAATAATACATAAGCATAGCATACATTATGTTGTGAGATATCAACTTTAAATTGTTATTGTCAGATTACCAAAAAAGCTCAAACATATCTGATTACACCATAAAAAAATTTATCTTTTTCTTTTTTGTTTATGATGCCCATACACCACTAAAATATTTCTTGAAATAAAAATTTTACTCATTCATCGAAAATTTCAAGTAAAAATATAATATAAAAAACATACACTTCTAAAATTTGGTATCATACAAAGGAAAATATAAGCTTAAAATTAATTTATTTACCTACAATACACCGTGTAAAATAGTTCATAATAATAATTTTGAGTGTAAATAAAATATGCACTACAAAAACAAAGGTACGTTTATTTATGGATTAATAAGCAGTTAATAATAATTATGCTTTTAATGAGAAATTTGAGCTGGAAGGTTTTTGATAATTTCATTTATATTTGGTCTTAAAAGTTACAATGCTACTCTCATATAGTCTTCTAGATTTAACAGTCTCGATTTTTGTTGGGATCCATTTGTTGGAAATCTCCATTGTCATTAAAAAAAATCTATTTTTGTACGTACTACTGAGGCTATCTGTTGTTTGGATACGTTCTCATCTGTATACATTTCGTCAGAAAACGAACGAAAGCTTTCGTCAGAATTTTCATATTTAATATCTTCCGCTAAACACGACCTTGCATAGTATGCATTATGTTGTGCGATATCAATTTTAAATTGTTATTGTCAGATCAAAAAACAAGCTCATTGGTCATACATTCTTGATTTTATTTACAAAATTATTACAAAATCGACGAATCTATAGTAAACTATTATATTTTGGATTCAATTAATTAGTTATTCATTCTTAACATAAATCTCAAAAGCAGATGAATAAAATTGTATAAAGTGACTGAAAAAGTTTTTGCTTAAAAGTTAAATTAATCTATCATATTCGATGCTATATATATATATATATATATATATATATATATATATATATATATATATATATATATATATATATATATATATATACCGAAATGCCATTACATTGTGACCACACTCCATTTATAACAATGGGTTGCTGGGTTGAAAAGTGCAGAGGTTGTGAGCACATATCGAAAGTGGTCTGTGGAGACAAGCCAGTGGCAGAAGTTTTATGGTGTTGGCAATGCTTTCATTAAGCATAATATGTCCCATAATCCCCATAGAACAATCCCTGACGTCTGTGCGCTACGCAAACATTCAGATCATTTTCACCCGTTCATATCAACAGTATTTCTGTAGAGGGATGATTTTTTGGAAACAGGATAATGCACCATGTCACAAAGGTCGATTCCTCAGGAAAGGGTTCGTGGAACATTCAAGTGCAAGTTCTGTCTGGGTCTCCAAATTCACCAGACATTAATCCAATTGCTGGAAAATCCTTTTAAGGTTTTCTTTGGAAATATATAATGCCTTATGGTGTAGAGTCACGCCACACCTGGAAGGTATAATGCTAAATTTTACAATGATAGGGGAATGCCCGTGTTGTTCCCAAACCCTTTTTAGAAATTTGAGGCTTTATCCGAAAAGTAGTAATGTGCGCCTTATGTGTAGGTCCGCCACACCTAGTTGACAAAAAGCGAAAATTTACAATGATAAGAAATGATCATGCCCCGCACATTCTTGTAACCAGATCATAAAACGAGAGTTTTAAAATAAAGCAATTTCAGATTAAATAAAAATTAGTAGCCTGGTATTGTTATATTAGAAAAAGGGTGCTTTGAGTTCCGAGTTATATCAAAATGTGGTCAGTACTTCAAAAGAAAACCGGCTCGTCAAACTTACGCAAAAACTGCGAGCTTTTGAAAAACACCTTTTCGATTTGAACAGAATTTAAGCCAGGTGTAATAGGTACAATGATGTCTCAATTATAGTACATAGGGGAAAGTACTTAGAATTTAAAAATGAAAATCATAAAAGTCTATGAATAACGCCCGATACTCCTTTAATACATAAAAGGAGGGAGAGTACTAAAAGATGCTGAGAAAAGGATGCAGTACAAAAAAAAGGGGGGAGAGGGAATGAGGTATATGGAGATGTTTTCAAGAAGCTGTGCCTAGAAAGGAGTCATGAGGAAATGAAATTATAAAATACAAATAAATAAATAAATAAAAACGTGCGCGGGGTGCTCTAATGAAACATCAGATTTTGCAAACTGACTACCTGAATTCTCAAGAGTGGATAATTCACGAATGTGGACGGAACAAAGGAGGGGCTAAGGAACATGTAAAGGGATATATATATATATATATATATATATATATATATATATATATATATATATATATATATGTATGTATGTATATGTATATATATATGTATATATATATATGTATATATATATGTATATATATATATATATATATATATATATATATATATATATATATATACACATATACACACATATATATATATATATATATATATATATATATACATATATATATATATATATATATATATATGTATGTATATATATATATATATATATATATATATATATATATATATATATATATATATATATATATATATATATATATATATATATATATATATATATATATATATAGACGAGAAACAAACTCAGAAGAGAGGAAGAAATTTTTCTAGCAAAGATTTTTTTTTTTATCCTAGAAAATTTTTGAGACGTTATCCCTTATTATTGTGAGTGCTTGCCAAGGATGTGGCTACCAATGAGTAAGTTTTATTTTACTATTTTTAAGGCATTGACAACTGATTTCATTTTTGTGTACAGATGTATATTGTAAATAAATTCTTTTTTATATATCTAAATTTTGTATGTCTTAATGAAATAGTTCTGAGTCTTTTAATTTGGCAAAGAACATGGTATGACCTTATGGTCTAAAATCAAACTTAAATGACTAAGAATTGAATTGAGTAAAATAGATGATTAAGAATTAAATAAAGTAAAATTTTAAAGTAACAACCATTCAGAAAGAAAAATTTTGGTCCAACCTTTAAATTAGTATTACCATGCTCCCCTACACCCTCCGCATTGAGCAACAATTGCAGAACCAGTTACTGAGCACTTGGTACAAGTTACCTCAGACTACCTATCAGCACCTTGTAGAGTCAATTCCAAGTCAGTTTCTGGCGGTTTTGAGAGTTAAATGTGGTTCTACATGTAATTAACACTTTAACAGTTTCATTTTTATTTCACAAATTCGGTCCAAAAAATGTCACAATTTTTTATTGTATATTTTTGTTTATTTTACATTTATAAGCAGGATAATATTATTAAAAGTAATATTTCTAATTATTTTGTATAACAAACTTATATAAGTGTATAAAAACTTTTGTTTACAGGAAATAAAATAATGTTTTCCCTAGACGTTGTCTTTTCTCTCTCATGTATGCCAGACAGAGAAGTTACATTTACAGTTGTGAATATAAAAAAAATATAAATATTTTCGATTACAATTGCTACACAATTATTTTCGAATGCAAATACTTCAAGTATATTTACTTAACCTGATTTTAAAGATCAGATTTAGTGGGATAAATATTGGAAGAAGGCAAGAGGCATAGTCTAACGTCACAGTCCGAACAAAAGCACCTAGTCTGTTTTCTAATTCTTTTGCTGCTGTTATTTTTTTTCAGTGAAAACACATAGCACAGGTTTGAAGGTCTTAGTATTTTCGTCTGCAGCTGGAATTACGTCTAAAAAATCTCTCTCGGTCAGTCTCCCAAAAACTCAAGCCAAACAATTGAAAGATTAAAACTCGCGGAGTAATAAAAAACCTATCAGAGAAAACTGCGATTTTGAACCAAAAGAACACACTTCGAAAACTAACATCTTGTGGACATCTATATGGCTAACTTGACTTTGAAATACAAAAGATACGGCCAAACCAGTGAGACAGACAAAGAAATTAGATTGCCCGTACGCTGTTCGGGCAAATCTTTAAAGACACGGTAACCAATCCCGTACGGTCAAGTGCAAGACAGGCAAGGGTTAACAGGTTGGTCATCATATAGTGACTGTTCGTTGCATATGTTTTATTGACCCACTCGAAATCTAAGGCAATTAAGTTCAATGGTTAAAATCAGCATTTTTTTTGCCGATGCAACAAGTAAACTGTTTAATAATTAAAAGGAACATTAGATATCCAATTTAAATTTAATGAACCAGAAAATATGAAAATTTGACTTGACCGGATTATCTGCATAGCTATTCCCAAATAAAAATTATGTATTTTATTTCGTTCGTCCTTAGTATATGTCGATGAATATTGAATAACAGCGACAACATATATTGAAAAACAAGTAACAGATAACACACGACAATGCTCTCCACGACTTTTTTGTCCTGTTCAATACAGAACACATATACACACACAACTTAAAAAAAAAACCCACAGTATTTCAATAAAGCGATTTAATGAGAATGTTTCATCCCCTCGAGTGTTCCATCAGATATTGGATGTGTAAGGGGGGGGGAGAGGAATTCACCCTCTCACAAACCAACAGACACGGGCCACTTTAACCGCAAAAGAAATCCGCCCATTGAAGAGGTTTTAAAAAGCGCCTTTCTCGGGGCTTAGTGTGATTTATGCGTATTTACTGCGACAAGCGGCAATTTATAATCGGAATCGCATCGGGGAAGAGTCCCCGACTTTTCTTTTTTTGTTTTTGTTTTTGTTTAAGTTTTTTATTTTCCTGCCGCGTTTTATTTCTGGATCGCTTTATTTATTTATTTCTTCTTCTCCTGTGTGAACTTAATTCGGAGGCAGTGTTTCTCGGGTAACTGGGCCTGCGGATACAAAGATATCACTCTTTTCGAAATTTCCCTCATTTAAAAATCGGAAGAAGCGGTGGCCATTATCGATCCGGATCTTTATCTGAGTTTAAAAGTTTTAAGGCGCCTTCTTCCGAAAAAGCCAAATATCGAGATGCTTCGTAAAGTTGATATGTATGTATGTGTGTGTGTGGGTGTTTGAAGATATATGGTATTCCACTCGATCAGATCGTTTTCTTCTGTGACACGAGGAAAGAAATTTCCCTTGGGAATATTTTCCCCGCATGAAATGCTATAGTCAGTAAGGAAAGAATTCAAAATGCTTAGTGACATGGTTAAATCTTAAACTTACAGTTCATGAATGAAAGTTATGTTTGCTAATAAAAATCTTACAAGATAATTGTATGTAGACTACGTAACTTATGCGTTGTAGACTATTGTAGAATGTTCTCACCCCCCCCACACACACACGTTAAAACGTTTATTTTGTTACGCTCTAATTGGTCCACGGTAGCTCAGTCGGCAAAGGCAACAATCGCGTTACTGAAAAGTTGTGGGTTCGAAATCCGAGCCTGCTTAAGAACCACCGTGGTCGTTAAAGGTGACGTAAAATATGTTCGTGGTCACGCCTTAAACTTCTCTATCAGTACCTCTGGGGGTGACAAGCTAAGTCTGCGGATCTTCTGCTTGGTCCCTACTTCAAAATGACGAAGACCTACTTGTGCGAAGTCCTTCTTTCACCTTAATGGTGCTCATAAAACGAAAGGCGTACCCCTTGGCCTTAATACGAGAGCCTGCTGGCTCACTCGTGCTTGGTTTGTCCCAATGGCATGAGAAACAACACCAACAACGTATTATTCAATATTGTAATTTTTTTAGAATTAATCATTGTAAAAAAAATCTCATTACGGGATATTATTCCGTTAAGTGTTGAGAAAATGCTCTTTTTTAATATTTAAAATCTACGATATATTGAATACTGAAACATAGGTTTCGTAGAAAAAGAGTGATTTCTAAAAGTGAAGAAAATGGATTAAGTTTTTGGACGGATGATGCTACCCGTTTCATAATTTTGAGGGAAATAAACTCTCATCGTAAGCAGGCTTGTGATTGGTGACCTGTACATCTGATAAATCTAAAAAACGTTTAGTGATGAAACACTTTAATACCGTTTTAACTGGTTCATTATTTCTAATGAGGAGTTACTTTACATATAAATTCATTACGTTAAGATCTCACCTGTGTTGAAATTGACTACAAAAACAATATTGATCTAAGAAAGGAAAGAGTATAAAACAATTCCATCTAACAATCTAACCATTTGATATTTAAAATATGGAGACTCTATAAATAGCCACAATTAGAGGTATATACATATATATATATATATATATATATATATATATATATGTATATATATACATATATCTATATATTTATATAATATATATATATAAAATAATATATAATATATATATATATATATATATATATATATATATATATATATATATATATATATATATATATATATATATATATATATATATATATATATATATATATATATGTATGTATGTATGTATGTGTGGTGTGTGTGTGTGTGAGTATGTGTGTGTGTATGTGCAATATTTCAAAAATTATTATTCCTAAAGTTTAAAATTCTCCCCAACCACGCTCAAGTTTTCTAAATCTTAGCTTTCCCAGCCACCTAAAATAGGACAAGTGTTAGTTACTGATACTGGTGTTCCTTCTATACTTCCATAAGCTATTTATTGAATCTATTGCTTCTCTATTATCTGTTTTGATGTTCACTATTATTTTTCAGTTATGAAGACCCCTTCCCCTTGTTCAGAACACTAAAGACCGAAATCGGTCGAGCTGGGTCCCACCTGCTTGACCGGATGACAATAGCTGGGCGACGCAGTGTCTGGGATGTTGACAGTTCGGCTCTAAATGGGCTTCACGCCCTGATCAGGTCGTGGTAATGATTCGGGAAATACCAGTAAAGGAAGCTAGCGAACGAGAATTCGACTAATTAACTAGCTGTAACCTTAGCTGGAGTCCTCGGGTAACTGGAAAATCGTAAATGATGAGGAAAACGGTTTGCTGGACCGTAACTAACCCACAGGTATAAAAATCCAAGAAATTTTGAGACTAGGGAATTTTCTACACTTTTTTACGTAGTTGCGTTGACCTCGTGGAGGCTTTCCGCGACTTTTGACGGGAACTAGCTTTTAGAAATTACGTTCGATTGACTCGTAAGTTTCCGGTCACATAAGGAACGACAGGGACATTGAACAGGGGATAGATTGGACTCGAGTTGCACCTTAGAAAAAGCCTCCGCATCGTGTGAGAATTATTTAATTCTCTCTTTACGATTGTGATCATCGTGGATACGTTATCCAAACAACAATCCTTCACATTTCGAATTGTTTTGGGATATTAAATTTGTATACAGCAATTATTTACACAAGAAAATAAAAAGTGATTTCCAATTCTGTTATGTCGTTGTGGTATAGCCACATTCTATGTAAAAGGGAATGCCAGGAATTGCCGGCCTCCTGACCCCTTATTTTATGGAATGGGGCTTGTCCATGTCCGAGTCACCTTGAATTTCCCGCGCTGACCATCCGTGGGTTGCCGTTTTGCTCTCCCCATCTTTCATCTTTTGTCCAGCTTGAGCGCTGCTTGGCGCCCTAAGATTCCTAGGCTGTTGTTCCTACTCAAGCTACGTTTGGCGATCGTCTTGGGTTCCCGCTGGCGGGATTTTTCCACTGACCTCGCCATTCGCGGTGTTGAATGGACATCATTCTGGCCGAATTTGGGGGAGAGATCACCCGCATCATTTTAAGAAGAAAAAATATTTCTTTTGAGCCATTTTGCTCTTTTTTGATTTTTGTGTCATGTCGAGGGACGAGTATTTTT
>CM063505.1:146402613-146422613 GCA_032207245.1 Pardosa pseudoannulata
TTGGATTTAAAGAGTTCTAATTATCGATTTCCTGTAAAAACTTTAATGCCATCATTGAGAAATGTAAAGTATTAAGCTTAACGTTTGGCAAAAATGTCATTGCAAGACTAAGAACCAATATTATTTATGGGTATTATTATTCTAAAAAAATATTTTAAGTAATAGTCATCTTCAAATTTAGATGAATAAATGCGAGATATTTACTAGTCTAATGTACCTCGTTTAATGATTCAAGATACATTATAAGTCTCTTCAAAATATATATCGTGGTTTTAATAGCACCTTTTTAGAATATTTAGTAAAATTAAAATATTTTTCTCGAGCAAAATTTCAGACTGTAGTATATAGTAAAAATAATGTAAATACAGCCTGTGTCACATCATAAAGTTATGTGTTTCTACGGTTTGAGAAATTTAGTTTAAAAGCAAGAATAAAACTACATGTAGTAGTTATTTCAAGTCAATGAATTCCATAGGGGATATTTTCGCCATAGTCTAATTGAGCACTGAGGTAATAATCTTTGCAGTTGGTATCACTCGAGTTACATGAAATATTTTTTAATCAAATTTTAATATTGTAATATATAGAGATATAGTAAAAATATTATAAATACAGCCTGTGTCACATCTTAAAGTTATGTGTTACTACGATTTGAAAATTTAATTTAAAAGCAAAAATAAAAATACTTGTAGAAGTTACTTCAGGTCAATGAATTTTATAGGGGATATTTTACTACAGTCTAAATGAGCACTGTGGTAATATTTATTGCAGTTGGTATCGCTCGAGTTACATAAAATATTTTTTCAATCAAATTTTCATATTGTAATATATAGTAACAATAATATAAATACAGACTTCACAACTTTATGTTTTACTAGGGTTTGAAAATTTAGTTTAAAAGCAAGAATGAAATTACATGTAGAAGTTATTTCAAGTCAATGAATTCTATAGGGGATATTTTCGCCACAGTCTAAATGAGCACTGGGGTAATATTCTTTGCAGCTGGTATCGCTCGAGTTACATAAAATATGTTTTCAATCCAATTTTCATAGTGTAGTATATAGTAAAAATATTGTAAATACAGACTTTGTCACTTCTTTATGTGTTACTAGGGTCTGAAAATTTAGTTTAAAAGCAAGAATAAAACTACATGTAGAAGTTATTTCAAGTCAATGAATTCTATAGGGGATATTTCCGGCACAGTCTACATGAGCACTGGGGTAATGTTCTTTGCAGTTGGTATCGCTCGAGTTACAGGATATTTTTTAAATCAAATTTTAATATTGTATATAGTAAAAATAATATAAATACAGACTTTGTCACATCTTTATGTGTTACTACGGTTTGAAAATTTAGTTTAAAAGCAAGAATATAACTACATGTAGAAGTTATTTCAAGTTAATGAATTCTATAGGGGATATTTTCGACACAGTCAAATGAGCACTGGATTAATATTATTTGCAGTTGGTATCGCTCGAGTTGTATCCCGAGGATCACTATACGCAGGATCCATTAGGAAAAAGGATTATATCATTGGTGGTACTATTCCCTCCCTTTTCCTTTTACGAATAAAAAAGACAGGAAAGATTAGAACCTTTAGTTTCTACTAAGAATAGATGACAACAAAGATTAACACATAGTATACCGAGGAATTAGCATCAACCGAATCATATAAAAACTCCAATATACAGGATTAGGGCTAGAAAAGCCTGCAAAGTTGATTTCCAGTTAACATTTTAAAACATTTTAGTTATTTTCTTTCGAAGATATTCAATGAATTTTCATGGTGTTATTGTTTTTACTGCCTAAACTAGCTTTGTGGTAATATTCTTTAATGTTTTGAAAACTGTAGTCGTATCATGGAATATAAGTTGGCGGTGAAACCACCATAAAAGACGATTATACATACAATAATACTAATTTCCACAATTTATTTTGCTTATGAAGAAGAGTAAGCAGAATTAAACCTTCAGTTATTTCGAGTAACAAGGATCACAAGGATTAACACAAAGAATTATTAAGCGAATGATATGAATACTAAGATTCAAAGGCATGAATATGTATAATTTATAAATAAAAGCAGAGGTAATTTCTTGTTAACATCCAAGATATTTCAATTAATTTTTTCTTAAAGTAATTCAATGAATTCCATTGAAAGTATTTTTATAGTAGAACAGGTGAGTTCTATGGTAATATTCCCTGCTGTTGATGTAGGCCTGGTTATATGAAAGGAAATCTTTTCATAGTGAACCAAACAGGATGAAAAAGTATTCTCTTAGAGTTATTGTGTTCTTACATTTATTTTATATATGAAAAGAAGAAGTGTTAGAACATTAATTAAGACTGGTAATGTGGGACAACAAAGATTAAAATATAAAAGTCAAAATTTACAGGTTATGAATATATATATAAATATATATATATATATATATATATATATATATATATATATATATATATCTATAAATATATATATATATATATATATATATATATATATATATATATATATATATATATATATATATATATATATATATATATATATATATATATATATATATATATATATATATATATATATATATATATATATATATATATATAAATATAAACATTATTTCAAATTAACTTTTAAAAGCTTTAACTCATTTCTTTGAGGAACATTCTATTAATTTCATTGGAATTATTTTGTCACAGTTTAAACAAGTACTGTGGTATTAATCTTAGCCTTTCATACAGTCCCAGTTGTATCACATATATCCTTCCACGATTAACCCGTTAGAAGAAATAATTATAAAATTAAATTCAAGGTTTTCTTAGATTTGTTTCATGAAGAGTAAAAAGCATAGGCAACAAACATTGCCATCAAGGAATCATATAAAATACTAAATTTACAAGTATTCCATCACGATAATCTCTTTTTTGCTTAAGATAAGACGCTTAAGTAAGTTTAAATTCAAAGGAGATCTTTCCAATAATACTTAATAATAATTAAACGTATCATAGAAAACTACAAATTGAGAAGGTCAAAATAAAATTAATGGTTTATAAATACTCTTTCTTAATTAATTAAATGGTATTTCCGAAATCAAATTACCATTTAAAACGTTCTTTCAATATGTAGTATGCAGCATAATGCATTCTGTTTAATATGGCTCTAAGTACTAATTCATAGCTCACCGATTAGAAAAGTCAGTTTCCTCTAATTTGTTTTAAACATAATGTACAAACGAAGCAATTATTACTAAAGTAGTAAATTTCAATTTCCATGGCTATCGGTTCTAAGTCCAACGAAATCATTACATTTAAATCACCTTTATTCAAATCGACATCCGATTACCTCGAAAGTTCATATCGGTAATGATTATTTTCTCTCTCACTTTTAAACAAATCGCAGAAAGGATTTCTCAGCTACTATGAGGAGGTCTTCGAGATATTAAGCATTATTTCGTAGAAAAATCAATAATCCAAAAGATTCGTTAATCACCACTGAAGAGAGGCGATTTGATCATTATAAAATAATTGCGATGGTTAAAAAAAGAAAGGCAGAAGAGTGACGTTTAATTTAATTGGAAAATCTTTGACATAAAAATCCCCCCGGAACTTAATTGCTGAGCATCGCCATCATAATGAGAGCTGTGTAATGATCACGGTCCTCTCGCGCCTAACTTGATAATCATTGGGATGTGCACAACCATTCAAGACGAATTTTAGCTTTTTTTTTATTTCCCCTCTCCTACGGGAAGTGTGACCAATTAGCTGGATTTCTAATGTTCTTTCTGTCAAGTGGTCATTTGAAACACCAAGCTGAATAAATAAGTTAAATGAGACGAAGTAACCTCAATGCCATAGGACATTATCGACATATCTTGATGGAATCATGTGATATCACTAGGTGAAAAGAGTTTTCTTTATTTTTTTTTAATATATCAAGTCGTTATGAACTTGTAGATATTTTTATTAAATGCTAGAACTGATTTATGAAAAGAATTATTGATGATAAATAAAGCGTGTTCTGGATTTGCTTTTCTTTAATGAGCTGGAATCATATTACAAATACTTGTAATAAAGCTCAGATTGCAATACACTGAAATATATTAATATGCTTTTTGAACGAATAATATTTGATAATTCTCCTTAAAACTCACTTTTAAATGCTAACATCCTTAGAAAAAAAATATGATGTGGGGTGTGAGAACTCCCCTTTGTTTCGAGCACGTGCCAAAGCAGCTGATCGGATTCTACCTGTTTACCAGGACAATAGCGTGGAGTCGCATAGTCTGAGATCTTGACAATCGGTTTGAATAGAAGTTACGAACCTGATGGATCACGTTAATGAATTCTTAGGAATTTCGGAATCGGGACAGCCAGCGAATGAGAACTTCAGCAAAAAAAAAAAAATCTAACTGTAACCTTAGCTGGAGTTCTCAACTAACTGGGATCTTAACTGACCCAAAAAACAGTTGGCGGGACCGTAACTGACAGCCAGGTATAAAAAGCCAACAATTTTGCGACTCAGGGCTTTTAGACATATTTTTACGTACGTGCGTTAACCTCGTAGAGACTTTCGCGTTTTTTTTTGTTTTTTTTTAACCAGAGCCAGCTTTCTAGTTCGGGAGATTCGTAAAGTCCGCTCTTATAGGGTGCGGCAGAGTCTCAGATACCGAAAGGGGGATAAATTGGGTTTGCATTGCACCCTGAAAAGCCTCCCCACTTGTATGACATTATTTAATCTCTTTTTCTTTCGACTGTGATCGTCGTGAGGAAGTTATACAGACAACCATCTTTTGCAGTTCTACATGATTAGGGAATAAGAATCCCCTTGTAAATAGCCGTATATTAACCAAGAATAAAAGTAATTTCCAATTTCATCTTGACTGTGATCCATTCTTCACGTTACCTCTCACTCTAGACATTGGAAGTCGTCACAGGGGTTAGATCAAAGCATATAAGCTCCAACATCTAGGTCTAAAACTAAAAGTGTCGTAATTGTGCATAGCAGACATATGTATAAAATAAATTCATAAACATTTTGCTAGTATCTTATTAAAATATAAAGCTATGGATTGAAACCAAAATAAATTATCTCTGAACGTAGAATGTTGGTACAGTGGACCAAACTGCATAAAATAAAAATTGAGATATAATAAAATGACCATTATTTCTGCTATATTATAAACAGTTTTGCAATATGATTCGAAACAGAAAGATACATAAATAATAAGCTCCAAGTAAACATTTATTATTTTCCTCTAGATTTTAACTTAATGCATAATAATTAATCTAATAATTTTACACAATGAATATAATGTTTACCAATAAGTATTTGGTCACCTATGCAAATGACAATATCTGCGGTCCTGAGGTACGTCTCGGCCTCTGCCGGTATACATAGTGTAGGAAACAGTATCGGAAATAGTCGCATACAAGATGCCGCGCAGTTCGGAGATCTCTGATTTCGAGAAAGGTATAATTATCGGGTATCACAAATGTGGTCGATCCTTAAGGGACATATCTAGGGATCTGAAGTAACCAACATCGACAGTGTCCTATGTGATTAAGAAGTGGAAGGTGATCGGTGATTGTCGGAATGTCAGCAGACCAACGAAACTGGGAGATAGAGGCCGACGAATGCTGTCCAGAGAAATTGGGAAGAACCGCACCCAACCGATGGTTCTCATCCACGAGGAGTTTCAAAAGGCTTCCGTGAGTATTGTTTCAGTGAATACCATCCGTTAGGAAGCCCATCTGCTTGGATTTCATGGTCGTGCTGCTGCCCATAAGCCACTGACCTGCCCAGATCCCAGACGTGAACCCTATCGTGAACCTCTGGTACGAGTTGGATCACCGAATTAAGGGGTGCACTACCCGTCCAAAATCGGTGAAGGAACTTGTATGTCTACTCCAAGCCGAGTGGAAGACAATACCACTAGCTGTAATACAAAGACTTGTGGAAAGTATGGAGGGTTTCAAGCTGTAATTTCCTCTCGTGGAGGCTCTACCAACTATTGATTTTGAAAAAAGTTAGTTTTTCTTTTCTATCACAGGTGTCCAAATAATTATTGGTAGACAGTGTATGAATAAATATTTGTCTAGTGTGTATTCTATACTTTATTATGAACTCTAGTGTTAGAAACTAAGATCATAATCTCATTCTTAAAGCCAAATGGAAAGTTTTATTCATGCTCACTACGGAACTAAAATGACTAAAGCATGATTTAAAATAATTTGCTATAAACGAAAGTGTTAGTGCTTATTAGTAAATTTTATATTTCTGTTTTTTTCATTCGGAAACTAAGCAAACATCCAAATAAAAACACATTTTTTAATGCATAAAAAATTACTCTATAAATTAAACCACAATTTTGTAACCTCTTATCGACTGAAAAATCTATGATTATATCTATCATTTAATATTTGTAGTATTTATTAGAATTAATTGAACATTACAACTACATTAAAATGTACATAAATAAATAATTTTATTGAAAAATGTTAGTCTAACTATTGCTCAGAAATAAATTAACGCTTATTTTGAAAACAAAATCAGAAATGTATTGTAAAAGACATTTTTCTAAAATTAAGTATTATTTTACATACATTCTGGAATTATAAATTATTTTATGATTTTACAGATGTAAACAAATATTATATTATTTTCATTTAATCTGTACCATTTTACTCTTTCAAAAGTTTATCGCGTTATGTGATAAATCAGCATATAGAAATCCCTATACTTTCAAAGATATTAATATATGTGTTTATATAGTTGTGTGCTTAACTTACTCCTTAAGACTTTTTTCTATACTTTAATATTAAAAATTAAAAACAACATTAGTTTAAATCTTAGTTGCAAATATTTAAAGAATCTGATGATTAGTTTGGTTTGGATCGCTAAGGTCTACTGTTTTGCACACTAATGAAACCAGGACCTACTGCTTAAAGCCGATTCTGAACAGCTATGATCATCCATGCAATAGTGGGATTAGAACCCACGAACGTTGATACCGACGACCAACGCCCTAACCAATCGGCCAGTGATCGGTAAAGAACCTAATGAATTGATTTATCTATTTTTATTTAATTTTAGCATAACAAAGACACAAATGAAGGTATGATATAAAATATATGTTATTGACTAAATGATGTACATAAGAATTTATTAAAATTATGTACTTTAAATGAAAGAATATTACAACAGGAGTATATTTTAAAAATTATTTAATATAAACGTGTGTTAAGTAGTAATAATCATAATTAAATTACCGTAATTGCAATCTTGAAGTAAATTGAATACTAAGACTTTTTTTACTATTTGTGCAATTACACGGCTGATATCTTAATATTCTTCTCTTAACACGAAATTAGTTTGCTATCACGTATCGTGACTGCGTTCCTCGAATTAGCATTCACATTTAGAGATCCGAAACGTGCGTTAAACATTATTACAACTTAATAAGACGATCCAACTGTCAAGATATTGTGTAGGTACACTCACGAACCCATTGCTTTCATGACGTGTGAAGAAAATAGTTAATACATCTGTAATGTAATTGCTTCTTCTAACACATCCGTATTAGCAGAAAAATAAGTCAAGCCTCGTTAATGGCAATTGCATTTAACAAGCGCACCGAAATTGAAATCCGAATGCGTTGTTTTAACCCTTGCCAGTTATTTTTGCGTCGCCGCTCGCATAATGGGGTGATCGTGAAATGTAGTCACTCTCCCTTAATCCCGGGCGGGAATCTCTGTGCAAAGATCGGGAGACGGGAATGCCGAGCGTGTAATCGAGTTATTCAAATTAGAAAAGTCTGAGGCGTCGAGAAGCGTGATAATTGAGTGTCAACCGGGTTTGTAAACGCCAGAAATGCGATTTTTCGTAGGGAGGGACAGCAGTATTCTGCGGTGTGACGAATGTGTCCAGGTGAAGCTTTTCGTGTGAGAAATAGAATGGAAATCCTTAGTTAAAAGACATATTTGCATACAACGTGCTTGAATTAGGAAAAGAGAATTAGTTCTGAATTTATCTCTCCCCCCTTTTGTATTAAAATCAGCGAAACTAATGAGTTTATATAAGATATGACAGGCGTGTGCAGCACAAAAGTAAAGCTCTTAATAATATTAATAATAAAATTAATAAGAATATAAAATATTTATATCTATTGAATTTCTATTCTAAGACCTTCATAATAGCCTTCGATTTTAGTTTACAATATTAAGGTTTTCATTTCAATGATCTGCATTCCAGGTATAATAGCAATATAACTTCTCAAACCTATTCTTCTCTCTCTTATATTATATACACTCAAGAGCCAAAACATTATGACCACCCCTACATTTTGCAATGAACTCGCCTAGATGACGTGGATTGCACGTGATCAGGTGAAAGTGGAATTTAACTGCTGCTATATAGTCTGAAGAATCATTCTTTCACCTACTTCTGTGTGTAAAGGGAAAGGCTACGGATCTAAGCGATTTTGATAGAGGGCAGATGGTAATGGCTTAAAGGCTCGGAACAAGTATTTCCGAAACTGCACGACTCATGGGTAGTTCGCAATCTACAGTTGTTAGTACTTATGCAAAGTGGATGAATGACGGTGAAGCCAGCAGTAGACGACATGGTGTTGGACTTCCACATGCTATCAAAGAAAAAGGTCGTCGGAGACTGTCTCGCATAGTGAAGCAAAACCGGAGCCAGACAGTGGCTCAGCTGACAACTCAATACTATGCAGGGCCATGTAGAATAGTATCGAAACACACTTTTCAGCGGACACTGTTGGATATAAGTGTATGCAGCAAATGTCCCACTCGTGTACCTTTGTTGACCAAGCGTCATAAATAAATAATTTAATATATATATATATATATATATATATATATATATATATATATATATATATATATATATATATATATATATACATATATATACATATATATACACACACACACACACACACATATATATATATATATATATATATATATATATATATATATATATATATATATATATATATATATATATATATACACACACACACACATATATATATATATATATATATATATATATATATATAATATATATATATATATATATATATATATATATATATACATATATATATATATATATATATATATATATATATATATATATATATATATATATATATATATATATATATATATATATATATATATATATATATATATACGTATATATACGTGTATGTGTAAGTTTTTCATGTATATGTATGCATATACATATACATACATACACACATACACGCATATATATATATATATATATATATATATATATATATATATATATAATATGTTTGTGTGCTTGTTATGCCAGAAAATAGCTCAATATTAATTATTAATATCGAAATTCCTTTTTTTCTGATGAGGCCACTAAATTTATTCATGGTGTAGAGAAAGAATCTAGAGATAGTTCCATGACCCATCGATTTGTAAGTGAATTTAAGTGAATTTCACTCACCTGTAATTATATCACAGATGATAATTTTCATATCTTTTATTTTCTAATTTATATTAAGATCTGTCCTGATACACTTATCCCATCTTCTTCTTTCTTTGCATGTACTATGAAAAATTTAACTGAGAAGTTTCTTTTATAAAATGGCGATGCTACCTTTTTCGAGATGTGCCGCATTAATTTGCCTTGATACATTCTGGATTTAGTAATGCTTCAGTGAAATGGTTAAAATTTACGATGCTATATATGTATACACGACCACACATACACATATTTGTGTTAAGTCGTGTGTGTGCGGTATCAGATATCACGTATCATCAAGTGGGTAACATTAGATTAAAATACAACGGATTAAATCATAAATATAATTATTCTATGATTTAAGAAAGAAAATTCATGTTAGAAAAAATGAACAGCAATTTTGTTTTTGAAATGTTGTTAATATAAATAAATGGTAAGTTATGATAATTAAAATTAATTTACCTTTATTCCTAATTTCACGTGAATTAAGTAATAAGACGTATTATTACATTTGCAACTATTAATGTGACACGAAATCAGCTTGTTGTGACGTACTGTGTTCTCGTACAAAATTCAAAGTTACATTTACAATATTGTGTATGAAATCACATAACTACATTTAATTTATGACATGTGAAGAAAATAGTTAATACAATGTTACATCTAACGTGTTGCTATGAAAGTATTACATCTAACATGCACGTATTTACGAAACAATAGAGCAGTTTGTTGCAACGTCTTGAACTACTATAATGCCCTTTCCATTCATTATCATGTTTATAACAGCCAATAGACAAACAATAAACTGCCCTTCCGTTTAAAACTAAATCCAGGACTGTCCTGAGTTGAGATGTGCTCTACTGCTTGAAATCTTCTTATAAATCATGCCTCATTAATTGAAATTTTTTTTAACAAGCATATCGAAATTTAAATTTAAATTCGTTGTTAAACTTTTCCCAGTTGTTTTTCTGTCGCCGTTGACATAATAGAGCGTCCACGACACTTAGTCACTTTCTCTTAATCCCGAGCGGGCATCTCTGTGCAAAGATCGAGTGACTGGAATTCCGAGCGTGTAATCAAGTTATTCAAATTAGATAAGTTGGAGGCACCAGGAAGCGTGTTAACTGCTTGTCAACCGGGTTTGCAAACGCTAAAAATGTGGTAGTTCAAAGGCAGGGACCGTAGTAATCTGCGGTGTGACTAATGTGTCCAGGTGAAGTCTTCCGCATAAAAAAATAGGAACCCATACAAGAGAGGTTTGTATTAAACGCATTCTAACTAGAATAAGAAAGATAAATGTATCCCCCCATCCTGTTTAGCAATAAACTGAGATCAATCAATAAGCTATTACTTAATAATAGTGCCGAGTGTGGTGGAAAATTAAAGGCTCTTACAATTTTAATTTTAAATAATGATAGCTATCAATTTACTGCTTGAAGCCTTTTGTAAACGTTTACAGACTCTCAATTTATAATTTTACGGTGTTCTTTTTGATAATCTGCAATTACAAATGCACGATGATCTATCTATCTACTTATATATTGTTTTCCCAATTTCTCTTTGTATTTATATATAATTTTTTTTATATAAGTTGGAAATAAATCCTTGCTGAGGAACTATCACTATTGTTTTCGATGGTTAAGGTATCCGTCTACGTTCGGAGAACTTTTTTCTTTGAACGTAGAAACTAGTTAGTGTTTTTACATTTTTAGGTTTATTTTTTATATTATCATAGAGAATTGCATTAAAAAAAATTATTCCTGGGGAAGTTTTTTTTATAAAATTTCTAATAAATAAAGAAAATTTAATATAAAAATCGGGATTTTTCAAAAGCTCTAATTTTTTAATAAATTTAATTATTTCAATATTTTTTGATGCAACACATTTCTCATACACTGGACTAGTGAATCATCTAAAATCTTTGCTTAATTTTCCTTTGGTAAGAAATTTTGGTCTTTCAAAATCATACATGTTGAATTTTTAACGAATTTAATTTTGTTTTATAGGTTGCCAATTTACAAAAGAAATATAAACTGATATTTGAGTTTAATGACGTATGAAATTGGCAACAACAACAGAATCGTAATGACATGTACCAAAGTTTAAACAATGAAATCAATCCTTAAATATACAGAAAAATTAATTTTGTTTTGTACGTTGCCAATTTACAAAAGCAATATAAATCGATATTTGAGTTTAATGAGGTATGAAGTTTTAAGTATAAGGCGATTTCAGGAAGTAGGGCAAATTCTCAAATTATGACAATTCTTGCTTAAGTTTCAAACGGTAGGGCAGTTTATTGTTTGTCTGTTGGCTGTTGTAAACCTGAAAATGAATAGGAAGGACATTATAGCAGTTCGTGACGTTGCGACAAATTGCCTTATTGGCACGTACAACAGAACCGTAATGACATGTACCACTGTTTAAACGACGTAATCTATTCTTAAATATACTGGATAATTAATTTATTTTATACGTTGCCAATTTACAAGAAGCAATATAAATTGTTAATTGAGTTTAATGACGTATAAAATTTCAAATACTTAATTCATGAATATTTTGTACAAGAAATGTTGATTTACTCTGTTTGATTTAGTACCCACTCAGTTTTTTCTCCATCTTCAATGCTTTAGTCTTGTTCTTGTTTTAGAATTTTGGAATGCAACATTCCTTAGATGTTTGCTTTATGTTAGTACAATATTTATATAGTGAAAGATATTTATCGAATTTTATAAAAAATTCTTTCCTGTAAATTTATAAATGTAGCCTTTACTACACTATTCAGATGCAATATAGTTTGGTGTGTTTGTTATAATTTGAAGCAAAATATAGTGAAAAGTTTACACCCCAATAAGATAAAATATATCAGGTATGATTTTTTTTATATTTATAGCAAAATTCAAAACGAGTAAAGTTTATCTTCTCCTAAACTATCGATCTAATCCTAAAATAAATTTGTATAAATATGCTTTATATCACAGAAAAAAATACTGTCATATTTAAAACATTCGAAACCTTCCCATGCTTCCCTCTTCGAGCACTTAATGCCAGTATTTCAAGCCATATTTTCCCCGGTTAAGAGCAGGTGATTAAATTTATCACATAATAAATATTTTAAAATAACATTTTTTCCTAGCATTATGACGTCATTTCTTTAACTATTTCATGTAATCATTTCTTATTTTAAGTTATTTGAATATCGTCTGCATTATTTTCATACTTTTTATCAATGGATTAATATATTACGTAAATAATTTTCTTTTATATTCGGCCTATATAATAGATTAGGTACATATGTGATAATTTTAAATTTAATCAACGATTATTTTTTGTTGCAATGAAAATATTATCACCGATATTCACAACAGATTTTTTTTCATAAATGTCTAGTGGCCGGTCTCACTAAAGTTGCTTAAAGGCTAACAGCGATTAATGTCTGTTTAAACCAAAGGTGGGCAAATACTTTTAAGCTCGGGCCAAAATGAAATTCTCAAAATGTCTCCCGGACCGGAGGACTATACCGCGTACGCTGTGCACACGCGAATGTTTTAGGTGGAGTTTTTTCCCTGCCCAAGAAATGTTTTTGACAAAAACACTATAAGTATCATTTTAAAGCATTTGAGCAGAGAAATTTGACAGTTAATAACAGATAATAGCAATAAAAAACTGTCTTACTTAGGTGTAAGAACAAATAAAACCAATGTTTTAAAATTTTAACCTACAAAAAATCCACTTTATCAATTTATTATTATATTTGCAAAATTGCAAACATTTGTCTCAAAAGAAATGACGAGTATGCGACTAGTGCTAAATCAAATTAATCAGTACGCGTGCTGCGGTCTGTCGTCCCTCGAAGAGTGAGAGGAGTGTACATTCAATTCTATGTAATAAGCTGACCACACGCTTTATGACAGTATGCATGTTGCATACATTAAAGTAGGGATATGGTTACTGCTGTTCAAATTATAATACTGTCTATTATTTATATATATTTGATTATTTGTACGTACACTACGCATACAAATACTGTTGATTTCAACAAAACCGCATATAGGAGATTAAAAAAAAATTGCATGCAGGATTTTCAAGGGGCCGGATAAAGTAAACAAAAGGGCCGGATCCGGCCCTTGAGCCGGCTTTTGCCCACCTCTGGTTTAAACGGAGAATTGCGTTCCGCCATTGGTTGGTGGCATAGGTCAATCTCGGTTAGCTGTAAAATGACTTTGGTGCACCGGACCTAGATATATCAAGAAAGCATCGGTTTAATTTTCTATTAATACAAATATTTATGCAAATAAATATTTCCTATTGTACAAATATTCTATTAATACATTTTTTAAATGCCTAATAGTGCACTTTATAATTTTGGAAAATTAAAAATTATTCTGATTCTGTCATATGACTTTTTATACAGTGTATTCCATAAGAGCGTGTCAGTCATAATTTCGTCAATAGATAGCGCACAGATAACGGTTTAATTGCATGTGTTCTTTAAACATTAGAGAATGCTGCTTTATGGTTATGTTCTTTATTCGATTTGTTTTGCTGTGTTTAAATCAACAATTCCAAAATGAGTAAAAAATATTCGAGCCGTTTTGAGTCAGTATTTCTGTGTAACCATCCGAAAGGACCAAAAATATCTTGTGCAGCGGCAGCGCGGTACATGAGAAAGTCGGAGTTGTACAAGAAGGGGGGGGGTAGCACGTTATAAAGTGGTACAAAATGTTGACGACCTACCGGAATGGGGTAAACTCCTCTCAACGTCAAAATCGAATGATATAGTGATTCTTGCATAATCGATAATAATGGGGACTGGACAACTTATTAATTGAAATGCATTTCAGTTTAATGTGTATACTACACGGTACAAAGTTATTTAAATATTGTCTGCATTATTTTCATACTTTTTATCAATGAACTTATATATTACGCAAATAAATTTCTTTTATATTTGGCCTAAATAATAGATTAGGTACATATGTGATAATTTTAAATTTAATCGTTGATTATTTTTTGTTGCGATGAAAATATTATCACCGGTATTAACAACAATTTTTTTCATAAATGTCTAATGGCAGGTCTCACTAAAGTTGTTTAAAGGCTAACCGTGATTAATGTCTGTTTAAACTGAGATTTGCTTCCAGCCATTGGTTGGTGGCATAGGTTAATCACGGTTAGCTGTAAAATGACTTTGTGTACAGGCCCTAGGTATATCAAGAAAACATCTGTTCAATTTTCTATTAATACAAATATTTATACAAATAAATATTTTCCTATTAATATTTCTTTTTACCTGCCTCATAGGGTACTTTATAATTCTGGAATCTTCGGATTTTTTGAGTGCTGGGAATATCGCAGGCTCGATGGGACATCTGAAATAAAATGTTTTAAATCACCAAGAGCTATAAAGAATTTATTGCTAAGTGGCTGTATCTTTCTATAAATTTTTAAGCAATACACTCTCTGTATTTTTATCGGGCGATAGTAACTTTACTACTGAGATAAATATTTAGCTTGAGCAGTTGTAGAATAATGAATATTTAATATGAGAATAAAACAGGAAGTAAATGTATCGACAAAACCTAGAGTTTTATACTTATCCGATTTTATTTTAGCAAAATGCAGATTTTAGCGTTGTTTTACAGATTTTCTTTGTCAACTAAAAATAATACAGATTTAAATTTTAAAACTTTTTTTAATATGTTAATGCTCTTCGATAACAAAGTAATTTAGTTGAAGTCACATTAAAAACAGAAATAATCGTGTTTTAATACAATAGCAACATCTGACGTCAATTCAGATTTCAGATTATAATCCTGGTTACTGCAAAAGGGAGTTCACGATATTTTACATTATATTTCAAGTTGCGATGACTTAAAATTATGTTCTGCAATTTATTTATTAGAATGCTGCAATATTATGATGCTTTATCATAAAAATATAAGCAGGAGAAAGAAGTGTAATTTATTTTCTTAATTTATTGAATCTACAATATAAATTACATTTAGGTTGTATTTTGATATTTTAGGTTTTTCATATCTGAAGATTGAATAAAGCAATAATAGGAATTATACTTCTTTCTCCTGCTTATATTTCTTATGATAAAGCATCATAATATTGCAGCATTCTGAAGAATAAATTGCAGAACATAATTTTAAGTCATCGGCAACCTAAAATATAATGTAAAATGACGTGAATTTCCATTTTCGGTCCATGCTTTATCATAAGAAATATAAGGAGAAAGAAGTATAATTTCTATTATTGCTTTATTCAATCTACAATATAGATTATATTTAGGTTGTATTCTGATGTTTTATGGCTTTCATATTTGAAGATAAAATAAAGCAATAATAGGAATTATACTTCTTTCTCCTGCTTATATTTCTTATAATAAAGCATTATAATATTGAAGCATTCTGAAGAATAAATTGCAGAACATTATTCTAAGTCATCGGCAATCTGAAATATAATGTAAAATGACGTGAATTTCCATTTGTGGTCCATGCTTTATCATAACAAATATAAGCAGGAAAAAGAAGTTTAATTCTTACTATTGCTTTATTCAATCTACAATATAGATTATAATTAGGTTGTATTTTGATATTTTATTGCTTTAATATTTTAACCTGTTATCATTAAATTTTCATACTAACCTTAATAATACAAGTGTGACACAAGTTTAGAATTTAATTTATTTCACAGGTCACTAGCATCAGAAAAAAATATTTGGTTACGAATCTATTAATAAAAGTTACATTAATTTATTTTCAAGTTCATGAATAAAAATTTCAATTAAATTATAAGCAAATTTTCTTAAGACTTAGAAATAATATAAAGATCAAAGTCACTTCGCTATATTTTGAAATGTCTATAATCCGATATATGTTTATATTTCTAATACTTTTGTCACTAATAGAGTTACTGGATGTGACATATATAACTTCACTAAATCTTTCTTTCAGGAAGAGACTAATATATTACCCCATGTTATTTACGGTGACCAGTTGCAACAGTTCTCAGCTAGAGAAATCAAGCCCCATTCGTTACAGTTGGGGGTGGAGATTGCTTTATAGATTTTCTGTTGTTTTTGTATCGAATAGCATGAGAGATTCATCTCTGGTTTGAGATCTACTCTATGAAGTACCAACACTGTACAAACTGTACTACCTCAACACTATACTGTATCAGTGCTGCACAAAAATTATCTTTTAAGCATCCATGCCAGTTAGACGTTTAGCTTCTTGCTAGATCACTAGTTCTCAAACTTATTTGCTCTCGAAATTCATCTCATAGCATACATCTTGGCATGAACCCCTGAGTGAAATGATTATGTACAACAGTATATAACAAAATTACTGTGTTATTTTATTTATAATTGTAACTTAACAATAAAATATAAATAAAATATTTGATATTTAAAGTAATATTTGTTAAACCTATTCCATCTGGTTTTGAAAATTAGAAACATTATATTTCAACTCATCGTTGCTAGTGTGTTTTGAAAATAAGCTACCAATTTATTTGTTGCTATTTATTTTTAATTATTTAACATTTCCTAGCTTAAAAATTCATCTTATAGCATGCATCTCGGCATGAACCTCTGAGTGAAATGATTATGTACAACAGTATATAACAAAATTACTATTTTATTTTATATACAATTGTAGCTTAACAATAAAATGTAAATAAAATGCTTAATATTTAAAGTAGGATTTGTTAAACCTATTCCGTCTTGTTTTGAAAAGTAGCAACATTATAGTTCAACTCATAATTATTGTGTTTTGACAATAAGCTACCACTTTATTTTTTGCTATTTATTTTTAATTATCTAACCCTTCCTATTAATTTTTATGTACCAGCTACCTCTTAAACGGCAACTTGAATTCCTGGGAGTAGGTAGGGACCAGTTTAGGAGAAACTAATTTAAAATAGTCCCATCATAATACAGATGGTATACAAATACATTTAAGAACTGCATTTAAGGTGACAATGAACCATTGACTATGTAAAGAAATTTAATAAAAAAATTATATTTATACTTTGTTGCATTGTAAAATGCAAATAATAATTAGAGTGAAACATAGATTTGTAACATCCATAATCCTGCTATGCACACAATTATATCTCATATGTATATGCAATCATTACCAATAATTTAATGGTTTTCTTAACAAAATTTTCCGTTCTTAGAGATATGCATAAATTGTGAATGTTATACAAAAAAGTACAGTATTCATGATATTGTACTTTTGTATAGTTTTATGAATATTCATTTAAAGTGCGTTTTCTCTACTATATTAATTTGAAATTTATTGACTATTTACCTTATATCGTATAAAATCAAAATTAATTAAAATTAATGCTTTGAAAACGTAAAATTTCCTCGTTTTGAGATTGAAAATATTATTATAAAAATCTTATACAAAAAATAGTATATGTTATCATTACCTTTTAATATTATGCTTTATCTCAATATTTTCCTCAAATGCTGATGATTTTTTTCTACCGGTCAAAAAGTATAAATAGTGACAGACATTATGGAATGTACAGTAGTATACTTAAGGAAATTTGAACTCATAAAACAGTTCTTTACAGTTTTACACATTTATTTTCAGAAATGAAATTCTTATGTCAATGTCTATTTTCTAACTGATAATTCCATTATAGTACTTGTTCTTATGTTACGTTCCTAAAGTTACTTCGCCATTTTTTGTTGATTTATTGTCTAACTTATTTATATAGTATTTATAGCTGTAAAGTTAATATAATTAATGCAGTTACATTTGAACGTGTACAAAATACCTTAACTATAAGTTAATAAATTACAGAAGTGTGTTTGGACTGGTTACAATTCACTTAAACTTCCTTTTTAGGAAACAATATTTCTAAAAAGTTAAAACAGGCAAAAATTATTTCTAAAGTCAAAATGAGAACAGTAATATTGGAATTCTGAAATAAACATTAAAATCTAAATATCTTTTTATTAACTTCTATCCAATTTTAAGATCCCTTTTAATTCTAAAAATACTCGACTTAACTGAATTCTGTTATATTTTTTATTATAACATTACTTTTTCCGAGGTTTTAGGTGTGTCAAATTTGACCCAGTGCCACTGTTGAAAATTTACAAAAAAGTAATGAAATTAACTTAGCTATACTTCGTTATGTACTAAGTTTAGTGTTTCCAATCGTTACTCTTTACTCGAAAGAACCTAAAAGAACTTATAGTTGAAAGTTCACAATTTTTCTTCATAAAGTCTACCATCTATTTATATTTTAAGTATTTGAGTCAATCTTTGAACACAAATCTTCTAAAAGTTCTGAGATTAACATTAAACTACGAAATCCTATATATGAAATTACGATCTCTTTAAATAAAACCTTTTATAATCTAAAAGAGATTCATAGTTAACAGTTTAAGGTATTTCTTTGTGATACCTCTATCCCCATACGTTTGATAAAGCGTTTGTGGAATTAATATTAAAATATTAATATCAGAATTTCGAGATTAACATTACAAGATGAAATTTTCTATTTGAAATTTACAATTTATTAAATGAAAATACTTATAATTTAACAGAACTTACAAGTTAATAATTTATATAAAATGCTATTTAATATACAGCATCCCATTAGACCTTTAAAGTGTTTCTAAAGTTGATATCGGAGCACTCATAACTGGAGAATAATGAGATTAACACTAATATCCAAAATTTTCTGCTTTCAATCTACAATTTCTTCCCTTGAAATCTAAAATAAACCCAGCGTAACCAATCTCCTTTACATTATCCGTTCCGACATGATGCACTAACACTTGAATGGCGACGCAAGAGAGACATGCACTTACCCCCTGTCGTCTATGAGCATGACAGTTTCGGTTCCTTTGCCGCTCCTGGCGAAGAGTCCGGAGCCGAAGATGCCGAAAACAGCTGCAAAAAAAAAGAAGAAACGGGTTTCATCAGTATGCAAGACGCGGACACAAAGAGCTTTTAATGCCTCTTGACAGGTATTAAAACATGTTAAGTGAAAAATCTCCCAGGCATGGTAAACAGCATTGTCATGAGGAGAGTAACGGATCTATCTGTGGGCACAATAGAGACTTGGCCTGTCATCTGTCAAACAGACGCTTTCATTTTCCAGGCTCTGAACTCTCTTAATGAGTATTTATAAACCTCCGAGGTGGGACTTTTTTCATTGCACGGTGGTCCCCTGATGATGAAATGAGAGTAGGTGCGGTCTTTTATTTGGGAGGTTGTGTAATGGATGCGCTCTTAAGGCACGCAGATTGAATTGTATCGGAGTAATATATACGGATGTCAGCAAATTCCGAAGGATATAATTACAGAATTGCATGACTTATTTTCATACATGAGTTATAAATCAAAATAATCTGTTTGTATAATTTTAAATCATCGTTCTTTACCTTGACATAAACTACATTTAATTGCTTATGCCTTCTCCAGTTACC
>CM063505.1:146425113-146427613 GCA_032207245.1 Pardosa pseudoannulata
ATATCTTGCACGTTTTAATAAGTTATGCTTAATGTATCATTTTAAAGGTATATCTATGTAATTGACAAGCAGATTCCATTCATTTCGTTGTTTAAAATACTGCTCTACATTAGCTTTAAATATTGCTTACAGTTATTTAAAATTTTTCTTATAAGTAATGATGTAATTATATTACAAACATATTCTAACAGCGACAAAAAATAATAAGTTAAACCGATATTTTAAACATCCTTTCGATTTTAATTTATTCAAGCAATATCATGAACTAAAAGTATACCACATTAATGTAACTGAAAGATTTAAGTTTTTTAATTACAAAAGTAAGTTACCTTAAAATATCTATTAGGTCCAAATTAATTACTTTTAGGATTATTAATTAAAAGATATACGTTACAGAAAACCAGTACGCAAGTAAGGAAATTTATTTTTAATTATATTTAGTATTTAAACCTGTCGATGTGTTTACCAAGTCTTTATTAATATATCTCCGAAACATTTAATTTACTCTCTGTTTATGTTTACCAATCTATATATCTATATCTATCTATCTACAATATATATATCTATCTATCTATCTATCTATCTATCTATATATATATATATATATATATATATATATATATATAAATATATATATATATATATATATATATATATATATATATATATAGTGTTTTTGGAATTAATTGTTTCACCACACTAGGAATTTTAATAACACTGTGTCCACAAAATTTGAATAAACGGTATATGTATACATACTTATGTTAAAGCTTGAATATGTATGTATATAAATACATTATTGTGCATATATATATATATATATATATATATATATATATATATATATATATATATATATATATATATATATATATATATATATATATATATATATATATATATATATATATATATATATATATACATGGGCGTAAACTGGGGGGGCATTTTAACCCCCAGAATTTTTAGTGGAGGGGCAAACGTATAGTTTTGCCCCTCCAGATTTTTAGGATTTTCATCACATATGAAATTTTTGTTTCGACATTTTAATGAATGTTGAAGTTATTATGTTTTTATTTGTGTGCTTAAGACTTATTCTAATTATAGTTATCTTTCTATCCTGGGTCGTTTTTAAAGCGTATAGGTATTTGTACTTGTAGTTTTGCTCCTCCAGATTTTTAGGATTTTATTCATATATGAAATTTTAGATTCGACATTTTAAGGAATGTTGAAGTTATTATGTTTTTATTTGTGTGCTTAAGACTTATTCTAATTATAGCTATCTCTACAGTTATTCTAATTATATATATATATATATATATATATATATATATATATATATATATATATATATATATATATATATATATATATATATATATATATATATATATATATATATATATATATATGCATGTGTGTGTAATATTAAAATTTCTTATTTACATATTTAAGTATTGATTAAGTACTTCTGTTCATAAATTACGTATTTGGGGTTTGAGCGGTAATTGTAATTTTTTTTCTTCAGACACGCTATACACTTAATCCAGCCTCTGTCTGTCTGTACTTCTTTGACCAATATTAAACGAGTTCTCTTTGGAAAATGGGCATTTTTATCACATGATCAAATGGGCTTAGAGATTAAACGTAGTCTTTGTACCTGAGAAATTCCCACGTAAAATCTGTGTATGACTATGCTCTCAAAGTTTTGCCTGTTGTATTCATTCATGAATCAACACGAGAATAAAAATGTGTTTTTTTTTATGAATCTCGCCCATATTTCACTCGCAAAGCTACGTTTAATTTTACCACTCCTTATAATTCGTCGACTATATTTCAAAGCAAAAATATGTATTAATTATTTCAGATCTGTTCATTTAATCGACGATTTGGAGAAAGTAATGTATTCAACTTCAGGGATCATATAATTTCGTAGCCGCGGAATATAAAAACAAAACTCCATACCGGAAAATAAAATCTATAAAAAAAAACACCCTATCACTTTTAATAACTGAGAGGAAATTATTACTTTGAAATGTTAGTTCGTTATTTTTATTTCGAGGAAGCTTTTCTAGTGTTACAAACTAATGACATTTGTTAAAAATAAATATTAAAGACAATTATTTACTCCTCATTTCGTTTGTTTATAATTGTGCTGAAGAGAAAACGTTAATGTTCAAACTTCTGCACCCCACTCCTCCAACAGCCCGCAGCACATTCTCCGGATATTTAAAACAACTAAAATATTCTGGAAACATTTAAAATATTTTTTGCCCCTAGTACTTAAGTTTAATTTTAATGAGATTTTTAGGCAGTGTTACAGATATAAATAATATTCATCAACATACCAAACTACTTTTATGGGTTGCATTTATGACTTTCGGCGAAGATACTGCTGTACGCCGTAAGGCTCGTTAAAACTAGCATTTTACTTGATTTAAAACTTAAAGCGAGGTTAGCGTGAAGGGAGGAAAAAAAAATTCTCTCCCTGCTAAAACAG
>CM063505.1:146430113-146435113 GCA_032207245.1 Pardosa pseudoannulata
TTTGGCAAAGAAATCGCAAAAGCATAGTTTTCAATAGGAAAAGTAATTGCTTTCAGTTAATGTGGTTTGGCCGCCTTTGTTCTTAGACTAACACGGTATCATCTCTGATATATAACAGTTTCTTCAACAAACTTAGAATTTTGTTACTGTCCGCGTCTTTTGTGTTGCGGGCTTAATTTAATTGAGTCCTTAAGTTTGCCATTTTCACTCATGACACTGAGTGATAAGCGATATTTTCTTTGTTAATATACAAGGGGAATTTCGGAAAAAGGAATTGTTACTTAAGAAATGCTATACTTGCATCACTTGATACAAGGTATTGATAGACAGTTGAATGGTTGTCAACATGGGGTTGGAGAAAGTGTTAATAACTCAGTAATTATGTTTTGTAATTAAATATTCGAACTATGTATTGTGTGAAATAAGACTAAAATATTTCATTTATATGTAAATGCCAATATTCTACAGCTAAATGATTAATATTTATTTTTTGATAAAACAAATTACGATTTTACTTAAATTTTCCTTTCAATGTAATGCATTAAAAAATCTTAGATCTTTTAGTATATATTACATAACTGAAAATTATAATATTTGTATAATTATTGAATTAATTTTCATACTTAAGAATCACTGATTTAAAAAAAAAATTATTTTTATATTAAAACTTGACGACCCGACAGACGTAGTCCTGTTTTAACGCTGTAAATCAAAAAATTATAAAAGTTTTTAAATAAATTATAAATTAGACCGTTTTGATGGAAAAGTAAAGAAAAATTATTTTAAAAATACTTGATGCTACCACTCGTACAATCATCACAACCTCAATTAGATTAAATTAAAATTTACACATTGCCTGTATGTGGATTCGATCCTGGAACATTTTGTACTACTCATATTCTGTGTTGACGACTGCTCCACAGATACGTTGGCATTGAAGGGTTTTAAGAGGCATTATAATAATCTCGATAACCACGCAATTCTCGATTTTTAATAAAAAAAAATTCTATGGGATCAAATTATCAATCTAAACCACTCTCGAATCAACTTAATCACATACACAAAATTTAATCAATATCGGTCCAGCCGTTTAGGAGGATTCTCTTACAAACACATACACAATATTCAAGAATAGTATTACGGTTGGATTTCCTGATGGAAAACTTCGCATATTTTTTATGATTTTCAATTTCAGTTAAGGATAAAATATTTCTAATATAGAAAAAAAAATAAAATTATATACTTCATATTCTGACTTTTTTTTTTTAGTTTTTCATATAGCTATACTGGTTTTTGGGTTTTCTTAAATATTTGGTCACTTTTGTGGTTCAAAAAATATTTAGCATACAAAATATGTTGATTTTAGTTTTCAATACAGAAAAGTCAGGTATGTTTCTCAATTTATACAAGTAAATGTTTCATTTCTAACCAGGTGCGTATTTCACAAAACACATAAACTATACTACTATATATAATTTTCATTGCGTATATATATATACACATACACACACACATATATATACATACACACTCATATATATGTAAATATATATACATATGAATGTATATGTATATATATATATAATATATATTATATATATATATATATATATATATATATATATATATATATATATATATATATATATATATATATACAGAGAGAGAGAGAGATTGATGGAGAGATAGATATAGATAAAGATAGTTTGGTAAATATTTTGATATTTCTGTTGACAGAGAATCTTTAGAGTAGCATACATTCATCAAATTCTGAATTTTTTTTTTAACTTCTGAAAATTCAAGCTAGGTGTATTTCATAATAATGAAATTTTGCATCGTTATTTGAAAATTTATTTTACTCTATTTATAATTTTCGTAATTATGTGAATTATAAGTTATGTTTCCAAAAAATAAGAGTTCTGAATGTTTGACCATTTTTATTAAAACGTTTGTTATGAAACTAATCTTAATGTTTTTTACAACGTAACATATTTTGTCATATTTTAGAAATTTTAACAGAAAAAAAACATTAAAATCTAGTTGAAGCATTGTCCATAATTTAACAATTTTTTTTATAAAGATAAATTATAATAAATGAGAATTGATCATTAGTTATTCTTATAAGTAAAGGTTAAATATGTAACAAAAAATACGACCCTTTATTAGTTATTTAACAAACTGCAGTTTTTTAAAACAATGTTGTATTAAGACGTATAAAATATTTTCCATATTAGTCGAAATTTGCTTAATATGGAAATTTTTTCTCTATAAATACAATATTTTCTTTTGGTAGATTTTAGTTTTGAATCTGTTTAAATGACATTCTTTATTCTGTTATTAAAATGTAGTTAAATGTTTACTTATTAAAACAATCCTTATTTTAAGCACTGTTCCCCATTAATAGGTGTTTTTTTTATAAATATGTGAATTATTTGTTTATTAGATTAGATATAATACTAATTATCTCTACTAAAACCTTAGTTTTTAGAATGTTTAATGACAAATATAGATTTAGTTTTATATTATATATTTATTTAATCTATACTTCAATAAATACATAAATTTTGATTTGATTGCATATTTTTTATTAATTGTTTCAAGTGTACATTTTGTTTTGAATGGTTTCCTATCTGGAAAATAAACGGTGTATATTTTGCATTTATTTTCTAATCCGAAACAAATCTTTAAGGCTTTAATACACGAGTCCTTTCTGTCATTATATATCGATGCATATATTAAATCTAAGTTTAGTATGGACTGCACACAGTAAAATATATATGAACAGTTTAAACATAGCTGAATACTAAAAAGAGAAATTTTACTTAAGAAATAATATACATGCATCGCACGATACAAGGAATTGATAGGCAGTTCACTTGTTCTCAGCAGGGGGTTAGAGAAAGTGTTAATAACTTAGTAATTAACACTCGTTATGTCAGTTATGAATTATCATTTTAAACATCACAGGATGCCATTTATTAAAGAGGAACAAGATTTTATTTAGTATTACATATAAAATAAGTAATGTAAAGTAGAGCAAGATAGATTAAAGCAATTTGTCATGATTTCAGACTATGTACCTGCCAAAAAAATAAATTTATGGGAGCTGTTGGAAAAATCATAAAATGTCTAACTAAATAAAAAGTTTATAAATTATAAAAATTACATGCGAATTTTGTAGGTTGTTTATACTATTGCCATCTACCTACTCTCAAAATGAAAACTCGCTTTAAGAAATTATAAAAATTCTACAAGCTGCTTTTTAACGGTATCTTAAATGATGCACCATGCATTAAAGAGTTAGTAACTAAAAAATTTACAGTTAATTAATATAAAGATAGTACTATAATACGTATCGATTATCGTACTTTTTTCAGAGTTTATCTTAAACTAATACAATGCAAGTAAAACTTTTCAAATATAATCAAAAACATGTTTAAATTCTATAGAAAATATGACAATTATTTTTATGTATATGTGAAAAGAATATTTTTATTGAACTAAATTTTAGGAAATAGAAACATTTTTTTTCTGCATAAATACTAAAATTGTTCTTCATGAACAAATATATGCTAATTCTGTTATGCAACCCACTGAATCTTGCAACAAAAGAGAGTTATAATCGATAATACTTAGTTCTTTTAAAAAAAATTATTGATTTGCCATGACATGTTTCACAGGTAATTATTTACTCCGTTTACTGCACTATCGTGGTACCAAAAGTAAAGAAACTAAACAACTTATATATACGAGCTCTAATGACAAATATAATTACGTATTATTATATGTTTTTTTTTAACCCATTAGAGAACTGTAAGTTGATATATTGAGAGAAATATAATCTTAAATCCCACAGTTGTTATGTCACTGATATTTACATCGTAATACTTTCATTGGCATTGGGGTATGTCATTAACATTTTTATATAGGAATGTAGGTTTGCAATAAAGCGTTTCAAACTGCGTACACAAATAGGACATTTACTTGAATGTAAAAATCTAATAACATTCCCAACATTATCAGCCAACGAGTAAACAATAAACAATATAATTGCTACTTCAATTTAACACCATATTCTTATCGCTGCTATCATTAATGATGTCATTATGAGAATAAAGTTGTCATTACTGGTTACTAATTCGTATATAATGAGATAAAAATTATGGAACATTTTAATAAAAGGGGACAACACTTCACTAAATGATACTTATCTTTATATCTTTAATCAACAACATATTTAATATCAGAAAAGCAAAAAAAGCAAACTTTAACTATTTCCTGTGCTGTCCTTGAAATTTTTTCATTATGATGTGTAAAAGGAGCAATAGGAAAAGAGTTTTTCTTCCCGTTTCTAAAGTTTTTATTAATAGTAGTTATTGTAAAGATAAAAATATATTTTCTGCAATAATTATATGAATTTTAACTTTACAACTATTAGAAAATTTTTGTATAGATTAATTAATAATTATAGATAAATAGGAATTATAAATTTGGTAAGCAAACTTTTCATAATAGATTCATATATGGGTATCTTAATTTTTCTATTGTTCTATTGCCATTATTTCCGTGGTATATGTGATAAGCTACATGTTTAATTCATTTTAATGCAACAACAATTAACAACATATTTAATTTCAGAAAATCACAAAAAGAAACTGTTATCTGTGCTGTCCTTGAAAATTTTTCGTTATGAGGTGTAAAAGAAGCAATAGGAAAATAGTTTTTTTCCCGTTTCTAAAGTTTTTATTAATACTAATTATTGTAAAGATAAAAATATATTATTTGCAATAATTGTATGTATTTTAACTTTGCAACTATTAAGATATTGATGAAAAATTAATTAATAATTATAGATAAATAGGAATTCAAAATTTGGTAAGCAAACTTTTAATAATAGATTCATATATGGGTATCTTAATTTTTCTAATGTTCTATGGCCATTATTTCCATGGCATGTGTAATAAGCTACATTTTAATACATTTTTATGCAATAACAATCA
>CM063505.1:146440113-146460113 GCA_032207245.1 Pardosa pseudoannulata
ATATATATATATATGTATATATATATCTATCTATCTATCTATATATATATATATATATATATATAAGTGTAAATTACAATTCTATGCATACATTTGACCATCTGTAAACTACTTCTTTCAAATCGTTTACATAGAAAGAAATGTTTATTAACTATTTTATCCCCATCGATAACATATAAGATAACTATTTACACTTTAGATCCTAAATGTTTTCTGTTTTTAGCGAAAAACAACTTAAAGAAACTCTAAAACCTTATTGGAAATATCTTGATGTAACAGGTGATATCTCAAATGCCCACAAATATTCTTTCCACGCCAAATATTCCTTGTCATGTAAATATGAAATTATTTGCACTGTCTCGTCTTCCGCTAAGCTTTTAATATCTTAGATGTTTCTACTCTAATGGGTTATTTTCCCTCGCAGCTGACTTCATTATTATTTACTCTGGAATGTGGAAACATTACATTTCTAGTTATTTCATGTGTTTCCAAAGACTAAATTCTAAGAATCTAATTACGTATTTCTATTCTAAAAATTCGTAGCTCCCTTTCACTCATTCTTCATGGATAAAGGCTAAAATTAACATTTAAATTTTAAACAGTTTCTTGAAAATACTTCAAAATAAGCAGGAAGATCTTCCATGAGACATTTCCAAGGCGAGGTACTGCATATTAAGTTATTTTAACATTCGAAATAGTATCTAGTTTGGATATAATTATTTTATGTCAATTTTTATTAGAAATATGTAAAATTGTAAACCTCCAAGATTCTGTTGTTCTTTGTGAGACTTCTTCCACTTGAAATATGTAATTTCAGAATTGAGATGTCCTGCATTAAACTTAGGTAAGAGTTGAAGGAAGACTGTTTTGGTGTTTCTAGTTCTGTAGACTTGCCTTTCTAGCAAATTGCAGGGTTTTGAGGAACCGTGATATTATGTCTGGACACTTACACAATATCTGTGTCTCCAGTGCCTCTACCTGTGTGATGTGTTCTTCGGGAGATTTCAAGAATCAAGCAAATTCAAGTAGATGCACTCCACTTTGTTGTATTTTCTATTATGTATCTGAAAAATCTCTAAACAAAGCTAATTTTTTGTATTGTTAGAATGTGTAACACTAATGCAAATACTACCACAACGTAGAAAAAATGTTCAAACTTCTTTCTGTATTATATTTTTCTCTATTGACATTTTTACCTTGAAATGACAGAAACATTACATTTGTTTATATTTTGAATTTTTGGCATCACTTTCATCTCCCTTATGTCTAGCAATCCTTTATGGACTGTTAGATAAAATTTGTAGAATTATCATATTTTCCCCAAATTTTATTTCATTTTTAGTGAGGATTGAAGCAAGCATATAAATATTTCTTTAATATTTCAAGCATATGCTATTTATAAATTTTCATTCGAATAACATTTTACGATTGTTTATATTTTAGGTAGGTACATGAAGAGAAATCGAGACAAATAACTACAGGGCTTATAAAACTTCAATTTAGTGTACGGTGTTTTACATATGATATGTAATAAATATCTTATTATTTATTTTTTTTCTAAATGGCATCTTATTATGCTTAAAATTACAGCTGTAACATTGCAAAACATATTTTGTTTACGTTCCTTTCGATATTGTTCTAAAAGTAAGTATCCTTCTTTTGATCTAAATTTTAAATTTTGATAAAACTAAGCATATTTCAGGATTACCTTCTATTAAACATGTTTTTGAGAGTTGCTTTATAAACAAATAAGTTACAACATCATTTTGTAATTTGGTAACAACAGTGTTTTTCTTTGGTTTAAATCATCAAGAGAGTTGTCAAATGAAGATTATATTCATTGTTGAGAGAGAAAGCACAGTTTTAATCCTAACCAATATTTCAAAATTTTTCTAACCAATATTTCTGTTGTAAGTTAAAACAAACAATCTAAAACATTGTTTGTCTCTAAAATACAAGTAATAGATTAATGTTATGCGTCTGCTGTGTTTTGATTTTGAATATATTTTTTCAGTAATTTACATTCTAAAAATAATACTAAATAACAGCTTATGAGTAAAATACTTGACAGTAAAGATTTATTGCAAAGATATTTTACTATATATTAAAACGTGTGCGTAATAATGATATATTTATTAAGAAAATATACATATTTTTTTTTTATTTTATTACGAAAGTGGTTTATAAGCGACTATGAAAATGCTCAGTTAATTAAATATAGTACTAGAAAATTTTCGATATGAAAATAAACTAGTAATTTTAGAATTGTTAAAATTAAATATTTTCATGTTTAAAAATTACTTTTGTAATACACCATGCATACATGCTGAAAATGGTGATGTCATTTTTTGTATAAACTTTAAACTATTTACTGCTTTATGTATTAAAGATATAACTAATAGTAACTAGTTTGTTGCAATTAATATTATTTATCATTACACGAATACAGAATTTTAGTTTTCGGGATAGATTTATATTTAAATCTTTTTATGCAGAATTTTTTATTATTTTTTTAGGTATTTTTTAACAACAGATCTTCGACAAAATATGAAGACAATAGATAGGGAATGACGAAAAGAACTGTTGTAATTTTCATGGTTTAGATTAAATTTTATGTGTATGTAACCCAATCTTACATTTGCTGCATGTTATTTTATCAGATATACCTTTTTACCTTACATTTATTTCTGTAATCCATTTACTAAACTATTTAAATACTAATATCTAAATATAAATTAATGTTTTTTGAATAATTTAATATATTAAATTCCTTAAATATTATCATACATTTTAAATTAAAAACCAATTAAACAATTATTTTTGTACATGATTGTACTTTTTGCATACATTTTGTCTATAAATAGAGAATTTTTTAAATGTTGAATTTAATATTTTATTGTTTTCTCTCTGACTTCATAACAAGACTTATATTGCTAAAGAAGACATTAATATTTAATGAATCTCTTTTTACCGTGCTATTAACACATTGTGTGCTGGTACATTTCGCAGCGGAACTGTACCGGGAGCGGGCGTTTTACGCGTAAATTTAGTTATTCAGTTAAATCTCAATAGATCGAAATTTATTTATTTTTTTAACCAACTTTTCGTATTTTATATTGAAATATATAAACAAATATATAAATAGAAATACATATATATATATATATATATATATATATATATATATATATATATATATATATATATATATATATATATATATATATATATATATATATATAACAACCATAAGATTTTTGTACACAAAATATATTTTTTTACTGGATATTATAATAGTATCGTAAATATGAAAAATTAAATAGAAATAGTAGTGTATAGTTTTAATTGTTTCCCGTTCTGTGGTTCCGCATAGACTAATGTAAAAACTAGTTTTTATTTGTCTAAATTTTTCCAGAATCTATGTAATAGACAAGAACATTCGGCTTCGTTTTCCTATATATACCGTTATTTTTGTACCCTCAAATAAACCATGTTGTTACACTAACACGTGACCCGCGCTCAAGTAACAATAGTCAGAAAACGTACTAGTACGTGTCCCGCATAAAATGTGTTAAATACACTTTAGTATAGCTATTATTAGAAAGCAACACAAGGATAACCGTTTAATAGGCAATAATACAGTAGAAATAATTAGATAATATAAGTTAATTGTTATAATAGAAATTAATATGGCTCTTACAGAAAGCAAAACAAAAGATAAATATTTATGGATATATTATGTAAGGGGAATATGTTTGCTACATCTGCTGGAAAAATCTAGAATTTTCCCTGTAGTCTAAAATGAGATAAAAAAAAACTACTCCAAACACGACTAAATAGATTCTTTTTGTCAGAACTGAGTAATCTGTTTTTTTAATTGAGCAAACTAATCTTACTCTACATGTTTTATAGAGTGTTATATGAAATTAACATTTGGGTTTTAGGATTTCAGTTTCAAACTACAAAACTGAAGGTTGGTAGACTTATTTTCCAATCTATTGACTTTCAATTACTATTTTAAAGCATTGTAAATGTGGTCATATTTTGTAGTGCACGTGATATACCTTCAACTGAAATCAAAATATGGTTATCTCATCTGAAAAACTTATTACTTTTAAATCATTATTCTCCAAATTTAAATGTCCATCTTATTTTTCTTTTTAAAACTCTTTAATATTTCTCAATATTTTCATCGATATTAGAGTCGTAACAGCTTTTCTTATGTTTGAAATGATAAACATTTACTTCTCCTCATTTATCAACTTAATTGTCATAACAACCCCAACATCACTTATGATTCCCCTTAGAATTGAAGCCTGTCTTGAGGTTAAAGAGCATAAAAATGCTCCTATTTAATGCCCTTCTTATCTAATAATACGAAACACGTGATTCGCAGTTAAGAATAAAGTAGCGCATTCGAAACAGCAGCTTGTTTAAAAATCATTTTACTTTCAGACAATCGCGTTGATAAATGCCTCAGATTTTCGAGATATAACGGCGCGGTTCGTATAAAATCTCAAGAGTACAAAGTGCGCATTTCCATTGACTTTTAAGCATCATTTTCCCATTAAAAGAGATTTTATCACTTCCGAGAGCGGTTGCTGTAAAACGATTTCATTTCCTTCTGCTTATGGTGGCGTCATGGTGTAATCTTTTATTTGCCTCGAATTAACTTATTCGGATTCTATTTCGTGAAACGGAGAGAAGTTGTTGCATTCTGTTCAAGAGGGTGGTAAATGAGACAAGAGTAATTTTAAATAGATTTTAGTAGCTTTATGAGCAAGAGGCCGAATAATTCTGAGCAAATATTAATGATACGGTATGTGTTTTAACAAGCATGTTAAGAAAGACTTAAAGATGTGTCTGAAATTATTTTCCCAATAAATTTTACTAAATAGTTTAAGATAAATTAATGATATCAGTGTCGCATATACGTTTAATCAGGTATCGAATTATTCAACTGTACTTTTCGTTAGGTCAAAAGAATTTATAAAGAGTGAAAAGTTGTGATGCAATACTTTTTTAGTATTTTTTGTATTTATTTTAATTTCAAGAGAGTGGTAAATACGATAGGAATAATTTCAATTATATTTTTCCGTGTTTGGTGCCTTCATGAGAACGCAACCAGATATGAGAGCATAAAAAACTAATTATGCGGCATAAATTATAACAAGCTTGTTAAAAAGATTATGTTCAGAATAAGATTTAGCATTTGTATTTATTTTAATTACAAGAGAGTGGTAAATACCATAGGAATAATTTCAATTATATTTTTCCCTGTTTGGTGCCTTCATGAGAACGCAGCCAGATATGAGAGCATAAAAAGTAATTATGCGGCATAAATTATAACAAGCTTGTTAAAAGGAATATGTTCAGAATAAGTTCTAGCATTCTAATAATACATTCAAGACAAACTAAACAGATGCTACACACAAAATTGACTCTTTCGCAAGGATAGGATTATTCATTTATATTTTAAGTTTGGTAACATAACATTAATCAGATGTATAATTTTGTACTGAAACTAATATTTGTTTCTATACAATAACACTATATAATACACTTTGCTTCTATAGAATAATTTTTGTTACTTTCCCACTAAAATTCGACCAAGCATTAAAGAATAGTTTTCCAAGATGTGATATAAAAAGAAAAATATTATTTATATGAAACACCCACACATATACTTAGAAACCCTGGATACTTTTGGTTGTGTAATAAAAGCTATTATTCAAAGTAGTAGTAAAATATTCTATGACGCACATGATATAGCTTTGTATTTTTATATAATGAAGAGAAGTATTAACAGAATAGTTTGTGCTTCGTTTGATCTATGATAATTGAAGGCTTCCTTTACAACAACAGTTTATTAGAGCAACCAATATTCTTCGACAATAGGTTATGATATTAAAGACAGCATAAAATATTATTTTTATAGGTATAATGAATGGTTGTTTTTATGCCAATAACACAGCTTTTTTCAATTTGGTTTCTTGGGGCATTGCTAAGGATTCTGCAACAAATAATAATCAATAGTTTTTTTATTACTTGACCAATACAGACAAGACTTTCAGTTTCTTGAAGAATAAAATTTCTTGCCTACTTACAGCATGTTTTTGTTCCGACGAAAACAGATTTCTTATTAGAAAGTTAAACCAAAATAATTATAGTTTGTTTAGAGTTGCAAATGCTTTGGAAAGCGTTTTGGTTATACCTGACATTTTACTTTTATTTAAATCACTCTTCTCGGGAGAAGAAATAAAATATTACTTATATATGTAACTTACTAATAGTATTTGTTTCATCCTTATTTTGAGATTGAATAATGAAGGATGATATAGAACTGCATCACAAGAATAATTCCATTTCTATGTTTTCAAAAATATTTGGAAGATTATAATATAGCTATGACTAATTTCTACATTCAGAGGTGTAGAAGCAGTAAGGCGAAGGCATTATCGACGTGTAGTAAAACTATATTGAGTTAGAAGGGAAGTAACTGTGCGGGATAAACATGCAGATCTACAACCATAAACCTTGTTTACATTTGGTGATCAATGTTTCATCGATTAAAATCGCTATCAATGTACTGCTGTCATCTGTGCAGACTGTGGCTTAAAAGCATGGTTATATCTGACATTTTACTTTGATTTAAATCATTCTTTTCTAGATGAGAAGTAAAATATTACTTATATATGTACCTTACTAATAGTATTTTCTTCATCCTTATTTTGAGATTGAATGATGAAGGATGATATAGAACTGCATCACAAGAATAATTCCTTTTCTATGTTTTCAAAAATATTTGGGAGATTATAATATAGCTATGACTAATTTCTACATTCAGTGGTGTAGAAGTAGTGAGGTGAAGGCATTACCGACATGTAGTAAACCTATATTGAGTTAGAAGGATGTAACAATGAATTACACTACTGGACAATGCCAGCGCGGGAGACTGACCGAAGGACGAAAGCGATGTCAGTGAACCCCCCATCCCTTTGACCCCATTGGACAAGAGAGGTTGCTAACGCGGGTCAGTCGTCTTTGGCCATGGCAACAGTAGTCAGTAGATTTTGTTCGGTAAATTTGAAGGCCCCCTTCAGAGAAAAAGCAGGTTAAGACGGAGCGAACAGATAGCTTCATCAGAGGCAGGAAGTTGCTCCAACATTTTCATCTCAACAGTTAGCATTATCAAAGGCAGGAGTTGCTCCAACATTTTCATCAGTGTATATATTTTAAGTTTGGTAACATGATATATCAATATGGAGACTCCATATGGATACTTAATTTGTTTTATTTGCTTTACCAGATTGTTTTTCATCAAAAATAGAATTGTATATAAAGAGGCTGCAAAAGGGTAAGTCTACTTTCGTTTGTATCTGGTGTCTTATTCTCTATGCTATCTCAACAGGCCTGGTATAAGTTATTGGTACGTATTAAAAGGGAAGTTACTAAGAGATGTAGACGTGTAGATCTACCACCATAAACCTTGTTTACAAATATGGTGTTCAATATTTCAAAAATGGTGTCAAAAATGGTGATCAATATTTCATGGATTAAAATCGTTATGAATGCATCGCTGTCATCTGTGAAGACTGTGGCTAAATTGCAATTCTGTATAAGACAATTTCACAAAGCGTGAAAACTTTTCATATGGTTCGAAATAAGACTGCGGTTTTACACAACATCTGCAGTTCATTCCTCAACATCAGATTGACACATAGTTTCACCATTGAAGTTGACCAACTGCGATAGACAGGTGTGGGGGAGAATAGTTGCATAATATACAACGTTAGACGACACAGCAGATAACCTACGTGATGAACACCCACCTTCAGAATTCTATATTCCGGTAATATATATATATATATATATATATATATATATATATATATATATATATATATATATATATATATATACATATATATATATATATATATATATATATATATATATATATATATATATATATATATATATATATATATATATATATATATATATATATATATATATATATATATACATATATATATATATATATATATATACATATATATATATATATATGTATACATATATATACATATATATATATATATATATATATATATATATATATATATATATATATATATATATATATATATATATATATATATATATATATATATATATATATATATATATATATATATATATATATATATATGCATACAATTTTAAGCATATTTTTATTTTTTTAATTATTTCATTGTAAATTCTAATTTGATTAGCAAAATTTTCAAATCTTTAAAGATCCATGCTAGCATTCAAAATATATGTTTGAATCGAAAAGCTTTATTATTCTCCTCATGCAGGAACGTTCTTATTTTCTTCACCCTTCTATTATCTTTTGTGCTCAATAAATATGCCAGGAGAAATTAACCATATAAATTACTTTAAAAGACTACTTACCCTCTATTACATAGTGCCAAATTCTCGGTATTTTAAATCAAATATTTCCTGAATAAGATAGCCCTCATAGAGCATTTCCTCAAATGAATATGGTTTGCACCTCTATTGAATTTATTAAACAATTCGCCAGCACAAAAGATTTTATCATTCTTGCGTGAGCAGTAATGATTGTGCCCTCTGATTCAGGTCTTTGATAAAATTTTATTTAGCTAATGTTATCCCTGAAACACGTTGTTAGACGCCTGAGAGCAAAGCTGTCATTATTTGTTTCATAGCATTAAATGATTCTGCTGAATTTCTACTTCTGGTCTTTTATTTGAAATATTTTGTTTATTGAACTCAAGTAAATACGTTTTTGAAATGAAAATTAAAATTGCACGGTGTTTATTCAGCCGATTTTTGTGTAAGAGTAGAACTTCTAATTTCAATTTCTTTATATATACAGGTATTTTAAGAAAAGACAATAGATATTTTTATAAATAAATTCTTTATAGGCAAACAGAGATATTTACTCGTCAATAGATATTTCCTTAAAAATAATTTTTTGTGGTTTTTTTTGTGTACAGTTATACAGCTTCGTGAAAACGGTATTAAAATTATTTATTTCTGAATCATCCATTTCTTAGTATGGTAGACAAGATAGGCTCATGTAACACATTTCTGAGTATGGTAGACAAGATAAGCTCATGTAAAGCTCTGCGGAACTACAGAACCTCTTGTGTCAGTATAAAAATATGTTTATTAATTTGTTTACATTTGTTAAAAATTTTTATGTTATCATCAATAAATAGAAATGCAGCTTTCAAGCTATACACACGTCTCCGTAATTAGAAAAAGCCATCTCTCTAGGAGTTACTACAGATTTATAGTACTGATCTATATATTACAGTGTCATGTATTACTATATTATTGTGTGTACAACCATTTTCATCTTTATTTAAATGCATAAAGTGGCACTGAGCATCAATGTGTGCCTTTTTTATGTTTTTTTTTTAGTTTTTCTAATCTTTGATTTTTTTTCTAGTTAATATTTGCACATTACTATTACAGAACTCTAAAACTTTACACCGTTTAAATTCATTTTATGACAGGCCGACCGCTGGCCGATTGGTTAGTGCGCTAATCGTCGGTACCGGTATTCGTGGGTTCGAATCCCACCCTGACATGGATGTTCGTAGCCAGAATCGGCTTTAAACAGTAGGTCCCAGTCTCATTAGTCCTCGTGTGCAAAACAGTAGACCGTAGCGCTCCAAACCAAACCAAACCAAACCGTTTTACATCAGAGCCTGAACGACTTTTTCAACGGTAAACAAAATAAATGTATGCTTAGGAAGTATTGAATTTTCCAACAACCTTAAAATACCAATATTATAAGTTTTATAAGCTTATTGTAAAAAAATGCCTCGATTAGAGTAACCCTCTGGATTTCCCTGATCACAAAAGGGCGTTCTTCAATATAAATTTACCTCTAACCATAGTTTTCAGCATTGTTTTTTAGTTCTTGTACTAGTAATATAGTTGGAAACGGGTCGATTTAATACGCCACTTTTATGAAATTTTTAATCAAGTGCTTAATTTTAACTTCTTATCCTTTTTAATCAGTGTCAGTGTTCTTTTTGCAACCCTTTTGTTATAGTAAGCTATTTATTTAGCTGTGGATTCCATTGTTTACTTCAAAATGAAATTTAGTTTCGGAATTTTGTTATTTTCTACTTGCTGAATTATGTTTTATTTGTTCTTGCTAAAGAATACAAATGATGAAAAAATATTTATAAATTACAAATATATATTTTTAAATAAAATATTGACATTTTATGGGTTTCAATATTACCAATAGAAGTATTTATTTTGAAATAAATTTAATAATCCTTGATATATTTTAAACGTGGTTGGCGGGAATTTTAGGAATCTATCAGGGTGACCAATGACCTAGGTACATGCTGATTGTGAGATTTCTTGTTATGATTACTTATTATTTATATTTTTAGTATGGGATTTTTTTATATTATATTGATGTCTACATAAAAACTTCTTTATAAAATTATCTTCCTTATAAAGTATAGTCATAATATGAAAGCCTGTAGTTTTGTGGATTTCAATACGTGCTTAGCTTTGTCAAAGGAATGAGACATCATGCGTTAATTCTTCAAAAAATAATTCATGCATTATTATGAAATAAATTTACTAATCTTTGATATATTTTAAATATCGTTGGCGAGAATTTTAGGAATCTATGAGGGTGATCAATGATCTAGGTACATCCTGAGTATAAAATTTCTTATTATGATTTCTTATTATTTATATTTTTAGTATTATATTTTTTATTATATTGAAGTCTACATAAAAACTTTTAAAATTATCTCCCTTATAAAGTATAGTCATAATATGAAAGCCTGTAGTTTACTCTGTCGAAGGAATGGGACATATCATGAGTTAATTCTTCAAATAATAATTCATGCGTTAATCGTATGACAAAAATAAACACAATGAAGGAAAACTGTCGATTTTTAATAAATCATGCATAAATATAAATAAAAGTATAAGAAACAACTTAGAAGAAAGTGGTAAACGAATACATGCATTGCGTTAAAGTAAAAAGTTTAATTATTTTCTTTTAAAATATATAACGCCAAATGGTGCTGAAAAAGCAACACAAAATTATTCTTCCATCAATAATTTTTATTAAAATTTCATCTATGATAACATTTACAATTTTTCAATATTTTCTTCTAATATTCACTTCAGCAGGATGACTTTAAAAGCAAAGAAATAAAATGAATAAAACTGTCCTTGAAAAGAAAAAGGAAACCAACCCCCAAACCAGATGATTTCTGCTTAAAAATAATGAAAAGCGATTTCTTATTATTTATGTTTTTAGTATAAGATTTCTTATTATGTTGAGGTCTATATAAATACATTTTTTATATAAAATAATTTACCTTTTAAAGTATAGTCATTATATGAAAGCCTGTAGTTTAGTGGATTTCAATTCATGCCTAGCTTTGTTGAAGGAATGAGACATATCATGCGGTAATTCATGCGTTAATCGTATGAAAAAAATAAACACAAGCAATACTGAGATTGTTAATAAACCATGCACAGATAGAAAGAAAGTATAAGAAACAACTTAATAGAAAATGACAAACGCATACATATATTACGTTTAAAGGAAAATTTTTTAAAATTATTTTCTTTTAAAATATATAGCGCCAAATGGTGCTGAAAAGGCAACACAAAATTATTCTTCCATCAATAATTTTTATTAAAATTTCATCTATGATAACATACACAATTTTTCAATATTTTCTTGCAATATTCACTTCAGCAGGATGACTTTAAAAGCGGGGAAAAAATAAAATGGATAAAACTGCCCTTGAAAAGAAAAAAGAAACCAACCCCAAACCAGAGGATTTCTGCTTAAAAATAATAAAAAGCGATTTCTTATTATTTATATTTTTAGTATGAGATTTCGTATTATGTTGAGGTCTATATAAATACATTCTTATAAAATTATTTCCCTTTTAAAGTATAGTCATTATATGAAAGCCTGTAATTTTGTGGATTTCCGTAAGTGCCTAGCTCTGTCGAAGGAATGATACATATCATGCGTTAGTTCTTCAAATAACAATTCACGAGTTATTTTGAAATAAATTTAATAATTATTGAGATATTTTAAATATGGTTGGCGGGAAATTTAGGAATCTGCGAGGGTGACCAATGACCTAGGTACATCCTGAATGTGCAATTTCTTATTATTTATATTTTTAGTATGAGATTTCTTATTATATTGAGGTCTACATAAAGACATCTTTATAAATGTATCTCCCTGATGAAGTATAGTCATAGCAGGAAAGCTTGTAGTTTTGTGGATTTCAATTCGTGCCTAGCTTTGTAGAAGAATCATGCCTTAATTCATCAAATAATAATTCGTGCGTTAATCGTATGAAAAAAATTAACACAAGGAATACTGAGATTTTTAATAAACCATGCACAAATAGAAAGAAAAGTATAAGTAAAGAAACAACTTAGAAGAAAATGGTGAACGAATACATACATTGCGTTTAAAGGAAAATTTTTTAATTATTTCCTTTAAAAATGTATAACGCCAAATGGTGCTGAAAAAACAGCACAAAATTATTCTTCCATCAATAATTTTTATTAAAATTTCATGTATGATAACATCTACAATTTTTCTATATTTTCTTCTAATATTCACTTCAGCAGGATGACATTAAAAGCGGGGAAAAAATAAAATGAATAAAACTGCCCTTGAAAAAAAAAAAAAAGAAACCAACCCCCCAAAAAGAGGATTTCTGCTTAAAAATAATGAAAAGGGATTTCTTATTATTTATATTTTTATTATGAGATTTCTCATTATATTGAAGTCTATATAAATACATATTTATAAAATTATCTCCCTTTTAAAGTATAGTCATAATATGAAAGACTGTAGTTTAGTAGATTTCAATTCGTGCTTAGATTTGTTGAAGGAATGAGACATATCATGCGGTAATTCATGCGTTAATCGTATGAAAAAAATAAACAGAGGCAATACTGAGATTATTAATAAACCATGCACAGATAGAAAGAAAGTATAAGAAACAACTTAATAGAAAATGACAAACGCATACATATATTACGTTTAAAGGAAATTTTTTTAGTTTTTTTCTTTTAAAATATATAGCGCCAAATGGTGCTGAAAAAGCAACACAAAATTATTCTTCCATCAATAATTTTTATTAAAATTTCATCTATGATAACATTTACAATTTTTCAATATTTTCTTCTAATATTCACTTTAGCATGATGACTTTAAAAGCCGGGAAAAAATAAAATGAATAAAACTGCCCTTGAAAAGAAAAAGGAAACCATCCCTCAAACCAGAGCATTTCTTGTTTAAAAAGAATGAAAAGGGATTTCTTATTATTTATATTTTTAGTATGAGAATTTTCTATTTGTGTTCAATTGAGCGGTAAGGAATGCCAGCGGAGATCTCGTGAAAAATGAAAGTGGATAATTTTTCTGAGTGGACAAGAAATGAGTGGGGCTTACATGGAGTTATGGGAATCTGGAATTTTCACGGATAAAATTCTATCAAAAAGATAGGAAAACAAGAAAAACGTTTTTCTTGATTCCTTTTATTCAATAATACAACAACGGGATTTCGATATATATATAATATTTTTTCAGCTCCCTTTTCGGTAAAAGAATGCAATTAATAAATAAACTTTTATTCCTAAAGCCGATTTTCCGCTAAAAAGATGCTATAAATATTTTTAAACTTCACGCTCATAAAACTTTCATACGGAGAATAAACTATTTTTCAAATACTTTCTGAATAATTATTTTAAGCGACGCCTACTTAAGCATTTTTTCTCTTCATGGTATACTTTTTTTGGAACATTTTGGAGTGGAAATTAATTTTTAATCACGAAAGAGTATTTAAAATTTAGTTTTGTTCTTGGAAATACACAAGTTGCCTTGAAAACTTTTTATATCGAGTTATATCTTGTGTTATTTATGGTGAAAATTTAAATTGCTTGAATAAGTTAAAAAATAACTTTATTTCTTTTAACTAAAAAAAATTTGGGACATTTTAATGGAATTAATATATATGCCTATCTGGTTATCTATAGACATTCGTGTTTTGGGGAGGTGTTAACAAACGATATAAAAAGTTCTTCATAAAATAATTCAACTTAAATTGAAATTACATATAAGATCGAAGTTATATTTTCGAAAATTAATCTAAATTTTACATACAAGGAGGCCTACAGTGTTAGTTCAGGATATTTTTAATTTAAATCATTGACATAGAACATCATAATTCGATATTTACCAAACTCTTTACTGTGATAAAATGTAAGTGGAACATATGGGGGTGTTGTAACAAAGTTCAACTGCTTTTCTTTCTCAGTATTTATATTTCTGTATATATATATATATATATATATAATATAAGATATTATATATATATATATATATATATATATATATATATATATATATATGTATATATATATATAAATATATATACAGAAATATATATATATACATAGATATATATATATATACTATATATATATAATACACATATATATATATATTATATATATTTACATATAATATATATATATATATATATATATATATATTATATATATAAATAAATTTTATATAAATATAATATATATATAAATAATAATATATAAATTTATATATTTATATATATCTGTAATAAGACGTTCTAGACTAGTCATCAAAAAAATCTGTTTTTTGCTAAAAATTCATTAAGATAACGTTGGAATTCTTTCGTTGACGAGGGACAGACAAATGAAAGGTAATATATAAGTTACATGTACAATACCCTTGACAACCTGAAGAATATCTGTGGGGAATAACTAATGATGTAAAAAGTCCTTTTTATTCGGAAATTTCCTAATTTTCGTATAAAATGAAGTTATAATTGATCAAATTCTCTGAGGCTAAATGTAGCCTCAGGATATTAATTTATTTAAGATTGACATAGAACATGCAAAATTGACGACAATTTACTGACTTGATTTAAATTTTGTAAAATAAACTTTTCTTTCTATATACATATATATATATATATATATATATATATATATATATATATATATATATATATATATATAAATATATATATATATATATATATATATAAATAAATATTATATATATAAAATATATAATATATACATATATAACATATATAAATTACATATACATAATATTATATTTCATAATATATATTTTTATATATAAATATATATATATATATTTATATACATAAATATATGTGTTTTTTGTGTGTGTCTTTATGTGGGTTTTAGTATGTATCATTTTGTAAAATCGTTACATTTGTTGCTTGAAATGCAACGAAGACAGGACATTATTCTTAGATCATATATGTGCAAACATAACATTCTAGTAATCATATCACTACAAATATAACAGAAAATTATGTCACGTTTATTAACCTGAAAATAATGTGCAAATTTTTTTTAATGTCTGTTCTCAGATATATCAAATTGCTCATCCTTGTTTCAGTGAAATTGACCATAACTGACTGAAATTGTTATGAATCATGCCTGAGAATCCCTTTAGACAGTTTCTAGAAATTTTACATTGATTATAGTATTTATTAAATGTTATGTAATAAATATTTGAAATTTCTAATAACAAACGACAGATTATAGATTATGGTAATTTTACAGAATAATGGGTAAAATCAACCATTTATTATTGGTTAATTGTTTAATATTTATATGTTCTATGTTTAATTTAATGTATAACAATAACAATTAATTGATTTAGTTTTGTTTTTATTCTATCTAAATTTAGTTAGTATGCTATCGATCCATTTCTATTAAGATGTCTGTTTGTCTGTGTATTTATTTATTTATTAATACGCACACACACACACACACACATATATATATATATATATATATATATATATATATATAATATATATAATATATATAATTTATATATATATATATATATATATATATAAATGACATAAGTGGTTAAGGCATGGAAGACACATTTCATTTCATATATAACAACTTCTTTATTTTACTCCTTCTGTCTATAGCTCTGCCATTTAGAAATCCTTTGTTCTTATACTTTTCAACGACGAGTCGCAGCTAAGAACTGTCTTTTTTTGTGTTGATACCTTAGCAAAATTGCTATGTGTAGTTCCTTGTCGGCTTCTGCACTCTGTATTGTTCCGCTTGATGGTGTGTCTTTCTCCTATTACGTTATCGTTAATGAGTTATAACTCTCTTAATTCTTAATCCCCCTTTTTAAAGACACACACACACACACACACACACACACACACATATATATATATATATATATATATATATATATATATATATATATATATATATATATATATATATATATATATATATATATGACATGGACTAGTGTTTAAGGCATGGAAGACACATTTCATTTCATATATAACAACTTCTTTATTTTACTCCTTCTGTCTATAGCTCTGCCATTTAGAAATCCTTTGTTCTTATACTTTTCAACGACGAGTCGCAGCTAAGAACTGTCTTTTTTTGTGTTGATACCTTAGCAAAATTGCTATGTGTAGTTCCTTGTCGGCTTCTGCACTCTGTATTGTTCCGCTTGATGGTGTGTCTTTCTCCTATTACGTTATCGTTAATGAGTTATAATCTTAATTCTTAATTTTTAAAGACACACACACACACACACACACACATAATAAAATATATATATATATATATAATATCTATATATATATATATATATATATATATGTATATATATGACATGGACTAGTGGTTAAGGCATGGAAGACGCATTTCATTTCATATATAACAACTTCTTTATTTTACTCCTTCTGTCTATAGCTATGCCATTTAGAATCCTTTGTTCTATACTTTAAACGAGTCGCAGCTAAGAACTGTCTTTTTTTGTGTTGATACCTTAGCAAAATTGCTATGTGTAGTTCCTTGTCGGCTTCTGCACTCTGTATTGTTCCGCTTGATGGTGTGTCTTTCTCCTATTACGTTATCGTTAATGAGTTATAACTCTCTTAATTCTTAACCCCCCTTTTTAAAGACACACACACACACACACACACACACATATATATATATATATATATATATATATATATAATATATATATATATATATATATATATATATATATGACATGGACTAGTGTTTAAGGCATGGAAGACACATTTCATTTCATATATAAAAACTTCTTTATTTTACTCCTTCTGTCTATAGCTATGCCATTTAGAAATCCTTTGTTCTTATACTTTTCCACGACGATTCGCAGCTCAGAACTGTCTTTTTTGGTGTTGATACTTTAGCAAAATTCCTATGTTTAGTTTTGTGTTGGCTTCTGCACTCTGTATTGTTCCGCTTGATGGTGTGCCTGTCTCCTGTTACGTTATCGTTAATGAGTTATAATTCTCTTAATTCTTCACCCCCCTTTTTAAAGACACATACACAAACACACACACACACACATATATATATGACATGACTATCAATATAACATTTCATATTCATATATAACAAATTCTTTATTTTATCCTTTTGTCTATAGCTATGCCATTTAGAACACCTTTGTTCTTATACTTTTATAACGAGATAAGCTCAGAATGTCTTTTTTTTGGTGTGATACTTAGCAAAATTCTATGTATTCCGTGCGGCTTCTGCACTCTGTATTGTTCCGCTTGATGTGTGTCTTTCTCCTAGACGTTATCGTTAATGAGTTATAAATCTCTTAATTCTTAACCCCCCTTTTGAAAGACACACACACACACACACACACACACACACACACATATATATATATATATATATATATATATATATATATATATATATATATGTATTGGGTAATATTCCTCAAAATTAAAGCGGAATAGTTAATTGAAAAAATAATAAAATTTTCAAGTATAACAAGGGACATTGATATATTAGACAAATGGATAAAAAGACAAAAAAGGGCGTTGGGACCGAGGTGAGGAATTTGGAAAGGTAGTGAGAGCGAACAGTTGGAAGAAGTGGGCAGTCGAGAAAAGTGGGACAAGGATCCACTAGCACCAGCTCGTCCCGTGCGCCCGGACCGACACCGCCCCGCTCACCATCACCAACTCGTCCCGTACGCCCGTGAGGAAAGCCCCTGCCTGCTCCCCTGTGACTTTAATGGAGGTAATTTATAAAATAATATTTACAGTCATTTGACTTAGGCCTCTGTTAATAATAATAATTCCTTATAAAGAGATGTGGGATAATTATAGTGTAAATAAAAGATATAAATGATTGATCATTATGATAACCAAGGATCTATTTGTAAATAAATGTATAGAATAAATGTCTGAATCTATATAAAGTATTATATTCATTCTGTGTTTCCCCCTTGTAACGAACACTGGTGTATAGGTTGTATGTACATTACAACAGTTACTTACATGAATTCTATTGAATTTAATGAAATTAGTTTATAATTATTATATATGAACCTTATAAATGCTAAATGTATTAAAGTTTTTCTTTGCAATTCTTAGAGTGGTTTGCCTTAGATGATACCATAGCAGGAATTGAAGGGGGTTAACTGTCAAACCCATCCCCTTGTATAGCGTGAACATAATATAGATTAAAGTTTTAATTATGTAGGAAGAACAATAAATAAGTGTTCTTAAAAAAGTAAAGTAAATAAATAATTTAACAAAATATAAGTGGTGTTTGAATAGATACTTTTATTTGGGATCATAAGTGAAAAACAATTGCATTACTAACTTTCGAGGTACAGCAAGTATAAATACATATATTTCAAAAGAAAAAAATAAATGTATTACTGTCATTTATTGTAAGTTTTAAATGCCAAAATCATAAAAAAAATTGAAAAAAATTCATATTTCTCTAAAAATTAAAGAAAAAAATGATAATCAGGAGGTTTCGCTCTGATACCACTGTCCGCTAAAGGGTTTTAACAGGCGATGTCACTTATGTGGAAACACTCTTCCTATATCTAGGTATTATAAATATAACAAAAATGAAAATAGCTTTTTTAGCGGTTGATTTGGAACTAGGGGTGTTAAAAATTATTCGGCTTGGCCAACAGGGTGAGTGTTCCCCTTTTCCCATTTGTCTTTATTATAAAAATTCGGTAATCGCTTATACTGAAATTTCGAGGTGTTCTACAGTAACCGCATATCCATAGTTTAAGAAACTGGTAATTTTCTCTTGATAAAAGATTGTACTTCCTTGATCTGTTACCCATGTTAAGAGATAGAAATCCTTGTTCATGAAATGAATTTAGTTCTTTAAGTAAAGATGAGCAAACCGCAATCAAATTGTCTTTATTTCCGATATTTTCTCGATAAATCTCTACTGAATCAAATAAACGTAACATTATTCGGCTGTATTTTATATTAAATTTCTAAAGTTCCAATCGTAATTCAGACATTTTTGAATTTAAATGCCTCCAAAAATAGAAAAATACGGATGTTCCTTAAATCCATATCATAATATTTAAATTTTTTTTTATCAAACTCGTGCATATAACTAGCTTCATTTTGTTGGTAATTGTTATGGTTTATCCATTATATTTCACAATTTCCAATCATAATTCAGACTTTTTGAATACAAATGAATTTAAAATCCTTTAAAGAAGGAAAAATACGGATGTCCCTCAAATCCATATCATAATATTTCAAAATTACATTTATCAAACTATGGAATATAACTCGCTCCATTTTGCATAGGTAATTGTTGTGATTAATCCATTATATTTCTAAATTTCTAATTGTAATTCAGACTTTTTTAAGTCAAATGCGTTCAAAAAAGGGAAAATATGAATATTCCTTAAATCCATATAATAATATTTCCAAAATTTCTTTTATAAAATTCGGGAATATATATCGCTTCATTTTGCACAGATAATTGTTTTGGTTTATCTATCATATTTCACAATTTTAAATCGTAATTCAGACTTTTTGAATACAA
>CM063505.1:146472613-146507613 GCA_032207245.1 Pardosa pseudoannulata
GATAGTGGTTTGGAAAATAAATATTGCTTTTCTTTTCTATGTTCGGAAGTTATTTTTTGTACAGTTTTGAAGTGGTGTTTAATAGTACATTTGTTTTATATAGTTTCTTTAAATATCTTTCTAGAGACAGTTCAAATATAAAGACAATTTTTATACCTTAAAAATTGCATTTTCTAGCAAACTGGCAAACATTTTATATTTCATACCTAGAACAGATTCTTGCATTTGAGGTAAAAATTTAATCAGATATTCTTTCAGATTGTGCTTGATTTATCAATTGATTATAATCACAAGAAAAAGCCATTGAAGGATAATAAAGGAATTCTGGATTATTTATTTTAAGCATATTTATTAAGTTTTGCTTTAAATACCTTTCTAGAGACAGTCAAATCTAGAGACAGTTTTTATACCACAAAAATCGCCTTTTCTAGCAAACTGGCAAAATTTTTACAGTACAAACATAGAACAGATTCTTACATTTGTGGTACAAATTTAATTAGATACTCTTTCAGATTGAGCTTGATTTAGCAATTGATTATGATCACAAGTAAAAGCCTAAATAATATGCATAGTACTTGAAAGAAAAATTGGTAATAAAGGAATCCCTCATTATTTATTTTATTTAAGTTATTTTCAATAAATTGACACAATCAATGCTTTTATCTACTAATACTTTCAATTATTTTATCATAAAATTAGATGAAGATATTAATATTTAGACATTTATTTCATTTATATCAAAATGTGTGCAAAAATAACTGAAATATTTCATAGCGAACGTTTATTTTATTGAATTTTAGTTATTTGATTCAAATTTTTAGAGTGTAACAATATATAAGTCCTTATATGCTTAACAAAACCGTTTTTAAATTATCATGAATATAAATTTAATAATAAGCAATCATTTATTAATAAAAGCAAATGTTATTTTCCTTTTTAAGATAATTTTATCTTTAAGAATTTTGTGGCAGTATCATATATGACTTATACTGTATGCACATTCTTTAAAACAGCACAGTAGCAAAGTTTATATATATATATATATATATATATATATATATATATATATATATATATATATATATATATATATATTATATATATATATATATATATATATATATAATATATATATATATATATATATATATATATATATATATATATATATATATATATAATATATATATATATATATATATATATATATAATATATATATATATATATATAAATAAATATATATATATATATATATATATTGCCAAAGCCGTCAGACTCTTGGGCTGGCTTCACGACCATCAAGACGAACTTACATCGTCAAATTAGATTACATAACAAGTTAAGGTTGGCACTAGAGCTTCAAAAATCGCTGACCGTCATAATGACACTGATCGCATAGACCAATCTCAATACAATAAATAATTAAAGAATATTTCAACACGTCAAAACTCCAGCACAAAACATTTTTCATTCTCGTATTCAGTATCCGCATTATTGTAACTCTATTTAGCATAATCTCACTTGTATATAGCTATAACCTTCACCTCATTAGTATTTTAGTGTCTGTAATACTCAAGACAGTGTATTCATGTCTGTCATCCACCGCAAATGTACTAAAGTGTCAGTTTTGTATCTAAGATAGCTTGTTTATGTTCATCACCAGTCAATTTCATTTAAATCATTGTTTTACCATTCTTATCTTATATAAATAATTATTGTTATGTGAAACCTAATAGCAACAAAACTCAAAAAGGCAAAAAAGCCATTTTCATCTAACACCATAACGGCCTTGTTAAATGGCAGGACCTCTGCCGAGGTATCCCCACGGACTGCCGAAATATGTTTAAAACATGATCATGTATTTCAAACGGCCATGTTCAGGGGCAGGACTCCTGGGGAGGATCCCCCTCGCGTTGCCGAGTTTTGTTAAATGTAAAAAATCCTTTTTGCTTTAAATAAACGTCCGATGGGCGTAGAACTCGGAGATCAAACTTGTCGCTGGACAGGTATTTCCGGGTCGACACCAAACGCCCTACACCGGCCAGCCCGGTGGGCGGTCGATCGCTGGCCCACACAATCTCCTATATAATAATAGTCTAAGTTATCTGTCCGTTTTTTCTCGAATATATGAAGCGGTTGTACCTGGAATGGATAGAGGCATCCACATTGGATTCTTGAGGAGTTAGTGTTAGCAACGTGTGAAATTCACCCCTTCCCCCTTTTCTAGCAATTAATGCCATTATTTCAAGCCATATTTTAACCGGTTAAGAGCAGGTGATTAATTTTATCAATTTGTCTCATAACAGAATGGTAAAAAAAGCATTTTTCTAGCATTATGACGTCATTCCTTTAACCATCTCATTTAATCATTTCTTATTTTAAATTATATAAAAATCGTATGCATTATTATCATACATTTTATCACTGAATTTAGATATTACGTAAATAATTTTCTTTTATATTTCGCTTAAGTAATTGATTAGGTACATAGGAGCAAAATTTTAAATTTAATCATCGATTATCTTTTGTTGCAATGAAAATTTTATCACCTGTAGTAGCAACAAATTGTATCTACCTCCAGGGTGTAATGGAAGTAATAGTTTCATTCCTTTACTTTCATTAATTACTGTGGTAAAAAAATGGGGAGAACGTAACGATAATTTCGACGTAGCTAAGAAAATTTTGAATTATCTTTCTAAATGAATTCAACGTGATTCTAGACTGAATTCACAGTATCGGGAGGAGTATGAAGAAAAACAAATTATTGTGTGTGTACCAGATAATTCTCAGCCAAAAAATAAACCATTTTTTACCTGCATCATAGGTTACTAACTATTCTTAAAAATTAAAATTTTATCCCGTTATATGATGGATTGTTTACTAGCATGAAATGTTAGTCAATAAAATCCATTAGACAATTTTTGAATGAGAATTTTCCAAGTTATTTATAAAAAGGATTGATATGTAAACAATTGTTTTTCCATGTTCTTCAAATGAGTTCTTAACTTACATTCGTCAAGCATTTCCACTTTCAGGAAGAGTTGTTCTCCCAGTTCAACTCCACGTATTTCTAATCCAGAGGCATTGACCACTCGTAGACGAACTGGAGGTGTTGCAGCAAGGCCTGTTATTACTTGGGTTAAACTTTGAAGATCCCTAAAATAAAAAAGACACATTTTAAGTGAAAATTGTTAAATTTTTTAAATATTTTTTTAATATTGTAATTCTAAAGCAAAACTTTTAAACCATTCATGTTATTATACTTTAAAGTAACAGTGGTATTTCAAGACTAATTTATTTTGTTTTTAAAATTTAATGATTTAACCGATACATTTATAAGAAAGAATTTGAAGTTTTAAAGAGAAACTTCAGTAATTTTGAAAGTTATTAATTATTATTTATTCCTACAGAAAAATTACTAAAAATAATCTTTGTGTATTACTTTTACGAATATAATAGCCATCTTCATTCACCGGATGCGTTTTAGACATCATAATAAACTTAATTTTTACCCTATTTTGCTTGAAATTTTAATATGTTTTTACCGATACGTTTATATGAAAGAATTTGCAGTTTTAAATTGAAACTTTAGCAGTTTTGAAAGTTATTAATTATTAATTATTCCTATAGAAAAATTACTAAAAATATCCTTTGTGCATTACTTTTAAGAATATAATAGCCATCTTCATTCACCGGATGTGTTTTAGACATCATAATGAACACTTAAGTTCATTATGATGTCTAAAACACATCCGGTTTACCCTATTTTGTTTGAAAATTTAATATGTTTTTACCAATACGTTTATGTGAAAGAATTTGCAGTTTTAAAGTGAAACTTTGGCAATTTTAAAAGTTATTAATTATTAATTATTCCTATAAAAATTACTAAATATATTCTTTGTGCATTACTTTTATGAATATTATATCCATTTTGATTCACCGGATGCCTTATGTACATCAAAATAAACCTAATTATTACCCTAAGTATTTGCTGGAAATACCGTTGGGAAGTTTGTACAGTTTGGTTTGGAGAGCTACGGTCTACATCTTGCAACAAGGCGGCTAATGAGACCGGGACCTACTGCTTAAAGCCGATTCCGAACGGCTACTAACATCCATGCGGCAGTGAGATTCGAATCCACGAACTCCGGTACCGAAGACCAGCACCCTAACCATTAGGTCATCGCTTGACAAAATAGTAGCTGGGAAAATGTAATAATAATTAAAAATCCATATCTTCCGTATCATATAATCTTAATAATGCGGAACATAATAATTTTAACTAATTTATATTTTATAATTTACTTGATAAATTATGAAAAAAATTCGAGAGTATAGTAGATATTTTGAACATTAGACAGTATTTTAGAAATTACCATTGGTTAGAAATGTATCTGGAATTTTTCAAATATTTATAATTTTCTTTTATTTTGAAAACTGTTTAAAATAGTTATAATAACTGAATAGTATGATGTGGTAGTAACTATATTAAAGATAATATGATATAAATTAAAGTCCCATTTAAATATATTCTTAGCTATATTTCACAATTCAATCAATTAAAAATAATGAATTTTCTAGCAATTTTGCAAAGCAGATCGGCTACTACAGTCTTAAGATTGTTAAATGAAAAATTATCTACTTATTATATGACTGCTTACGACATTCGTCTAGATATAGTAGAGGATTTTTAATATTTTTATTATAATATTTATTACGTTAATTTATTACAATAATTTTATTCCCATTATGTAACGGCTTTACTTATAACCTTTATCATTAATGATTTTTCTCCATTGCAACAGTAATTGCTGAACCAACAAAATGGAAGTACACTACGTCATTTGCCCACAGTAATTCTAGTCTCCTCATATTTGCAGATTGTGGTAAATTTGAAACTAATTACTTAATAATTTACTTTTAAGAATTTAAAATTACCGTCCCCAAAAATATTAAAATTTTCTTTGTCAAAAATGCATAAATATTAATTACAATTACGGACAAAATATACCTAAGAATCATTTATTCGTCCCAAAATTAAATATGTATGTTCTATGGATAAATAATACCATTGATAGAAAAGTAAACTGGAATAAATAAGATTATGAAGTCTGAAGCCTAAGCCTTTATTATGCACTAGATAAGTGCAAATAACGCTGAGTGCAATACTGATATTACCCACATAAGGCAAGGCAAAACCTCTAAGTTGTTAACAATGTTCATCTCGTAAGGATAAATAATGCCATCGATCAAAAAGTAAACTAGAATAAATAAGATAATAAAGTCTGAAGCCTAAGCTTTTATTATGCACTAGATAAGTGCAAATAACGCTGAGTGCAATACTGATATTACTCATATAAGGTAAGGCAAAACCTTTAAGTTGTTTACAAGGTTAATTTCGTAAGGATAAATAATGTCATCGATCGAAAAGTAAACTAGAATAAATAAGATTATGATGTCTGAAGCCTAAGCTTTTATAATGCCCTAGATAAGTGCAAATAAAGCTGCTTACAATAATGATATCTCTCATATACGGTAAGGCAAAACCACTAAGTTGTTACCAATGTTCATCTCGTAATAGTTAACTTGCTAGAGTATAAGATACACATGGTTATGTGGCAGTTATTCTGATTTCCTTTACAGATAAAACCTGATTAAAAATAAATTTGTAAGAATGATGTTAAATAGATTTAATAAATTAAATGGATCATTTTAAAGCTAAACTTTAACAATTTTTAAAGTTATTAATTTTTAATTATTAATACAAAAAATACTAAAAATGTTTTTTGTGCAGAACTTTTAAGATAATTATAGCCATTTTCATTCACCGGATGTCTTATAGGCATGAATATTTATGATTAATTTTAATTTTAATGTTAATTTTAATTTTGAAATTTTTTCCTCAATTTTAATTTTTTTTAATTTTAATTTTAATGATTCATTTAAAATTCAACAAAAACGTATTAAAAAAATCTTGATTCGAAACTACTAAAGGACTATATGTTCATTACCCAATACAGCATAATAAACAAAATAATATATATGTCTAAGCCAAAAATGTTATTAGTTCGTAAAATTATGAGCATAATAAATCTCAATTATCTCGTGTGAAATCAGTATCCAATAACAGTTTAAAATAAAAAACGCATAAATCTTTATCTCGTCTTAATAAGCCTCGCTTCAAAGCCGATAGAAGTACATAAAGTGATGAAAATGCAAGTTATAAATCAACGGCACTCCTTGAAAAGTTTTTTAAAGCGTTTCCTCTTTAATTTCTTTTTAATTTAAAGGTCTCAGATGTACCGAATAACATGCGATTCTTTTCCGCATTACCTTAGGCAAGTTGTTTAGCGTGTGATTCCCGTGGCGAATTTATAAATGGCGGAATTCTTCAAAATACGAGTTTATATCAGCATGAATACAGAGATTTTCTTTAAAAATGTACGAGATAACATATGAGATGTAAAAGCAAAGGCTATAGAATGGGAAATAAAGTTTAGCTGATTATTTATACCTTCTTTTATCATGTGTTTCGAAATGATTTATCTTGAATTTATTTATTCCACTAACCGTTTAAATTATCTAATGGAATTTTAAATTTATGGCCTTATTAAGTCTCTCTGTTTTTGACAGTTTGGAATGCTACGAACATTGCGTTATGTTTTTAAGGGAATCAGAATCGTTCTAAAAAATATTACATAGAGGCAAAGTTTATTATGCAGATAAATTCTTGTAGTTTTCCGATAGGCAAAAATTACTCGGTTTCTTTCTATGATTTATAATAAAATTATTTTTTTATAAAAAGATATAGACACATTGTAAAAAAGATAGATATTATCCTTGCATATAAAAATAAAATGCAATATATAGAAAAATAGCAATTCTCTCTCTCTCTCTCTCTATATATATATATATATATATATATATGTATATATATATATATATATATATATATATGTGTATATTTATATATATGTATATATATATGTATAATGCTATGACGAATACACGGGTACAGAAGTCAGAATGAAACTACAGAAAATGTTCAGATATGTTCAAATGGTTACTGATAAGAGTTCAATTCTTTAGCTAATGAGAAGCAGTGGTGAGTGTGGACATCATAAAGGATATTGGTAATAAAATCAAATATGTTCTATTATTACGTTACACATATGGACTCAGATATCACCACACACTTCCCGAAGTTTGAATTATATTTTGCAGAAATTTCTGTTAATGTGTATCATAGTTTCTTATATTTTTCTAAAATATAAACCACAATATTTTTTACAACTTTTTCCACCTCCCCTAAAAAGCCCTGCCTGTCTGCACGTTCTTGCATCAACTTCGTCCGCCAAATGCGTTAGACTTCATCAAAAGAGCCGGCAATAATCGCTACCAATTTTTCATGCACTGAAAATATGCCAGTTTCCCAGTTCAAGAAAAATATAATTTCCCCTTCAAAAAATTTGCATTTTTATGGATTCTCCCTTAAAATTTGGTAGGGAAAACTGGATCATTTTGCATGTTTTATTCCGTTTTTATGGCTGCAGGCGCCCTACAAGGCCTGAATCCAAAGAGTGTAACACGTATCTCATAACACCTATTGCCTTTGTTCCATTAAACAGAAGTCAAATGTATACACCATTTAATTTAAAATTATGTGATATAATTTAAAAGAAAAGTTAATTTTATAAGTGGATTTCCGGGATGCTCTACAAAGTTCATTTTATGTTTAAAAAATAAATTTAAATAGATATAGAACATATTTTAAAATCATGAAATAAAATCGTTAAATGCATTTTGAAAGTATTTGAAGAAATAATGAATATCTGTAATATTGTGTTTATGGGACTATCCTATTGCCTACAAAACAATTTCATTTCTTAGTAGAATATCTTAAAAACCTTATATATTCTTAATTGAAATAAACTATGAATTATTTATTAAATAAATTTCGTTATAAAAATATTTTATCATAGATTTAAATGCTAAATCGGTTTATACCAATAATTTGACTGATTGCGAAATTTTTCCATCAAAAAGATATAAATTCTATCAAAAAGTCTGTCACAACTAATGAAAAAAAAAACGTAGCTTATTTAACCTACCTATTTAGAGAAATGAAGATTTTGAAGAAATAATCTAACATTCTTACATATGTATGTATGCTTGGTGTATGTACACACATACACAACATAGCGCTTATAGCCTTTGTTCCATTAAACAGAAGTCAAATGCATATACATTTTTTAATTTAAAAATATACGATATAATTTAAAAGATAAGTTAATTTCATAAGTGGACTTCAAGGATGCTCAAAAAGTTCGTTTTGTGTTAAAAAAAACAAATTTAAATAGATATAGAACATATTTTAAAATTATGAGCGAAAATCATTAAATACACTTTAAAATCAAGCAAATATTTGAAGAAATAATGAATACCGGTAACATTGTGTTAATGGGACTATCCTACCACCTCTGACAAAAACATTTTAATTTCTTAGTAGAGTATCTTAAAATCCTTATGCATTTATAATTGAAATAAACTATGGATTATTTATTAAATAAATTTCATTATAAGAAAAATATTTTATCGTAGATTTAAATGCATAAATCTGTTTATACCAACAATTTGACTGATTGTGAAATTTTTTCCATGAAAAAAGTTCTATAAAAAGTCTGTCATAACTAATAAAAAAAAGACGTAGTGTATTTAAATTACCTATAAAGATAAACAAATATTTTGAAGAAATAATCTAACATTCTTACACATGCATCTATGCTTGGTGTATGTACACACATACACAACATAGCACTCATTGTCTTTGTTTCATTAAACAGAAGTAAAATGTATATACACTATTTAATATAAAAATATACGATATAATTTAAAAGAAAAGTTAATTTCATAAGTGGACTTCAAATATGATCTATAAAGTTTGTTTTGTGTTAAAAAAAACAAATTTAAATAGATATAGAACATATTTTAAAATTATGAGCGAAAATCATTAAATACACTTTAAAATCAAGCAAATATTTGAAGGAATAAGGAATACCGCTAACAATGTGTTAATGGAACTGTCCTATCATCTCCGACAAAAACAATTTAATTTCTTAGTAGAATATCTTAAAATCCTTATATTTTCATAATTAAAATAAACTATGGATTATTTATTAGATACATTTCGTTGTAAGAAAATATTTTATCATATATTTAAATGCCTAAACCGGTTTATACCAACAATTTGACTGATTGTAAAATTTTTTCTATCAAATAGTCTGTCACAACTAATGAAAGAAAAAACGTAGCTTATTTAACCTACCTATTTAGAGAAATGAAGATTTTGAAGAAATAATCTAACATTCTTACATATGTATGTATGCTTGGTGTATGTACACACATACACAACATAGCGCTTATAGCCTTTGTTCCATTAAACAGAAGTCAAATGCATATACATTTTTTAATTTAAAAATATACGATATAATTTAAAAGATAAGTTAATTTCATAAGTGGACTTCAAGGATGCTCAAAAAGTTCGTTTTGTGTTAAAAAAAATAAAAAAACAAATTTAAATAGGTATAGAACATATTTTAAAATTATGAATGAAAATCTTTAAATAATCTTTGAAATCAGGAAAGTATTTGAAGAAATAATGAATACCGGTAACATTGTGTTAATGGAACTATCCTATCACCTCCGACATAAACAATTTAATTTCTTAGTAGAATATCTTAAAATCCTTATATATTCATAATTGAAATAAACTATGGATTATTTATAAAATAAATTTCGTTCTAAGGAAAACATTTTATTGTAGATTTAAATGCATAAATCGGTTTATACCAGCAATTTGACTGAGTGTGAAATTTTTTCCATGAAAAAAGTATAAGTTCTATACAAAAGTCTGTCACAACTATTGAAAGAAAAGAATTAGCGTATTTAACTTACCTATTTAGAGAAACGAAGATTTGAAGAAATAATCTAACATTCTCACACATGCATGTATGCTTGGTGTATGTACACACATACACAACATAACATTTAGTGCTTTTGTTCCATTAAACAAAAGTGAAATGTATACACCATTTAATTTTAAAATATACGATATAATTTAAAAGCAAAATTAATTTCATAAGTGGACTTCAGTAATAATCTATAAAGTTCGTTTTGTGTTAAAAAACAAAAAAACAAACTTAAATAGATATCGAACATATTTTAAAAGTATGAACGAAAATCATGAAATACACTTTGAAATCAGGAAAGTATTTGAAGAAATAATGAACACCGGTAACATTGTGTTAAGGGAACTATCCTATCACCTAAGATTAAAAAAAAATTTAACTTCTTAGTAGAAAATCTTAAAATCCTTATGTATTCATAATTGAAATAAACTGTGGATTATTTATTAAATAAATTTCGTTATAAGAAAATTATTTTATCATAGATTTAAACGAATAAATTGGTTTATGCCAACAATTTGACTGATTGTAAAATTTTTTCCATTAAAAAAGTATAAGTTGTATCAAAAAGTCTGTCACAACTAATGAATAAAAAGACATATCGTATTTAATTTACCTATTTCGAGAAACGAAGATTTTGTAGAAATAATCTAACACTCTCACACATGTATGTATGTATGTACACACATATACACATATATATGGGGGGGAGCGTGTGAGTAAGCAAGGTTAAATGCCAGTCTTATCAAACTCGTTTAACGGCTAACCGCGATTAACCCATGGCGCTAACCAGTGGTGGGATTCAATTCTCTGTTTAAACAGAGATTAACCGCGGTTAAACGACTTTGGTGAGAGCGACCTTTAGCTTGGTTCAAAATAAAAATGGAAGATAAGTTAGTTTTATATCACTATAATATAATTAAAATAAATCAAACATATAGATAGATAGCAATTTCGATTTTGAGTTAATAAGAATACTGTTTATTATGATGTATTTATCCATTTACCATACATAATACGGTAAAACTATGAGGGATTGCATTGACTTTTAAAGTTATCAAACTATTCTTCTGACCTTGGTAAACCAAGCTCTTTACATGCAGCAGCTATTATTCAGAGTCATAGGTTAAAAGATCAAGTGAATAGGCTTGTCACTTCGACTTAAAAGCTTCATTCGTTACTCAGTATTGACTCAAAATGCTATCACAGGACTTTATGAACTGTCAGTCCTCAAATAGGCTCCGTTGCTTTATTCATAACAATCATGTAGTGAGGTTTATACCTTGGCGATTATGGAATATATACAATCGTGCAGCACTTCTTGATATATAACTGCAGTGACAGAACACGTTTCTCTACTATTTATGATGTATGGAGGTTGCTGAATAAGGTACCTGCCAATTATGAAGGGAACAGTAGAATCGTACTGAAGTGGCATTGATAGATGTTGGAAAGAAATCGTGTAAACTGCATGAGTGTTATCAATAAGTTTTATAAAAGTACTATTTTACTACGTATTATTTTATTTTATTGTATCTATTCAACATTGATTTACGTATATTTTAAAATGTGTGATGGCGCTGATATCAACATGCATTGCATTTATAAACTTTAGTCTATAAATATCTTTAGTCTTTTATCTTTAGTCTTTGAATAGACTTTAGTCTATTTATTGGACGACATAAAATAGAAAATATGTGTGCAAAAAATCCAACGGAATGTTCGGTATGTCATATATGCTAACAATAAATAAACCCCAAAATTATTCTTATTGCAATTATATGACGATACACGTTACAACCTATATTTAATCAAAGTAGTAATACATGGGGAAGTGAAAGTAAAATATCATGAAATTAGTTATTTGGCTCATTTTTCTGGAGAAAAATCTTCAGCAGTTTCGAAATCTTCTTCAAAGAGTGGATAGTGACATATAAATGTCACTTAAATATTGCGTGTAAAGTTACTAGACCCATGTCAGGCATTAACTTCCCCCGAGGCAGTTGCAACAAGTTCTTAATTTCATATCGATTTCAGCTTTTGCCTTCGTTGCTCTTCTAAAGATCTTCTACTTTTAAAGAATGATATTATTTTCTCCCCGATTGTCTGACCGAATGTAATAATTTCTTATCTACTTTTTTTTTAGAATAACTGATGTATCAATGTGAGTCTTTACAAGTTATTGTAGTACCTGAAATAATTATTTATTACAAATTCACAAGTAACTATTTTCATATAAGGATAATCAGTCATACCATATAGGTATCATGAATAACTAAACACAGTTCAGTTCGACGAGTGTAGTAATTTCTTATATACTATTTTTTTAGAATAACTTATGCATCAATGTCAGTCTTTACAAGTTATTGTAGTACCTGGAGTAATTATTTATTGCAAATTCACAAGTATCTATTTTCATGTAAGGAAAATCAGTGATACCAGATGGGTATCATGAATAACTAAACATAGTTCAGTTCGACTAGTGTAGTAATTTCTTATCTACATTCTTTTAGAATAACTAATGTATCAATGGGAATCTTTACAAGTTATTGTAGTACCTGGAGTAATTATTTATTGCAAATTCACAAGTAACTATTTTCATATAAGGAAAATCAGTCATACCAGATGGGTATCATGAATATCTAAACATAGTTCAGTTCGACGAGTGTAGTAATTTCTTATATACTTTATTTTTAGAATAACTGATGTATCAGTGTTAGTCTTTAAACGTTATTGTAGTACCTGAACTAATTATTTATTGCAAATTTACAAGTAACTATTTTCATAAAAGGAAATTCAGTCATACCAGATGGGTATCATGAATATCTAAACATAGTTCAGTTCGACGAGTGTAGTAATTTCTTATCTACATTATTTTAGAATAACTAATGCATCAATGTGAGTCTTTATAAGTTATTGTAGTACCTGGAGTAATTATTTATTGCAAATTCATAAGTAACTATTTTCATAAAAGGAAAATCAGTCATACCAGATGGGTATCATGAATATCTAAACATAGTTCAGTTCGACGAGTGTAGTAATTTCTTATATACTTTACTTTTAGAATAACTGATGTATCAGTGTGAGACTTTACAAGTTATTGTAGTACCTGGAGTAATTATTTATTGCAAATGAAAGTAACTATTTCATATAAGCAAATTCAGTCATACAAGACGAGTATCACGATAACTAAACATAGTTCAAATATCAGTGATATAAATAATTTACATATGTAAAGAGAAAAATGTAGATTTAAACTATGTATAGTGCTATTTTTAAGCCAAATATAGCAACTAATACTATCGTTTGCTAAAATCTTATGCAGTAAATATATTCACTAATCATGTATAACAAATTCTTTTCTAGAGTTATAAAATAAATCTTTCAGAATTAAGTATATGGATTTGAGTTTATGCCATGCTCTGATATTATATTTATAGGGATTTGTATTAGTAAAAATGGTTTTGCAATATTTGAGTTAACCCGAAAGTTGTTACTTTCACTTTGATGCATATTCTTTTAAAGGGATTCGATAAAATGTAAAAATAAGCTCTTTTGTAGCGTTACATAAATATAAATATATATTCAAGATTTTTTTTCCAGTCGATAGTCTTTTTCCAAAAACCAGAATTGTTATTTTATCCCCGATAGTAAAAATATTTGGAAATAAAAAACAGCCATTTTTCAAAATAAATGCGGTTGGATAACATTAGATGGGTAAATTCGAATTTATATCTTTATATTATTTGTAAAGGATTATTTGACATGCGTACAGCAACAAGAAGTACTGAATTTTCTTTTTGCGTATGTTTAGATAGAATATGTTTAGTTGCGCTTTGAAACAAATGAACAAAATTAATGAGATGCGTTTCATAGCACTATTATATCACGTCATTTCTAGAAAATATCGTTCAATTATAATGTAAAAAAACAATTCTGTGGTAATGATAAAATATTACATTCTGAGACGTATTTTTATATAAGAGTAAGATATGTTTTTACTGTTTGCAAAACTCTAATTATTGCAAATGAAACTTTTATTCGAAAGAGGTTTTGGTTTGGTTTGATTTGGAGATTTACTAGCTACTTTTTTGAAGCACAGGAGCTAATGAGACCGGGACCTACTTCTTAAAGCCGATTCTAAACAGCTACAAACATCCATGCTACAGTCAGGATTCGAACCCACTATTTCCGGTGCCTGAAACATTCGGATATTCGGAAGACGGTTAACTGCTATATTAAACTTAAACAGTTTTATAAATTTGAGGAGTTTAAAGATATTTCAGATATAAATACAAAATATTTTTAAGAATTTAAATAATTTCCAGAAAATAAGAAATTGCTTAAGGTAAGAGAGGTAACCAAGAATTTAAGGTTGAGTCTTAAAACGTTGTTCACCTTGCCCCTCAGACACTTATGATTATGTCATATGCATACACTAGCATTAAAAACAGACTTCCACATACTGTATATTAAATAATCAAAAGTACATTAATATTTGCTTTACTATTAAGCATAAACAATGTACTTCAAGACACACATAAATATATGTTATTAATTTCTAATTTCAAGTTCCTTAATTTCACGTTTTGACATTGTTGAATATTGGAATTAAGGCATTCTTTATGTGACTGCTCAAAGCAAAAATAAGCGCAAGTTTCATATAAAAAGGAATAAAATATGTTATAAAAATCTATTTTCCTAAAACTTAAATGCAATCAATCTAACTTTTACTGAAAAAAGCTATAGCTTCCCAACTTGTATGTGTTCTAAAATGTAATATATTCTAAACTTTCAGTCATAAACAAAACTAGAAATCTCTTGCGGTTAAAACTTTTATTTCAATTAAAAATGGTTAAAACTGCCTGTTATTTTAAGAGTTAACCGTTCATTACTTTCATATTCTTAATTGATACTTTCAATATTAACTGCAAATTTCTACAGCACTTCTACAACCCCCGTACAATATGGAAACACTCTTCTTTTGCATATCTCTTGTGTGATCTAATATACGTACAGATTAATGCTAACGTAGATAGATAAATGTATAAAATGTTCTTAAATTTCAGTCATAAACAAAACTAAGAGATCTTTTCTGGTTAAAACTTTTATTTCAGTTAAAAATGGTTAAAACTACCTGTTATTTTAAGAGTTAAGGCTTCAATACTTTCAAACTATTCATTGATATTTTTAATATTAACTGTAAATTCTACACACACCACATAATATGGAAACACTCTTCTTTTGCATATCTCTTGTGTGCTCTAATATACCTATAGATTAATGCCAACGTGGATAGATAAATACATAAAATGTTCTAAAATTTCAGTTGTAAACAAAACTAAGAAATCTCTTGTGGCTAAAACTTTTATTTCAATTAAAAATGGTTAAAACTGCCAGTTATTTTAAGAGTTAAGGATTCATTACTTTCAAACTATTCATTGATATTTTAATATTAACTCTAAATTTCTACGGAACTTCTACACACCCCACATATTATGGGAAAAGCTCTTCTTTTGCTTTTGCATATCTCTTGTGTGCTCCAATATACGTACAGATTAATGCCGACGTAGATAGATAAATGTATGAAAACATATCAAGATTTTATAGGCTTGTAGTGCAATATTCTGCGCATATAAATGAACTACCGTTAAGTAGGAGGCTCTAGCGATAACTCCGTATTTACATACCGAGCAAGTTCCCATTGCTTTCACTAAAGAAATTTGCATTTTTATGAGTGGGGGTAAAAAGTCTCTCAGCACCCTCTTTTTGAGAGTTTTATCATGTTTCTTGGAATAGATGAAACTTTTTAAGGTCCTTCACCTTCTGTTGTGCAGGAAAGACTGTTTTTAAGGTTATCAAGAGGGGGAACTTTTATTGGGCAGACCACCTCGCAAAGGAACGTAACATTATTTAAAAGAAGGAAAAGAAAAAAGAAAAATATTTTATGCATAGAAGTCTATACACTCGAAGAAAAAGGTTAGAATAGAAAAAAATTAGGGATTTAAGACCTTTAGGGATATTAGTTGGAATTCAGAGAAAAAGCTGTATATGTTATATATAAAAGTAGCATTCATTTAAAAGCCAATCAAGAAGCTCAAGTTAATCGACGTATAAATGAAAAGGTTAAAAGATGAAATGATTAAAGTCTTCATAAAAAAGCTTTTAGCGTTACATATTAGCGTTACAAATAGTAATATTTAAAGATTACTAAGGTATTAGTAATACCTTAACCCCTTCATGCACAATATATTTGAAAAAGTCCTGCCAGAAAAAAAGATTGTTTTAATGTAAAAAACACAAATTAGAACGTTGAATTCAGAATATATATATATATATATATATATATATATATATATATATATATATATATATATATATATATATATATATATGTATATATGTATATGTATATATATATATATGTATATATGTACATGTATATGTATGTATATATATATATATATATGTATATATATATATATGTATATATATATATATATATATATATATATATATAATATATATATATATATATATGTATATATATATATATATATATATATATATATATATATATATATATATATATATATATATATATATATATATATATTATACTTGAATAAGTAAGTGTTATAGCTTATAATCCCATGTAAATCATAAATATCAATAAAACGATTGTTTTTTCTTTTTTTCTTTCAATTTGTTATTTTCAATTCTCGATTGCATTCGAGTGTGAAAAATTATAGCAAAATAAAGTGGGAAGCCGTTCGAATTATCTCGAGTGTGCATAGTTTGTCTAGTTTAGAGCTCTCGAGTTAACTTCAGCGTGCACATTAAGGGGTTGATACTACGCAGTACAGTGAAGAGAAAGTAATAATTAATTTTTTAAATTAAACATTTATTACTATAGAAGAGAGAAAAATACCTATATTCTATAGATTGAGATTTAATTATACGATTTATGTGCATTCAGATTTGCATTTATATAAAAAAAATATTTAATTCCTTTTGATGTACTGCTTACCTATACCTTAAGTACTGTAGTACAAATTACTTTAAGAGCATTAAATTGTTTTCACTTGCGTATTGACTTAATATTTTCTTAGGGAAAATGGGTAGCGATTTAAAATCGAATTGCTGTTTGCGTCATTTAAACGATTGAGTTTATCACTGCAATGTTTATGAGTGCATAGGAACTGTTTTTAGGTTTGGTTTGGTTGGGTTTCGAATACTACGGTCTACTATTTTGCTACACTATGGCAGAGAATATGGAAGATAGAGAACTACTGTTAAATCCAATTAAGAACGTCTAAGAACATCTCTGCCACAGTGGGATTCGAACACACGAACTTTTGTACAAGATTAGCTCCCTAGCATTTGGCTATTTTTCGGAGAAACTGTGATAATTTTTGCTTTGGTTTGGAGCACTACGGTCTACTATTTTCATACAAGAGGGCTAAGAAGACCAATAACTAGTGTTTAAAGCTGATTCTGATGGATACGAACATCCATTCCACAGGGGAATTCAAACCCACGAACTCCGGTACCGAAGATTGGCACCCATCTCATTTTGCAATCATTCGAAGGAACTATGATCATATCCATCTCTAGCAGTTTTGTCGTCCTGCCCCCAAAATATTTTATAATTCCTCCATCTACAGTACAATTAACTATAATTTTTTTTATAAAGGATGAGACATTTTTAAAAACAATGTACAAACCTAAAATGCGTACATATTTCTAAATATCTGAAAAATACCTAAAATACCTCTTAAAAATATTATTAAAAATATTATTATCACCAAGAATTGCAAAAACAGAACACACCGTTTTGTAACCACTCGTGTCTCCATTAAGAAGTAAAAGACAAAATAAAATTTGTGAAACAATAGAATCACCATTTCTTGTATAATAAGAAAACTAAAAATCCTGTCAAAACAAAAATACCCATCTGCGTTTTGTCATATGCCTGTTACAGCAAATATCTTATTGAAATTTCTCTTAAAATAAATACGTGATTTAAATATATCTCAGATAAATTCAGGAATGTAGCTTCGTAAGAAAATTTAATTCTTATTTGATTTTCCAGGGTTCAGGCATGGAAGCATATTTACTACAAGCAGTCATACAATTCTCGCAAAGAAAATTTGACTGTAATCGACAGTTCTACAAAACTCCATTTTATAAATCAGCTCTAACTTCTTCGTCCCTTCTTCACACATCCGTACAGCACAAAATCTGCCAAAGTAATGACGTTAGTGTATGTATAGGCCATCTGAGAACAGATTTGTGACACTCTAATGAAAAATTAGAATAGTTTAACCATTATGGGCAGACAGATTACAGAAAATAAACCATTAAAAGGTTTCTCGCAAGATTGCAGAAATAAACATCTACAAGTTTTCGTATTCACCATGAATCCCCAATGTTTAGGAAGAAGCATAGCGAAATATGAAGAGCTAGTGACTTTGTACATGAGAAATGTACACTATTGTTTTCATTGAATTGAATCTATTCTACATCACTAAGGAATTATAACTGGAGAAAATAACATTGCCACTTATTAGGATTATATTTAATATATTACGATAACACCCACACATTTTCATATCACATAATTTAGATTTACTCATTTGCATTTATATTAAATCTAATTAAAAATAAGTAATATCTATATTTCTGACTTCCAATCTATAAAAAATTAAATTTTCAAATAATCTTATACGCATTTTTTCATAATAAAGAAAATTTTACTAATTCAAACCGAAATGCCACTTTGGACTCAGACCTGATTTGTCAGATCTTGTTTGTTTCTGTTTTAATCAGCACTGGACCCCGGTATGCTAAAACGCCTTAATTTATGTAAGCTAAACATAAATGAGAAACGTAACAGTGGCGCTTTAAAGTGCTGAAAAACAATTAACTAAATTAATTAAGACGCGCGTTTTCTAAATCACTTAATAATTAATGGAATCGTATTCTCTTTTTCAGAAAGCGTATTAATAGATTATTTAATAAATTATTTTAGCAGGAGAGCAATTGTTTTGTTTTAATTTTAGGTCTTTTTGAATAGAGAATTAGATTTATGTAACAATAAAAAATAATAAAATCCTTATTCATATTTATAAAGCTTATCTCTTTTAACTAAATTAAAAGAAATTAATGTAAATCTATTTTGCTTGCCTTCAACATAAAAACGATAAGAGAAAAATAAGTATAAAGACTCGCTAAGAAGATAATTTTACCAGAAATACTAAATAGGAATGAAAGAATAGGGAAAAGAATCGTAGAAATAATTCCCGAGTGAACGGCATTAAATAAAATTACCGTGAATGGAAATGTTCGAAAGATAATTTTTAATTTAAAGCATAATTAAGAAATAGCCACAAAGGAATCGAGTTTAATTTTTTTAAAGAACTGATAACCTTTTTGTGTCTGAGAAGACGCTAGTTATGCATGCATACACAAAAGAGTCAATAAAAGAAGAATCGGTTAATTTTCATTTGAAAGAACTGAAAAGAATAAAAAAAGTAATGCTAAGAATTACAATTATATTAATGATAATAATTGTTTTAACACGTATCTTCGTTTTAATTTTATAATCGTTTTGAATCTATCTCTCTATATAAAGATGAGTATATATATATATATATATATATATATATCCAGAGCAGCTACAACGCACATCTATTATATATATATATATATATATATATATATATATATATATATATATATATATATATATATATATATATATATATATACATATATATATATGTATGTATATATATATGTGTGTGTGTGTGTGTGTGTGTGCCGTATACAGTGTTAAGGCGAATGGACGAAACAGTCTCTCTTGGTAAATCATATATTTATTCAAAGTAAAGTTTCATTTAAAAGCGTCACTTGCGTCATTTCAATTTGTTCAGGGTGGAGCCACACGTAGAGTATGTTGACTGCTCTATGCCTATGAGCTGACAACTATCGGTGTGCATTCTCATACAATTCTTCAAATATCTTTCCGCTTGACCGGATGATCCTAAATGCTTACGTGGTTTTTTCCATTTATTTTGTAATTACGAAAGAGTTCCTTTTTAAATCATTCCCAACTGGATTAATTTTTCCTAACCCCCCCCTTTTTAGTCCTGACATATACATATTTATAAAAACATATATATATGTATATATATATATATATATATATATATATATATATATATATATATATATATATATATATATATATATATACATACACACACACACACACACACACACACATATATATATATATATATATATATATATATATATATATATATATATATATATATATATATATATACACAGCCCGAGTAGTTTTCAAATCTAAAATCAAGGGCAAAAATCCCGCGTCTCTGTGCTTTCTCCTTTTTAACAGCTAATCTGGGGGATACAATGCACGCTCTCAGGAAATGGGTCTAACCAATTAAAATTTTATAGTGCCGTAGGGGATAATTTAGAAAATTATGACTAAAAGAAGATACATGCTATTGGAGACATATTTTTACTTAGATATTTTAGACATTTTCTTAGATTTTTCAGAGATTTTTTCTTAGATGATCCCTTATAGCCTTCTTAGATTTTTATCTTAGATTTGTTTTGTTAGGTGATTTCTCACTTTGTTAAGTGCCTATAATAAAGAGGAAACATATACAACCAACGTTCTGGCAATAAAGATCTGTCGTTACTAAAAACGGTGTCTTCTTTTTGACGATACCTGCAAACCAACCGTCGTATACTTCGTCTTATGATATATATATGTTGAGTCAGCACACTCAACGAGCTTCAATAATTGAGCTAAGCAGTATTTTTTAAAATGATTTAATTGAAGATACTAATATTTACAAGTAATTACATAGGTTAGTTAAAAGTTAGTAACAGAGGATAAATTCACAGCGCGTCTCGACACTTCGTGGAGTATGTCTTTACAGCAGAAACTCGCTCGCTATTTCGTCTATGTGGGATTTTCTTAAGTCCGTTAGGATGAGACTGCGCTTGCATGGTAACGGATCACATAACAAAGGGGTGTTGAGATGTTCGGATGGTGTTTTCTCCCTTTTAGGTTTAAAAATGGGAGTTAAGAATTCAGCGAGGTATAATTAAATATAGTTGGAACTCATTAACGATAACTTAATAGGAAAAAGATACACCCTCGATCGGAACTATACAGAGTAAAGAAGCTGATACGGAAGTAAAGAAAAAGATTTGCTTAGGTAGCAACGAGGAAAAAAAAAGACAATTCCAGGAAGAAAATCGGGTTGGTAACATTCTCCTCGCCTGTCGACGCAATATGAGAATATGAGAACAAAAGATATCTCATGGACAGAAGGAATAAAATAAAGGAGTTTTTATATGTGAAATGAAATGTGTCTTCCATACCTGAACCACTCGTTCATGTCATATATATATATATATATATATATATATATATATATATATATATATATTTATATATATATATATATATATATAAACATTCATTAAATTAAACACTCATGTTCACAATTTTTATCAATGTTTCGAAAAGAATATTTCAATGTTATTCTCAGTGAAGCATGTTCATAAATAGTCCTATAATGTCCAAATTAAACTACATGAAAATGAATTTTTAATTTGTGTGCTACTTTGATACTTTTCAGCTTGACGTAAAATCAATAGGGTTCTGCTATAACAGAGTCCCTGGGGGCTAATAAAACTGTAATCTCGGAACAAGTTTAAATCCGATTGGCTGGAAACTTGACACAATAGGCAGAACCTACGAAGTTTTATAGAGAATAGGAAAAAGAAATCTGTGCCTTAAAAATAAACAAAAAGGAAAAAAGTCTAAAATGCCTCTCTATTTGTGCAGGTAAAGTTTCTGGAAGGGCAGATGTACAGCACAGCAAATAAATAACAAAGTTTCTCGGACACTCTTTTAAGAAACATTAATCTTGTATTTTGAAGTTGTGGTGGGATTTTATCGCGATAGGCGCAATTTTTCAAAAGGTATTACTGGATTAAGTGTAGAATAGAGATGTTTTTCCTTTAGAATTTTATTTTATTCTCTAAAGTGCCAGCAACGTAAAGATTTTTCCTTAAAATGGAACAGATTTCGTACAGGGGGAGAAAGAAGGCAGAGAAAAATCCGCCACCGAAATATTTTTCGCTGAATTTTATCTCCTAGTTTATAAAAAATTCAGCTAGTCGGGCTTATCTGTTGTTTTATAGATTGCTGCTGGGTTAAAAAACTGTATATTACCCTCTGTTACGTACTTAAAGGACTGCGTTTTGATACCGTGCCGTCAAAAAAAGTATGAAGCATCAGTTTTTATGGATATTTCTTATTAAATTTTTCTTCTCTTAAAACATATGGCTATAAATACGGAAGGAAGAGAAGAAAATATAATAAAAACAGGTAGCACAAGGGCGTAAGACATTAACAGTCCTATAAATTTGGTGTAAATTTGAAGCACAGTTATTATAGATTTGATGAAATACACGGAGATACTGATAAAATGTTACTGTGCCTAATATAAACGTATATAATTCTACGCAGAAAATTAACGAAATATTTATTTTTCCTTAAAAATTGAAATGAAATCTATATATTAAAGTTTATATATATATATATATATATATATATAATATATATATATATATATATATATATAATATATATATATATATATATATATATATATATATATATATATACATATATATATATGCATATATATACATACATACATATACATATATATACATATATATACATACATATATATATAATATATATATATATATATATATATATGTGTGTGTGTGTAATAAAAATTCTCTGTAAAAGTTACTGTTTAAACAAAGCATCATAATTTAACAGTTTAATACAAGAAAATCCGATTTTTTCTATTAGTCACTATTAACTTATAAAAGTAGTCTTATTTTAGATTTTTAACTTATTTGAATAAATAATAGCGTAAATTTTGCTGGTCTCTCCCTGAAATAAATAATAAATTTTATCTGCATCCTTGGGACAATACATTTGATTAACTGATGGCATTTAAACTATAGCTTTTCATAAAGATCAGTATTATAATGAGAACTTAGTGCATTTTATGAATGTACATTTTGTATGAAAGAAAAACCTAATTTGTATACTACATCTCTATTGTAGTAGGAGTAAACCCTACATTTGCAGCAATCAAGAAGTACTTCAGAACTTGTAGTGGTCCTAAAAAACAATAAAATGTGTGATTCCACACCTAGTAACTCGTCCGGTATGAAACCAGCATATAATTACCATCTCAGTATCCTCCTGAATCCAACCTCGCCCTGATTTTTTGACTCTCCTTCAGGCCATCCGGAACGGTATTTCTTCGCATGCAAACACAAGAATGGCATTAATTTTATTTCTAGCTTAGGGATCAACAACCTGTTAGGCTAACTTTACTATTCCCAAAGATGGATCCCGCAGAATTTATGTAGCTTTTATCTTCCTATCTTCAATTAAAAAAAAAGAGTTCTTTAAGTCATTAAAAGCCATTACAAAAACCTTTCACCCCCATTGACCATCTCGGAAGGAATTTAAATACATTTAAGTGGCACTTGAAGGCACGCTCGAAATAAACTTGATCCAAAGTCGCTCTAATAATATGCAAATCGTGTGCTCTGACCCAACGGTAGAGCAGCTTTATTGGGTGACCTCTGATCAAGCATCGCTGAACTTAATGAGTAGAGAGAAATTACTGCGTTAGGAACGCTCGATAGAGGGAAAATTAGTAAAGCTTCAGAGCTACTATTTAATGAATTTCTCGGCAAATCTTTTTAGCCCTAGAATTAATTATGCATAATATTTTCGCCATCTAATTTTAAAATGCAAAATATTTCCAGACTGTATATAATTGAAAACTACTTCCTTTTCATCATTAAACGGGAAATCGAAACATTTGGGGCAACCAAAACAAATTACATACTCGAGTAGATATTATGGTAAACCTGATAAGAATGTATATTAAAAGTTTATTGGTTGCTCTTAGAAAGCTATTAATTTTAGAACATTTTTCCTTGTTTATAAAGACGCATTTTTTTACTTTCTTTTAAAATCTCCTGGTAATAAACGTTTCTTGTCATTATCATAACTAAAATAAAATAATAGTAGAATTTTTAATGAAAAACCCCATAGTCACAGAAAATTTAAATTCCTAAAATATATGCATAAACAGAAAAACATAAAATTATCAAGGTAAAAGTTTTAGACTCGTGTGTAATATTCCTTAAATACTTTTGTAAATATATCAACTTGACACAAGTTACACATTAATCATTTTGTATCAAAATAAAAATAAGGAAGACATTTTTTACTTCTTGCCGATTGATTTTCTTTGTTGATACAGATGTATTTTTTTTACATCCTTGCAAACTTTCTGATTATAAACCTTTCTTGTCATTATTGTACACAAAATAAAAGTATTAGTGAGGTATTTTATAAAAAAGCCTATACTAACATAAAACTAAAATTGAAAAACTATATACATAAACCGAAAAACATAACATTATCAAGGTAAAACTTTTACTCTCGTGTGTAACATTCCTTGAATACTTTTGCATATATATAGCAATTTATCACAAGTTACACATTAAGAACTTTACATCATAATAGCAAAGGTAGAATTTTTTCTTCTTTTTGAGTGATTTCCTTTGTTGATATAGATGAATTTTTTTACATCCTTATAAACCTCCTGATTCTAAACCTTTATTTTCACTATCATACCAATAATAAAATTATTATCGGGCTGTTTAAGTAAAAAAGACTGTATTAACAGAAAAACTGAAATTATTACTATATGTACGCAGAAACACAAAAAAAAAATATCAAAATAAAACTTGTAGACTATTTTCTAACGTCCAGTGATAACTTTTGTAAATATTGTTAAATTCTTACAAGTTACACATTAACCACTTTGCATCAGAATAAAAAAGGTAAAATTTTTATTCTTCTTGAAGAATATCTTTTTGATTGAGTGAAAATAAAAGTTATTTAAAACGTATCGTTTATGTAATAATACTTGATTTATAAATTGTAAAAATCACCTAAAAATGTATATATATATATATATATATATATATATATATATATATATATATATATATGTGTGTGTGTGTGTGTGTGTGTGTGTGTGTGTGTGTGTGTGTGTGTGTGTGTGTGTGTGTGTTTGTGTGTGTGTGTGCGCGCGCGTACTTGTGTTTGGGGAAAAATATCGAGAAAATTTCAATCCTAATGTTAAATATATGCTAAGATGCAAAAGTGTTAAGAGAGAGAAATTTATTAAAGAAAATAGTGTATAATTTTAGATAGGAAGATCAGTTGGGGTTGCAAACGGCACACACAATTAAAGGTCTCATTCAAAACGAATCACTGGTTTGAAATTATTGATTACTATAAATATATTTAGCGCCCTTATTGTCATATTAACCATAAATTGAAAAAGAATTGTATTCAATAAATGCCGTGGACAATATTCTATTGTTTTCATAGAAATAAAAATTAAAGAACCTGCTATGAAAGATCCGAAATTTATGAATGATCCAACATTATATAATATTTATCGTTAGTTATGTATACTTTATGTTATATAGGTACACATTTTCGGTCTCAGAACTTTAGAGCTAGAGTATTAATGAATCTCATGACTTCCGAGATGGTACTTAAAAGTAAGTGTAAAATGTAGAATGATTTGAGAACTCGAGATTTTTCCGACAGTATCTGGAAATCGCATACAGTATACTGTGTTGGTATGTCGAATGCCGGTTGATACAAGATACCGAGAGAAGTCTCTGATACCAAACTTAATTATACTGAAAACAAATATTGATAGAAGGATATTTTACATGTTATGCTTTTTGTGAAAATTGTAAAGATGCTATACATACTTTTCTCCATAGATACAAAAATACTGAACAGATGGTGTTGAAAGCAGTAAAGCCCGTAACAATATCTTTTAATTATTTCCTTCGGAATATTTGAAATTAATCTCTATTGCATTTCTCAGGAACGTTTTCATTGCATTTCATTATTTATATACACTACTCATTATGAAGATTGTATTACCATTTTTAAAAAAACTTTTCTAACCATTTAGAAACTTCTATATACAATTCTTACAGCTTTCACTATAAACTTATCATTTACATCATTTTTTCTTGGTATTTATTCCCGAAGTATTTAAATCAGATTGAACACCCAGCATGATATATCCGAGTGTTGTGGCCCCATTGCTTAATACTAGATTTACTGACTTAGCCAATTTGACTCATTAAAAATTTGATCACTATATATATATATATATATATATATATATATATATATATATATATATATATATATATATATATATATACATATATAACTTTATATATAACTTTTCAAAAACATACGCTGGTTTTTAGTTAAGTAATAAAATATATGTAAACTTTCATTCCTCTTCCCCGCAGACCTCTTCATTTCGCATTATCAAATGTGGTATACCTATTTTCACAGTTGTGAGCCGATTTGACTCATAGAAAAGTTTAACAGTTCTGTATAAAATAAATATTTCAAGAAAAGATTTTATTTTCCAATTAGCTGAAGAACTAAGAATTAAATATAGAGAAGAGATCGAGAATACTTCCATTCCAATGACAGAAATTCATGCTACTGACGCACGGAAGAATTGTCAAGTTCAACAATCATACAAAAGAAACAGATGTAGAAACCATTGAGCTAAATGTAATAGAAATGTTTGCGGAAGATGTGTTTCAAAAACAGATTTTATATATGAAAATGTTTTCCATGAAATTTTTTATAACAAACATTTTATTTAAATTCATTTTGAATTATTTTCTTTGCAAAATCTTCAATTTTCTTGTATGAGTCAAATTGGCTCACTTCAGTAAGAATAGGTATATAATCAACATCCGTATATCTAGTGTTAAATATACGAGAAATTGTTTTACGGGAGAAATCATGTTTGTTTTTACACTGTGTATATTTCCCTATTCATTGTTAAAGTTGGTTCAGAGCTGAATTTCAAAGGATAATATACAGTTGAAATACGAAAGTGTAATGCAATAAATCTGCTATGTTGAAAAGACCCTGAAATATTTTTGAGACAACAGTGTAAATGATTGAAATTCTACACTTATATACACTTATTATTAGAGCATGCTACAGACGCAGATTGCATAAATTAATTTGAAATAGAAAAATATTCTAATTAAAGTATTTTTTTCAAATCCTATATTTTAATTACTTACAGTGTCGTAAATGTCAATAATAATGCTACCCGAAATTGCTTTAGGTTTTCAAAAAGTAAACCACTTTATTTATAAAGTGGTTTACTTTAAAAGCCAAATCTACCGTTATTGTAAAGCAGATTGATTTATACAAGCAAAAAATTTACTATTACCTACATATATTTCATTCAAAAATAAATATGGAAATTTAATTGAATTTTGAACCAAATATAAATATATTTTTAATTACCCTCTTATATTTTGATCTTTGACACTTTTATCCCAAATACAGATGACTTTTTGATAAAATAGATTTCCATAAAACGTGGAAATTCCATAACGAAAATTCCAATGCAGTTCATTTGCATGAAATCAACTACTTGAATTTTAACAACAAATCCTAAAAGCATCTGGAAAAAAAAGGAAAGAAAGAAGGCTTTCTCAGTTTATTTATGATATCCCGAATAAATTGGGTGAAAACTCAACTCGCCTCATTTTATTCTTTCTCTCTAAATCCATAAAAATGTCGACTTATAGAACCTAGATTTCTACTGTGTGAGATATCCTAAATGAGATTAAAGTAAAGGTGAAAAATTTGGGCGTTGGAAAAACAGGGATTTCTAGACTGATGACTATCGCGATGTCATAAATATTTATTTATTCCAGCGGTGGAATATATCCCTAAATCCCTGCGCCTACAAGTTGGAGATAAGATATGGGTAAGAAATAAGTAATTTTTTTAGTGAAAACTGAGTCGGCAATGAGGTCGAAATAGATGATAGACGAAAGGGACAAGAAGGAAAAAATAGAGAGTTTTGTACAAAAGAAGATTAAAGTAAAACCAGTTTGAAAGGGAATAAAGGAAATAGAAAGTTCTTATGTATTAAAGTTTCATACGTACACACAACCCTTTATGTACTTCTTCCCTTTCTGGGGCACTGGAGTTAGCGAAGTTTTTTATTACACGACGGTCTTCGTGGTAATTCTATGCAGCACTATGTACTCTAACAAAAATGTAATGTTTCGTAGTTTAGTAAAAACTGAATCGGCATTGAGGTCGAAATAAATAATATAGGAAAGTGACAAGAAGGAAAAAAAAATAGAGAGTTTTGTACAAAAGAAGATTAAAGTAAAAACCAGTTTGAAAGGGAATAAAGGAACTAGAAACTTCTTATGTATTAAAGTTTCACACGTATACACAACCCTTTATGTACTTCTTCCCTTTCCGGGGCACTGGAGTTAGCGAAGTTTTTTATTACACGACGGTCTTCTTGGTAATGCTGTGCAGCACTATGTACTCTAACGAAAATGTAATGTTTCGTATTTTAGTAAAAACTGAATCGGCAATGAGGTCGAAATAGATGATATAGGAAAGGGACAAGAAGGAAAAAATAGAGAGTTTTGTACAAAAGAAGATTAAAGTAAAACCAGTTTGAAAGGGAATAAAGGAAATAGAAAGTTCTTATGTATTAAAGTTTCACACGTATACATAACCCTTTATGTACTTCTTCCCTTTCCGGGGCACTGGAGTTAGCGAAGTTGTTTATTACACAACGGTCTTCGTGGTAATTCTATGCAGCACTATGCACTCTGACGAATGTTTGTTTCATATTTTGACTATCTTCCTACAGAGATGTAATATATACATGGTACTTATTAGTTACCCTACAACTTTAAAAAGAAATAACACGTGAATCGTAATTGCAAGTACCCCAGCAGTAATTATTTTATTGAAAAGAACGTTGAAGAGAAAATTAATACATGACGATTTTAGAGTCATCACCTCTCAGTACCGGAACTGTCATTCTGGTACGTTTCAATGACCACTTTATTTACCAGTCAAGAATCCATGAGATTTTTTTCTTTGGGATGACATGAAAAACATTGTTTACAAGAAACCGAGAGACTTCATCAGCCCAGGAAACAGGAACCATGTTATAAACACTTTTATAAGCTTCTATAGAGAAACACTTAAAACCTGTAACAAGTTTGTGGATAATTTGCTCCTTTAAAGGGTCATAATTTATTAATTTCCTTTACAACACTACAAAACTGTTGTTTTTCTATCTTTAATCACTGAGGTGTTATTTTATTTTAAAATGTGCAGGTTAACTAAAAGAAACATTGCATTTGTCAATCATGATATTGAATCGCAGGTAAGTATGTAAAGAAAAAAACCTGAATGAAAAATTTAACTCGTGAATTCATTTAATGCGCATTTAAACAGAGACATATGACTAAATATAGCTTGATACTTATGATTAGACTGCTTAAAAAATTTAGAAATTATCTATAATTAAAATAAATTATTAAGCTTAACCCTGTAAGGTTCATTAGAGAAAATGCTTTGGGATTTAATAGAGATAGGTTATAAATGTTATCTATGAACCTTATACATGTGAAAAATATTAAAATGCTTTTCGATAGTTTGATGAGGGGAGGGGCGATGAGTTTAACTGTAAAACTCTCAACCCCTTTGTACAGTTCGAAACTAACACATTCTTAAAATTTAAGTAATATTGAAAGAATATTGCATAATTCCATGTAATAGATGAATAGCTAACTAAAAAAGTGATGCTTTGGGTAGGTATATTTATTTGGGGTCATGACAAAGGAAAATCGAATATCTTTTTTTTCCAGGAAAAGAAGCCTAAACGCTTATATTGTAAAGAGAAAAATAAACTGTGCGTTGTGCTACCATTTAGTAATAGTTTAAAATGTCAAAACACACAGAAAAAATCCATTAATGTGCCTTAAAGAAGAAGAGAAAAATTATTTTAGTATGTGGTTTCACTACGAAACCACTGTTCAAAGCAGAAGATTAGAAATGAATAAATATTATTTCTTATATCCATAAACTATTAAAACAATAAGTTTTTGATGCTAAAATTGGCTTATTTAATAATTGTAAGTTGTGCATTTGTTTCAGAAACAGGGAAAAATATATCCCTTCCTTTCCATCGGAAGCGTTTCTTTAAAAGGATTGCTGTACGCATCCAATGCTTCATCATATAAAATATCCGTTCATGATTGAGAAGTTCCCCACCACTAATACAGTGGGTCAAAATAAGTTTTTGTTTCAGAATGTTGGAAATACTAGACCTTTGCTCCATAAATGCTCATTAAATTTTATTTTTATTGTACCCAATATACACGGGTTCATTTGAATTTAACTTCGAGGGATTTAGTGTATATTTTAATACACTTAATATTTCGACTCAATACGTTTCGTAAGACTAATATTTCTATTTGGGTATTATAAGACTAATATTTAATATTTTTACAAATTAAAAGATATCTTCGACTCTAAACAGGAAACAGAGGTCTTGCCTTTTAGAATACTCTTCATCGTAAAGTTAATAATAATTTAAAAAAAAATTCTTGCAACATACATATTTTTTAAATATATTTTAACCGCTTCATACTGGATATCACTAATATTTTTTCTTAGTTTTGTTTCATGATTTTTGATAAATAATTTTACATTCTTTTTTATTCTTGAAATAATTAAATTATTATTTTAGAGCAGTACTTGAGAATAATCTTGAAGGTCTCAGAGTGTGATTTAAAAATAATGTTTTCATCTCAGTTATATTTGTACTGCATAAGATTTCAATCTACATCTATAAAATAATTAAATAATTATTTTAGAGCAGTACTTGAGAATAATCTTGAAGGTCTCAGCGTGTGATTTAGAAATAATGTTTTCCTCTCAGTTATCTTTGTACTGTATAAGATTTCAATCTACATCTATAAAATTAACAAAATTATAACAATTATTCTTCAACCAGTGCCATTACATTGCATTTCATAATTCATTGTTCAAATATTTGTTGACTGCCCTCAGAGTGTAGAACTCAATGTAGAAAATCTACGCTTACAAAGAAATACAAGAAATTACGAAAGAGATGAACAAAGGTAACAACATTTTCTTAAAGACACTTCAGTACAACATTTTGATACCGAGTTTGTGTGTTCAAAGTTCGTCAAATATAGGAATTTTCTACCTATACAGAATCAGCTTTAAGCAGTAGGTTCAGATTTAATAAAACCTTACATTAAAAATAAAACTAACCATAGCATTTGAAACCGAACCAAAATATATCTCCTACTTATAAAAACCTATATAATAATTTATAGACGTATTCATCATTCTATATAAAATGATATCGAAAAAAAAAATAAGAAGATATTTTTGCTACGAATTCTTTTCCCATAAAACCTCGTGTCCTAATAGGTTTGTGCGATCAAAAAGTTTTTGAGGGTGTCATTACTTTTGCTCAAAGATCATTTTTAGAAAAAACAAAATAATCTTATTTATTACTTCCCCACTTTCCCCTTAAAAGAAAAAAAAATGAACGCCCGAAAAAGATTATGTGAAGACTAAAATTTTGCTCGATTCTATATGGTTTTTCATGTTTTTACATTTTATTTATTGAAAACCTTTAGTAATCTGATATTCTGGATCATAAACTATCCGATATAATCGGAAAACTTGATAAAATCCTTAGAATGATTCGTATAACATTTATTTAAAACGATGAGAAATGCAGGGTAGAAGTCAATTTAATAATAAATATATACAGACTTCTGTAATTAAAAATAGCAATTTATTTCCATTTTTGTTCAATTAATATTGTAAACATATGGTGACAGGGCCGTAGCCAGAAATTATTTTCGGAGGGGGACCAAGGGAGAAAGACATCTTTATTTGTGAATGATACTTCAATTGAGAAAAGGGAAAGCACTGTATTTCCGACCAGCGGCCCAGCAAGACTTTATGGTCTGGGCGGTTATTTTTTTCTAAGAGAATAACTGTCCATGTTTATGAACAGATAGGCAGATAACACACACACAAAAACGTGAAACATTGTCTATCTACAAAATGGTCTTTCAAAAAAATTTTTTTTGGTGGGACCAGTCACCCAAATCTCTCTCCCTGCCTACGGCCTAGTATGGTGATCATTATCAAACGTAATCTGAAACTTTGCATCATAAATAATCCCGTATAAGAAGAGAAGTGAAAAAAGCCTTACAAAATTATTCGTAAAGCAATTATTTCTGTCAATTAAAACAACATGTAAGGTGGCCATTAATTAACAAATATTTACCAACTTCTGTAATTTAAAATTACATTACTTGATTAGTTTTAAAAGACAGCAGACTCTCAATCATTTGTGTTTTATCATTCAATTTTTTTTGTGTTAATTAACAGTATTTCTAAACCGTTATTTTGAACTTCATCTTCAGGTAAAGTGCAAGGAATAAGATTACAATACACATTTTTCCCGCCTTCATTGTATTTATATTTCAAATTTTAAACCTTTAGTGCTTAAAATTTTAATATGTATCATCTCTCTTTATATATAAGGGATTGTGTGTTTTTATGTATGTTTCTTTGTAGCTATATATCAACATATAATCTGCATTGTTTACCATATTTCTTCCAGTTTTTGTACAGATAGGATTAGTTAGTGTTATAAAAATACTATCTGTATTAAAATCCCTTCCTCGATTTCTGTCACGAAGCATATTCTCTTAAAGGATATTACATTTGCCGGCCTGCATACGTACTTGCACGAGGATTTTGAAATTTTCCTTGGACGTAATAAATATGCAAACTTTATACACTTCCACAACATCAGGGAAACCATATTTCCCACTAAAAGGACATAAATGTTGATTCACGTCCTTTGGTTCATGTTTGAGTTCACAGTCTATGTAGTGATAAATTCCACAAAATCCAGTAGATCACACAATTGTAGATAAAGAAGAAAATAATCTGAACTAATCTAGAATCCATGCAATATATGTTTGTTGAAGTTCTATTATAGATTGAATCAAGCTGAATAAGTTACTGAATAGTTACACGTTAGCTATTATAAATGTGGACAATTGTTGATTAATCCCTTGGTTGACGCTTATCACCCTCAGTGAAGTAAAAAGTGTTTACAATATAATAGTCCATACAAATCCGGATGAAGTAGAATAAACCCCAACCCCCATCCATATCAATAGATGCTTGCTTAAATAATATTATCAGTTAAAAGCATGATTAATAAATGCTATTTCTTTGTATATTTTATTCTCAAAATTTCAAAGTACACTAGATAGAAAGTAGGCGAAAAAGTTGCTGGAACCTACCTTTAGGTGGTGAGCAAAGTTTCTGAATTCTTACACGTTACCATTAATAAACATCTACAATCATACATTAAAACCCCTTAATTTATCTTATGTTCATTGCCGTGAAAAGGTCCACAGTTTAACAGCCCGGCTCAGCTATCCAAATAGAAAAGATCAAGGAGAAAGTGCCCTAACATCCATTGGAATAAAGATTTTCTTAAATTCTGTTATCAATAAAAATAATGCTCTTCAACCGTGATTCCATAGCATGTCTTACAGGGGAAATCACAAAATACTCTAGACAGAAAGTAAGTTAAAAGTTATCGGCACGTGCCCTCAGGGGGGTGAGCAAGTTTCTGAATAGTGACATGTTACCAATAATAAATCTTCCTCTCCACTCAACACCCCATCCCTCTCCTTTTGCAACGAGTAACAAGCGTTCTTAAAGAACACGGGTTCTGTTTCTATTCAATCGTCGCTTTACCAAGCACTTCCGAAATTAGCCGATCCATTAGAATCCAAATCTAAAATCATCCGTTCGGAAAATAATGACCCCCCGCAACCCCCTCGGAAAATTTCGCGCGCACCTCTCTAACCACAAATCGATTCGAATCATTACTGGGCCAAACCGGCCTAATGGCGTGAGCAAAGGGGAAAACGCTAGCGTCTTTTCACGCTGCTGATCACTAATGCCCTGTAATGAGTAATACGAAGCGATGTAATAGCGGAGAGATGAGCTATTAATTTTAAGTTCTTCGAATATATCCACCCCTCTCCGTAACCCCTCCATCTCTTTTGCGTTTTGAGTTCTATCCTCCCCTCTTTTCGTGATTTCGCGAAAATTTTCGGAAGTATTGCTGTTGTATTTCCGCAGTATTATCGGATGGGAAAGGTCCGGGGGTTGCCTTAAGGGACTGATAGTTTTCAGGAATTTTCAGCATAAAAGGGGCTTCTGCGGCCGCGGTTGGAGATATGCTTGAAAAGTTAATTCGATCGATAAGTTAAACAGTATTTGAAGATCATTAATCTGTAGAATATTTTCCGATAAAGGAAATATAGAAGTAGCGTTGTTTTATCCCCTTGTTCTAAGCGGGATAATGAGATATTGAAGGAGCCGTGTTTACACATTTAACTGTAGATTCGAAAATGTAATATGTATTTTAAGAAATTTTTAGATGTAACCATGTTTTGAAAATTTTGGGTAGGGTAAAATTTGGGATGTATTCAAATTAAAGTTTTAAGAGTAAGTTTTGAAAATGTTTCTGAATTTTCTCGGTTATCGATCATTTTGAGATACGAATCGCCTTTGCAATGTATTTCATACTTTCTACAGATGCAATTAGTCTTTGACAAGTTCTTCCACTCATTTTAAAGTTAAGTGGTTATACGACTGTTAAATCCACAAAAAATTAGATTTTTCAGAAAAAATAAATAGGAAAACTAATTCAGTTCTGAACATTTTAAAACAATCAGCGTAAAAAATTTCCAATATTGAGAGGAGTTGGGAGTAAAAACGTCTCATCTGTTAACTGTATAGAAATTTAACTTACAAAACTTTAACTTTATTTTTCTCAAATTCTATTTTTTTCATGTAACGTGCATGTTATCT
>CM063505.1:146515113-146560113 GCA_032207245.1 Pardosa pseudoannulata
CATATATATATATATATATGTGTGTGTGTGTGTGTGTGTGTGTGTGTGTGTGTGTGTATGTGTAATATGTCAAAATTATTTAACTTCCTTAAATATTTCCTTAAAATCCTCCTCTCTCCCATTTTAATTCCTTTAAATATTTTTTCAGCCTCTAAATAGTTTAATTAAAGGAGTGTTTTAAACTTAAAATTCTTTCCAAAGCTTTCTATCCTAAAAATGCAAACTTTCTGTATATTCAGCACATTTCCCAGCTGTCTCCGGCAAAAGGCTCCGCATTTTTCCTGTTGTATCACTTAGTTTTTTTTTACTGTCGGAAAATTCTTTTTGTCTTCGCTCTTGGGTGCACCTCTCTTCGAGCAAAGGGATTTTTGTGGCTTTTCCTTTGTCTGTCTTTAAGTAGAAAAGATGTTCGTTGTAGCAGTTCTGGAATAAATTTTCAATTAGACTTGTGTTTTATTTTATTCTCTTTAATGTCGGCCCGGCTGCATTTTTATTACCTTTGAGTGGAAACTTGAATGGATTTCGAAAATGATAATCTAAACCAGCTTTAAGAGAAAAAGATTTCTTGCATACACTGCATATATATATATATATATATATATATATATATATATATATATATATATATATATATATATATATATATATATATATATATATATATATATATATATATATATATATATATATATACATAAACATATATATATATATATATATACATATATATATATATATATATATATATATATATATATATATATATATATATATATATATATATATACGTGTATATATTTACATATACACACAGTTTAGTCAAAATATTATAACCCCTTTCTAGTTTAAACTTTTTAAAAAATTCTTGTCAAATACATCATTTTCTAATTTTGACATATAGAGAACATACGTACATTCACGTTCAAGGAAAGTTTCTTAATTTTGTCGAATTAAGGAACCATCCCCAAAGTAAAGGGATAATTACTCTGTACCATAAATAGTTAGAAATAATTTGAAACTATTTCATAACATTTATCAGACTATTTGCAATGATTACATGAATTTTTGGAAACACATCTTATACATTGAAGAAGATATAAAAGATTCTTTAAACCATTGCAAATGCTTTTCTGGGATTTTGCTCATATTCCCCAAAGTTAATGTCATCAGCTATCGAAAGTTACAAAAAATATGTAGTTTTGCAAATTAACCTTAATGGTGCAAATTGAATTTTGAAAAATTGCATAGACGACGAGATATGAATAATTAAAAGAAATATTCTCTTGCTTTATTACATTTAAATCTGAAGCCAACACAGTTGGATAACTTATTAAAATAAGTCCATGTGTGTATTATGAAAATTTCAAAGGTGTCGAGATTATTTTGAGTCATTTTTTGGACAATTACTATAAGTCGTTGAAAAAAAGTGGTTCTTTTATACAAATTACTAAAAATAAAATATATGAAAGAAGAATATTCAATGAAGAAATAATTTTAAATTTTAAAAATGCATCTTTACACCGAAGAACCAAAAGCTATTGATTACCAGTTTTGGTTTCTCAGGGTTATTAGTTACTAAAACTGTACTCCTGTTTCCATAAATATATTTAATACTGATAATTTCCCTAAAGTTTTTATCATTCTAATATTTTGTGTGTTTTCATCTCTAAAGAAACCGTTAAAAAGTTTTCAGAGAACCAATGGTCTGAATTTTTAAGAAGAAAAATTTGGATTTAACATTGGACCGACTTATAGTGTTTTATATTTAACGCCAATTTTTATAAGAAGGTGAAACTTCAGCTAATTCTTTATGAGAGTAAATAGAAAGATGTTTGGGAAAAAACTATTAAGACATGTTGCCTTATATTACTATTTAAAGACATTAAACCCTATGCTTTTTAAAGCTTTTTATACTTCTCTTTACTAAATATTAATAAAATACCGAAAATAAAATAAAATTATACAAATTTATTTTGAGTATTTATGGTTTTGCAGACATGTACTTCCAGTTTTAAAAAATTCTCTAGAGGAAAATTTAATTTCTTGTAACTGTAGTTCTAAATAAAAGAAAATATACCTTAAAGAGTAATAAAAAATGAAATTTTGAAATTTAGTAATGCGTTATTTAAAAAAATATAAAGCAAGAAATCCTTATATTTGATACAAACAATGTTTTAAAGATAAATGAATACTTTATAAGAAGGAACTCAGTAGCATATAACAAATGAATAAAAAATTACAGTTAAAATATGTACCAATAAAGTCAAAGCCAACATAAATAAGGCACAAATAGCATTTATTAGTTTATTATAACACAAAAATTTTAATTACTACACTTAAAGAAGATGTCTTCATATACAATCAACCTTGTAAAACTTGTATTTCAAGTGAACTCCAAATCATTTCTGATGTTTTAAAAGTACTAATAGAGTACTTACCATACCTGATAAGTCCATGTAAAATGAGTAAAAATAAGAGAGAAATCAGAAAATTTTCTTTTGATTTATACAATATACGAAATACTCAAGTTTCCTTACAAAAGGAAAAATAGTAATTTCAAAATGATTTTTTTTCAAAATTAAAGCTTATTAAATTTAGTGATATAACTAACGTTCTCTTTAGTATTATTTTCTCTTTCTTCATTAGATGATTCAATATTATTGTTCTTTACTTTATAAATATTTCTTTTTAAAGTTACTAATCCACAACCAACAGCATATGAATCAATATTTAAACATGAGATGACAGCAGTCCCTATAAATGCCTCCCAATATTTAAAAAATTTTTCTCGAAATGCATTTATTACTAAATATCTGATATTGATCGAAAGGAAAAGAGCAATAACCCTAAAATTTTTATTACCCGGAAGGTTGATTGGTAGATCTCATATTGCAAAAGGTCTTTTTTTCCTTTATATAACATCAGTAAGAAGCTCCCATAAATCGACCCTTAAAAGTTAAACAAAAGATAAGATCTATCCGCTGATAGCATTAAAAGAGCTCCATAACAACGGGGACTTTTACTCATTCCAGTCAATCCAACTAAATTCTAAATTCAAATCAACCTAACGTTCTCTATCCACGTAATTTTATTATTACATTCTATGGACTATTCAAGAGATATATGTAAAATTAGAATTAACCAAGTTCGAATTAGCCAAATTCGCCTATATTTGCATGCAAGACCAATTTTCTTGTGAAGTATGATACTTTTATAGACTGAAGATTTATTTTATTTTCTATCAAGTTTTAATACGAAAGGCTTGAGGACAGTAGAGTGATTCTTTATAAATGTCTAATAATATTTTAAAAATTTCTCTCGAAATGCATTTATTACTAAATATCTGATATTGAAAGAGAGGAAAAGCGCAATAACCCTAAAATTTTTATTACCCGGAAGGTTGATCGGTAAGATATCATACTGCAAAAGCTTTTTTTTCCTTTACGGAAATAACATCAGTGGGAAGCTCCCATAAATTGGCCATTAAAAGTTAAACAAAAGGTAAGATCTATCCGCTGACGGCATTAAAAGAGCTCCATAACAACGGGGACCTTTACTCATTCCAGCCAATCCAACTCCATATCGGACAATCCTTGGTCTCGAAATAATTACTGGTCCTTATAGATTGAAAACCGATATCTGGTTGACAGGCGCAAGCGGCGGTGAAAAATGCATTGGGCCTCGCCATAAATTTGTCGCCAGTAACACTATATCCGGCAGATCTGACGTCATAATGCGAGCCAATGAGTGTAAAGGCAGTTAATTATTGATTATTTGCATAAAGTCATTAGATCTCGGCGATTTGGCCCTGCGACTGCCGGCCAGCTTTTTATCGCAGATGCAAGGCGGTGATTTCGTGAGATGTATGCAGGTAATTAAGCAACTTTTAACGCGTTTTTGCAGCAGTTGCGTATTGATTAACTGTTCCGTATAAACAGCTGCTGTCGTTTATAAACATCGCGAGATTTAGGACCGTTTTCGATAGCGCAGTGTTTTATGACTTCATACATAAGGCAGAATGGCCGAGGAAAAAGTACTGTTTAAGTGACTCTTGTTTTGAAAATTAGTACATACAATTTTTTCCGCTAGCATAAGAATTTTTTTATTTTTTTTTTCGTTTAGGAAAATCGTCATTTCACTTTTTTCTGCTTGATTATGAAAGAAAGAAGCAGGTTTTATGGGATTATTTTACTGTAAGTAAATTTTTCAAATGGTAAGCTATAGTTAGTGAAAGAGGACAAAATAATCATAATTCTTACGCTTTAAAAAATAAAAAGTACATTAAGTGTTACTCATAAAACTTTATTATCCAGGTATAAAATACTTGTATTTCTGGGATAAAGGGAAGTATAACATTTGATATTGATTCTTTTATTAATTTTCGTACCTTTAACGTTATATAGGTTTGATAAATACATCAAAATTTTTTAAATGCATGGTGAGATTCAGTGTTAGATTCTTGAGAACTGGTGCAATATATATATATGTATATATATATATATATATATATATATATATATATATATATATATATTATATATATATATATATATATATATATATTGTATATATATATGTATGTATATATATATATGTATATATTATATATGTATATATAATATACACACAATATATATATGTATATATATATATATATATATATATATATATATATATATATGTGTGTGTGTGTGTGTGTGTATACACATATATCACGTTTAAAAATGAGGGTTAAGAATCAAGCGAGTTATAATTAAAAATATTTAGATCTCATTAACGACAACGCAACAGGAGAAATACACATCCTCGAGCGGAACTATACAGAGTAAAAGAACTAACGCGGAAGTAGACATAAGAATTTTGCTTAGGAAGCAACGCCAATACAGACAGTTCTGAGTGGGAACTCGGGCTGATAATGTCTTCCACACTTGTCGTATTATGAGAACAAAGGATAACTAAAAGGCATAGCCATGGACAGAAGGATTATAATAATGAAGTTTTTATATATGCAATGGAAAGTGCCTTCCATACCTTAACCATTCGTTCATGTCATATATATATATATATATATATATATATATATATATATATATATATATATATATATATATATATATATGTGTGTAATGTCGAGTGTTAAGGCGAATGGAAAACAGTCTTTCTTGATAATAATAAGTTTATTAAATCATCGTTTTCTTTGAAGCAAAACTTGCTACATTTTCATTGCTTCATCGAAGAAACGTAGGGTGTGTAGAGCCATTCCATGTCTCTTATCTGTTTGCAAACTCAAACCTTCCAAAATGCTTCCGCTGACATTATCCTGACTTATAGCGTGGGTCTTTTTCTTTATTTTATTGTATAAAGAGTTCCCTTTTTAAAACATTTATAATTACGTAATTTCTAACTTCCCCTTTTTTAGACCTGACTACACAATACACACACATATATATATATATATATATATATATATATTTATATATATAGAGGCAATTTAATATATATATATTTTATATTTATATAAAAGAATATAATTCAAAAAATAGGCTTTTTTCTATTTAATATAAAATATTTTTATTAACATTGAATAAATATATTTATGTATGAATTAAAAAGGAATATATATATAACATAATAGCATATTTTAATATATTTTAATATAAATATATTATATATTTATATATAAACATTTATTATATAATTTTGTGCTATAAATAAGAACTGTTGACTAAAAAATTTATATTTATCTGAATATAAATAACATTTTAATATAATTATAAATTAAATATTTCGACTAAATATGCATTTTTATCTGACAATACATATAATTATTTAAAATCTATTTGAACTACCAAAATGAGCTTTTCCAGTACAAAATACTATACATGCTTGCATTGTTAAAGTGCATTTCACGTTATAATAAGAATTATCATTAACAAGTAGCTTAATATTTTGGACAATAGTTTATATCCGTAAACCAAGCATTTTGCTCATATTTACCCAATTTGAAAACAGAAATATATTGTTAACGAGAATTAAATTAATAGATAGCTATTCAGAATTTATACATGTCTGACTGATCGTTTCCCGTTCAATATAACATGCTTATTGTTCTTTAATGAATTGATGTTAAATTATATATCATTTTCCATTACTCTATCATATTTTATGCATGACAATAATTAATTCTAAAATAATGATTATGAAAATAAAGAATATTGTTTGTTGTTAATAAATAAATTTAAATAATAGAAAAATGTCTGATTGATCGTTAATCTATTTCAATAAAATAATAATTATTTTAATATCTTTGAATAAAATGATTAATTTTTATTTAAATCTATTATATTACCATTATTTATTTCATATGTTATCATACATAGTAATTCATTTTGAATAATCTGGAATACAATTATAACAAGCATGAAATTAATATTTGATTTTTATATTGTTAAATAATTATATACTAAGAAATTTAATAAAAAAATCGTATTTCAATAAAAATTATTTTTTTAATTTTTCTTATTTTATATACTGAATTAAAATATATAATTTTTTATTTTTAGGAAATATAAATAAAGTTATTAAAAATTTACAATAATTAAAGTAAAACTTTGTAAATTTTAAAAATGTTTTTAAAATTTTAAAATAAATTAAAAATATTAAAAAATTAAAAAAAAATTATTAAATTAATCATTGAAAATTTTAAATATAAAAAAATATAATTATATATTTTAGAAATAATATATATATATATATATATATATATATATATATATTATATATATATATATATATATATAAATATATCTATATAAAACTAATATAATATATATAATATATATATATATATAAATATATTATGAAATTATATATATATATATATATATATATATATATATATATATATTATATATATTATATTAATATATAATTTATATATATATATATTATATATATATATATATATATATATATATATATATATATATATATATATATATATATATATATATATATATATATATATGTATATATATATATATATATATATATATATATATTATATATATATATATATATATATATATATATATATATATATATATATAGTGTGTGTGTGTGTGTGTGTGTGTGTAATTTTTAAAATTTTAAAAGTGGTATTGTGATATATAGCTAATATAAAAATTTTACTATTAAAATAGAAACCACAAAAATTCCTCTAAAAGAAACATTTTATTGGTTTACATTAATCAAAGATTTATTTAGAATGTATCATAATTACGTAAAATATGCATTGTTCTATGCAATCAAGTATCTGTAAAAAATAAAAAATGATATTTTATTTAAAAACTTTCCTATACAATCTTTAAAAATTTTGATGATCCGTAAGGAAATATTTCACTTAATATACAAAATTAGTTTTTCTAAAAAATAAATTTTTTTTAAGTAATAGTGAATTTTAAGTAATAGTTATCAGCTTTGAAATTAATATTAAATTTTCATCATAGAAAAAGTTTTTTTATTTTTCCAAAATTGCATTCTTATATTCCCATGTAATTAGAAACTTTATTAATAAAAAATGGCGTAAGTTTTTATTATTTGAGAGAAACATTTTATTGGATTATATTAAAGAAAAAAAATTAAGGATACATAACCGTTAGATTAATTCTTCTGCAGAATCGAATAGCTGTAAAAATGAAAGAACATTTAAATGAAAGTTTGATGTATTTTACTTTAGTAATTTTGATTGAATCTTGGAAACTTATTATGCTCTAAAATGAATCAGATATTTTAGGACGGTAGGCGTTACTAAGTATTTTTAGAAACTTTTAACTAAAAGTTATGAAACTTTACACAATCATACAGTAAAATATTACTAAATAAATCACGTTTTAAAATTATTTAAGAATCAAATGTACATTTTTATTCATTTTTTGTTTACTTTGTCAACATTTAAAATATTTTGAGAACTAATTTTAAATATTTTCTTCTATTTTTGTTTTATAATTAATACTTATTACCTTTTAAATATTTTTCTGCAATATTTATCAATACATCATATGGTTATTTTACAGGAAGTATTATGATGCCTTGTATTATCAGTTGATAGCTCATGAAACAGTTACAGTTTAAATGGCATTTAAATGGTATTTTAATATTCGGAATAAAATCAAAATTTAAAATGGGATACAAAGATTTATTTTGATGTATATAATCAACGCTTTTTAAAATATTGTATAAGAATTAATAAAACATTAATTAATAAAACAAGGGGCATTTTGAAACTTAACAAATTATGTCATAAAGAATGAATTTTTCAAAAATGTTCCCTAAATGTAATACCTACTTTATTGTGCTTAATTTATCTATGCTCCAATTTATACGTATACAATTTTTCATAACTGCAGCTAAATAATAATATAATAAAATAATATAAAATACTTTATAACGTCCACTACTCCCTTTGCATCATAAAAAGAACTAATTTTGTAAATAATTAATTTAAGTGCTAAAATATTGGAAGTATCGTGGTTTTTGTGAAATTTTGTAGATGTTCAAATGTACTATATCCCTTTAAAAGTGTTGGAATATAGATATGCTTATAAAAAAAAATATTTAAAATATTTTCAGTTGGACAAAATTATAGCAATAATCATATGTAATTATTAATATATGGTACTTTGATGCTAATAAAATCCTATTTTCTAGTACTTCATTTGATTGTATACTTTTTACCAACCATAACCTTTTAAATATAAGTTCAGTCCTACTAAACGGTTTTTTTTATTATTGAATAAAAAAATGACAGTAACAATAAACATACGTGTAACAAAAAGTAACATTTAAATCTATTCAATAAAACTCTTTTTTATCAATAAAAAGCTTATGTTTGGTTAAATTAGTAAATCAGATGTCATTTTCCTTGTTGTTTAAAGTATTATTGAAATTTAATAAAAAAAATATGTCATATCAACGTAAAAAAGTCCTAATACATCATACTCTTATTTATGTGTTCATGAAATATGCATTTTAATTTGTAGGTATAATTCAGGTATTCTTGGGATCACTTATTATTCATAATTATGAATGGTACAAATTTATCCAAATGTTTTCTCTCAATGCGGCAGGTAATTTTAATCCATTCTGGTATTTCACATAGCGGAAATACTATTCATGGTGCATCTTACAGCTGATCAATATTAGATCCAATGAGAAGACGCTATAAACATATCTGAAATGTATTTGTAAATAAGCCCACTTCATGGAAGCTTTTGACACTAATAACTACGCAATGCGATCTACATTTATAATAGATATTTCAAGGCAATGAGGATTTATTTTAGATTAATGTAGTTATGAAATATGTATTCAATATACTTATTTTCCAATCGTAAAGGGTTAACCCGGATATATTCTAAAATAAATAATTTCTGAGATTTCAAATTTATAATGTATATATATATATATATATATATATATATATATATATATATATATATATATATATATATATATATATATATATATTATATATATTATTTTATTGTTTTTGAAAAATCACCTGTAATTGTTATCTGATTTAAAAACACTATCCTTACTCGCAAAATATAATTACATTAATTTGAAAAAATTCGTACGCAAATACGCATACTAAATAAGGAAGACTTTTCTGAAAATTTAAATCTAAGCGCAGTCTAAATATAAGTGTTTAAATATAAGTGCCTACCAAACGTTTTTTTTAATTATTGATTAAAAATATGGCACTAATAATAAACATATGTCTAAAATAATAAAAAATTAATATTTAAATCTATTCAATAAACCTCTTTTTGATTAATAAAAATTTATGTTTGATTGAATTAGAATATCAGATGTCATTACAAACATTTTTCTTGCTGTTTAAAGTATTATTGAAAGTTAATAAAAAATTTCCTATCAATATTAAAAAGTCGTAGTATCCCATTAATTTAAATGCAAAAATCAATGACAGAAAACATCAGAATATTTGAAGTCTTATTATTTTCTTGTTATATTTCTTTCATGTATATTAATGAAGAACTTAAAGTAAACAAAAATAATAAAGCACTCTATACTTTAGTAAGTTACTACAAAAATTAAGATTACTACACTAAAATATTTTCCTATACTTTAGTAAGTTACTACAAAAATTAAGATTACTACACTAAAATATTTTCCTATACTTTAGTAAGTTACTACAAAAATTAAGATTACTACACTAAAATATTTTCCTATACTTTAGTAAGTTACTACAAAAATTAAGATTACTACACTAAAATATTTTCCTATACTTTAGTAAGTTACTACAAAAATTAAGATTACCACACTAAAATATTTTCCCTTAGAAACTATTTAGTCATACGGAGATTATTCCTAAAAATGATTTAAAAAATTCATGAAAGAAACATGTCTGAATAAAGTGTCATGATTTATTTCCCAGTCTTGAAAAGAAGAAGTGAGATCATTTCTTTTATGAAAAAAAAAGAATAACTTAATGCGGTCACGGTTACTCTTGATCCGTTAAATTTATTTACCCCTTGACATGCTTAAAATTGTGATATTTAACAGGATATATACGCATGTACGGTTTATACCCATAGGTCGTCCTAATTGCATATCTAATTCATTTTCAGTTTTATATCACGACCAGTGGTCTCTCAGTATATATAATTCAGCCGTATTTTTCACAACCACATCATTTTACACATCTCATAGGTGTTAGTTGCACTGGAAACAAAATGGATTTTCTGTCTTTCAAAACGTGTTTAAGTCTTTTTATTGCATTTTGTGCTCTGGAAAGTAGTTTTGCGAAATATAACTCAAGCAGTCCTGGAGGGTTTCGAATTAACAGAAAATACGACTCACAACCCTGGCCTGTTGGTAATTACGGTGATGATAGTGACGATGCAGATGATTCAGAAGATGGTTCGAATTCCCAATATCAAAGACCTGTATCTTCGCCTGCTGATAAAGGTCCAAATTACGGAAATCTAAAAGGCTTCAATTATGGGCAGGACTATTCTCCCTTTTATAAAGGTTACCCTTACAATCCTTACTGGAAAGGATCTCAGAATGGCAACGAGTCTCCAGAAGGTGGAGACGATTCCACTCCTCCTCCAATGAATGCTGCCAAAATGATGGAAATGATGATGATGATCAAAGCCATAAACAATCTTCAAGAATCTTCAAAGAAGGAAACCTCAGGCCTTTCTAAATTTATCTCCGATCCAAAATCGGGTCTGGTGGCAGCCGTCATTCCCCTTTCTATTGTATTAGCAGCTGTGGTTCCGGTTTTAGTTAACTACGTGATGACAGGTGTTAGTGTTCCCGTAGTTTCATCTACAGCTTCCAACAAAGATGCAAGAAGTGTTGATGGCATGAATATGATTCAAGATATAGTTAAAAATTTTGAGCAACTTGCTAGAAGTGTGGATGAAGATGATTGTGTTCAAAAAACTCTGTGTCAAGTTGCTTCAAATAATTCCACGACATTTGGGCCTCATATTCATAGAATTGCTACTTCCGTTGCCAGTCTAATAAAGGATGATTGGATAAACAATGAGACAATTAAGAGCCTCGTAAACGGATTAAAACAAGGCAACTGCGAAAATATTTGCAAACTATCACAGACAACCCCAAGGTATGAAGCTAAGAAAAATGTAACTGAGTAATATGTTTTAAAAACTGGGTATATCTAAAATATTTTCATGAAAATCTTCTGTAAACAGTTATAAAATAAAAATTGTTCAGAATTGTAACTCAGTGTTTGAAAGTTCTAAATATATATTTTTAGTAACCTAAACATGTTTTTATTCGTCATTAAAACTAAAAGTTAAATAGAAAATAAAAATACATTGTGAATGATATTACCTTTGACAGAATGATGAAGCAAATGTGTAAATAAAAATAAATAAGATATTTCGATAGATAAACTCTAACCAATGAATTTAAAGAGATTAATTGAAAGAAAAAATAATACTAATACTGTATAGATCATTTTAGGCAATATAAGGCTTTGTAGATTTTAATATTGTAGAATTAACAAAATTTATGTTTACATTAAAATGATAATCTATAATGAATTACGTAAATATCCTAATAAACAACATTCATTAGATTATAAATTCTGTAGATGCATATATTATTTAAAACTTTGAACAGGTCATGATTTTTATGAAATTATACTATTCATTTATAAGATTAATTTAAAATAAAACGAGGAAAAATTAATTAATTCACCTTCAAAAATCTAATTTTTAAACAAATGTGTAGAAAAAAATATGGATTTTATAAAGTGGTATATAACTGAGCATTTTATAATATATTTTGAAGAACTAATAAAAATTATATCTAAAAATTAGTAGTGAAATATTTTTCATGTCTATCCTATTTAATCTCCTGAAAAAGGAAATGTTGTCAAAGGCTTTTGTGAGCGTTAATGATGAGATGCTCTGCTCATGGCAGTCCTTTTTAGAAAGAATTAACTAATATAAAATAATAATTAATTTAGTAATAGTTAGCTTCGTTAACTTTAAAGAAATAATAGCTACCATACTAATTTTTTAAACCTACTGAAGTATATTATAAGAATTCATTTAAAAACATTTTTGAGTACTTCTAATGGACGAAACTACCAAAAACGTAGGCTAAGAGTTATCAATTTTATTTCCATGAGAGAAAATTAAATGCATTAAAAATATTTTTTAAGAAAAAAAAGAAAGAGATGAGGGTTACTTGAAATAGTAGTAAAGGAAAAAAACACTTTATTTCTGAAGAGTAACGTTATAATAAATGTGTGAAAAACAGCTTTGTGTTTACGACAGCTTTAAAATAGACATAAAAATTTGACATGTATCGCATACTAACGGTCTGTACATACTTGTAATTTTTCATGCTATAAATACACGTGAAAAAGATAGCTTTATATTATTTGCTGTATATACCACCAAAAACGAGGAAATATCCCAAAGTGCATTTACCAAGAAAGATCAGTTACAAATTCCGTTCTTGAAAATTGCATAAGCAACGTTAATAACGGGTGATACAACTGACTTGTTACAACTGTATTAATTTATATACAAAACAGTAATTGGGTCTTTAACAGTAGAACCGCTGAAGTTTCGTTCTACATAAATCGTGGACTGTGTCAAACTTACCTCGATTAATATGAATACATGGTGTTATTTAAAAAGTACACTCAATTTATACGCCGTGACATTTAATTATGTTTAAACTATATATATATATATATATATATATATATATATATATATATATATTATATATATATATATATATATATATATATATATATATGGCAAAAAATGGTAAAAATGGCAGTTAACATTAAAATTACCGGACATTTTTTAAGGGCAAAAATAACGAAAAATGGGGCCATTTGACCCCTTTTGGTAGATTTAGTGTTAAGAATTAATATATATATATATATATATATATATATATATATATATATATATATATATATATATATATATATATATATGTATATATATATATATATATATATATATATATATATATATATATATGTATATATATATGTATATATATACACATAATATATATATATATATATATATATATATACTCATATAATATGTATATATATATGAAGCCCAGTGAGTTGGGGTAGCGCTTCGCGTTCTCACGCCGTAGGTTCGATTTTCGAGCCCCGGGCTGGGCAAATGTTGACTTAGCCTTTCATCTCTTCAGTGGGTAGAGAAATTGAGGACCAAACATGCTTGGGAACTAATAATACTGGGAGTTCCGCGTAAGGCTGACCATCTAACCGGAGCATATGCTTCGCACCCCAGGGCCCTTAGTCTAGAAACGGAGATTGGCACAGTAGGCCCTGCCCCCCTAGGGGCTGTTGCGCCGATGGGATTGACTATATATATATATATATATATATATATATATATACATGTATATGTATATATATATATATATATATATATATATATATATATACATGTAAATGTATATATATATATGTGTGTGTACGTGTGTGTGTGTAATTTATACATTTTCTACATATCGGTATTTTACAGTTAGAACAAATATCTACAGTTTTGTTTCCACTCTTGCAAGATTAGTAATGAAGAATTTTTCTCATGTTCACATATTCTTTAATATTATATTTTTTAAAGACTTTTATAGGTATAAAATTAGGAAAAGGTAAGTAATTTGTTTCATTTTCTTTAGGACATTTAGTTGAACGGAAAATAGTTTTTTTGTCAAAATTACCCAACCCGTGGTTCTAGTGTTAATACATACAAACCTCACAATGTAATAAAATTACCTCGTATCTCAATTATTACATGTTGCAATTGGAAAACACTTCTACGCAAAATGTTAACTCCGTAATATTGTTATAGATAACTGTTTATTTAAGTTTATATTGGTAATATTATTAAGGCTCACTTTGAGTGAAATTTCAAATACCTCTTTTTGGGTCTTGAGCCAAAATAAGAGTAAATCTAAATGGTACACAGATGTATTATCTTAACTATGTTTAAAAAATATCTTGCGTTAAAGTATATACAGATTGAAATTTGTAATGCTTTCTAAAAACATAATAATTTTTTTTCTTTGTTATTAAGGGAAAATTGTCCAAGTAAAGGCATAAAACAATTCAACTTTAATGACAACAAATAAATCATACAGTAATAATGTCAGAAATATTTAAACCTTAAATACTAAAATAAATAATATTATATAAATAAATTATAAACAAATTCGTATACTGGTGTGAAAAAAAGTCAAAACACAGTTACATTATAAGAGGCTTAATATTATATATGTTAACAAAGAATTAATTCCGTGGTTTGAATATATACAAATATTTTCTTGATTGAAATACTCTGCACAAAATCTAAGAATTAAAGCCATTCTTAAGAAATAGACTTACCGAGACTAAATAGGGAGGAATGCCTTGCAAAAACAGGAAAAAAATTAAATATTTTAAATTCTAGATTTAAAAATTCTCTCTGATCTTTCTTAAATAAAGTTTTATTTTTAATAAATGAAAATAAAATTACGTCCTAGACTTATTTCTTTCTAAATATATATATTTTTATGAGGGGTGTTAAACATATCTTTTATTAAATTGAGATGTAAATGTAAAAGGCGTAATATAAATGTTAAGACGTAAATAGTATTTTAATATAAAAAGCAGGATTTAATTTTAGGTTTCTAATAAAATTTTAAAATCTCAAAAGCAACATTGAGAAGATTGCAATAAATAAAATCTCAGTTTTTTTTTAATTTAATATTGTTGTTATTTTATGTTTGTAACATTTTCAGTAAAACATATTTTTTCAATAGCTAGTTTTATGAAATCCTTGCTTCTTTTGTAAAGTAATTTCTTTTTGAAATCTTGGACAATATAAACTTTACTGTAACCTAAACCATTTAATATTTAATAGATATTCTATTATAACAATGAGTTACACTACTGGAAAACGTCAGTGCGGGAGATTAAACAAAGGAAGTGATGTTAGTGACCCCTCCTTCGATCCACTGGACAAGAGGGGTTGCTAACGCGGGTCAGTCGTCTTTTTCCCTGGCGGCAGTACCCATCGGATTTGTTCGGGAGATTTGAAAGCCCCTTCAGAGAAAAAACAGCGAAGACGGAGTGAACAGATAGCATCATCAGAGACAGGGAGTTGCTCCACCATTTTCATCAGTATATGGAGACTCCATATTGATAACATAAATTATTTTATTTGCTTCACCAGATTTTTTTTCATCAAAAACAGTACTGTAAATAAAGAATCCTCAAAAAGGAAAGTCTTTGGTCGTTTGTATCAAGTGTGTTATTCTTTGTATTATCTCAACAGGCCAAGTATAAGTTATTGGTACATAATATCTATACATTTAGCAAACTCCCCATTAGTAAAAAATGCTATGCTTAGAGCAGTAGTTATTTCATTCAATTAGAGGTTACTAGATTGAAACCTGTTGTTCAATGATGATTTGAAATATCTATGAACATTCATGTCAGCAGCGGAATTCAATTCCGCACACTACGGTACTGAAAGTAACTCCCTACTCATTCATCCTACAAATAAAGTAACTGTATAAAAAGAGAATTTTTGACATAAAAAATAATCAGAAACATAGCATTTAAGTATTTAGACGCCAAAATTAAATTTTATCACCTGTTTTACTAAAGTCTTTTTCATTAAAAGTAGGCATATTTGTAAATGTTCCCTATTATAACAGTACTATATATTTTTTCTCTCTCGTTTTAATAATGATTAAACATTACATAGTTTCAAAGTTTGATCAAGCTTTGATCAAGTAAAAAATATATAAATCATTTCGTTGTAAGATAATTATCTGGAGTTAACCAGAAATTATTTTCTTGATCTTATTTTGATTTGAGGATTAACGGATGAAGTTTAAAAAATTTGTAAGCATATAGTGTAATAGAAATACTTTAAGTAAAAAGAAAATAATATCTAAAACAATTTATAAGGTCGGCTTATGTAGATAGAATTATATTGAAGAAATCTATCGTTACACTTCAAATGAGGAGGACAGTTTTTAATTGCATGTAAAAATTCCCTAAGAAAAATAAGAATGCCTTTTATTCCTCACTTAATTTATCTGTAGTTAACCATAAATAGTTTTCTTGGTCTTATTTTGAATTGAGAATTAACGGATTAAATTTAAAAAAATTATAAGCAGATAATATTTTAGAAAAACTTTACACAAAAGGAAAATCATATCTAAAACCATTTAAAAAATCAGCTTCTATAGATAGAATTATATTTAATAAAACTATCCTTATACTTCAATCAAGGAGGATTATTCTAAAATATACTTAAATATTGTCCTAAGAAACATAAGGGTGCATTTTATTCCCCCTTTAATTTTAATCAACAAAAATAATTCTTAAACTCATAATATTTTACTATGAATCTTTCTAACAGTGTATTGAAAAAAATTACGGAATGAGTATGCAAGATTTAACACATTTTTAATTATTATAATTAACATGAAGTGCTGGATAAAGCAATTTTTAATGCTTATATAAAATTAATCCTGCAACTCTTTAAGATGTGATACAAAAGAAATACTATGTAAAAATATCAAAATCTAATACATGAAAATTAATTTTTATCTCAAGCACTAATTAAGCGTGAAAAAATGAAAAATTTAATTGTTTTAATTTCATGAAGAGAAATCTTTCGTGAAAAGAATTATCTCAAAAATGAATTCTAAAAAAGAACTCAAAATCTGCGAATATTGAATAAGGGAATTAATACTTTTTCAACAAGGAAGAAATGACTGAAAAATGAGTTCTTTTTTTTTTCTTTAAAAAGAAAATGCCTCAAATTTACAATACTGAAAAAGTTCAAAAGCTAATTTTATGTTATAACTAAATTTATTACTTTTTGAAGAAAAGAAGACAAATATAAAAATGAAAATTTACAATACTGGACAAGAAGAAGAAATTATTTGCGACCAATGGAGAGATTTAATATATATATATATATATATATATATATATATATATATATATATATATATATATATATATATATATATATATATATATATATATATATATATATATATATATATATATACATATATATATATATATATATATATATATATATATACATATATATATATATATATACATATATATATATATATATATATATATATATATATATATATATACATATATATACATATATATACATATATACATATATATATACATATATACATATATATATATATATATATATATATATTATATACATATATATATATATATATATATATATATGAACATATACATATACATATATACATATATATACACATATACATATACATACATATACATATACATACATATACATATATATATATATATATATATATATATATATATATATATATATATATATATATATATAATATATATATATATATATATATATATTCACCCCAAGTACTAATTAAGCGTGAAAAATGAAAAATTTAATTGATTTAATTTCTTCAAGAGAAATCTTTCATGAAAAGAATTACCTCAAACATGAATTCTAAAAAATAACTTAAAATCTGCGAATATTGAATAAGGGAATTTAATACTTTTAACAACAAGAAAGAAATGACAAAAAATTTTACAAATATGTGTGAATACCCTCTGTATTGTAGAAATATGAAGTCAATTTTCCCTTTTAAATAAAAAATGAATAAAACTAAAGTGTGGTTAATTGTTTAACAACCATAGTGAATCATGTCGATTTTATTCTTTATAAAGCAAAATGGCTTATCACAGTTATTTCATATGCATGTATACATATATATCGTATATAGCACATTATTTATTAAGAATTTCCTTAAATTATTTTAAACTTCCAGCAAATAATTATGATCACGTTACTTTAGGACTTTTTTTACACTATTCCAAATGGACTTGGTTCACTTTGGTTGTGAATTCCTCACATGTCAATCAAATCCCTAATAAAAGTGCTATCTAGGATGAAAGTGATGACGAAACCTGTAAATGAAGTGATAAAATTAGATGTTATCTATCTCACAAAACTAATCTGCAATGCCAGATTATCTGTCATAATAATATTCACTTTTCTATCAATAATGCTGAATCTTTTATCCTTTTGCTTCTATACATGGCAAAGTATGTGCTCGTCTTTTGCTGGCTTATTAATAAAGTAAGACGTTTTGAATTGAATTAATACGAACTTTTCCCAAAAGCATATATATATATACGAGTAATCTAGAAACTGTACTCGAATCCTCAAGGTGCTTTGAAGAAATCCGCATGTCACTTTATAACTGATCTTTTCGAATCAAGTGATGCTGAGCACGTCAAAAGGTTCGAAGAATCCTTATCGAAAACATTGAATATAGAATGGTTTGCAGACGCAAGACTTTCAAAGGTTATTTTAGGAATAAAAGAGAAAAGCTGTTCAAACGTATCTTAAAAAGGCATAAAACTCTCTTAAAAACAAATATCTGATGCTGATATTTTTATTGTATTCTTTTCATAAAATAAATTATATTTATTACTTAAACTTCATTATGTCAAAGATAAATAATTAATTTGCTTGAAATCTTTTGTTGTCATAATCTGCCTTTAATTAATTAAACAAAAAATATTCAAACATGTCTTTAAAAGAACAACAAAACTTTTGACAAAAACAAAGAGAACGTCTGATGCCAATATATTTAATTAAATTATTTTAAGAAAAGAAATTATATTTATCATTTATATTTCATTATAGCAAAATAATACTAATTTCTTCTCTCGAATTCTTTCTTATCATAATATACACTTGTTTTTATTCCTTTAGAAAGAAAAACATTGTTTATAATTCAGCCTTTATTCTGCTTATTTTGCATGTATATACATCCTCTATATAATAATAGCCTAAGTTATTTGCCCGTCTGTACTCGAATTTATGAAGCGGTTGGACCTGGATTGGAAAGAGGCATCCGTATTGGATTTTCACGAGTTAGGGTTAGCAACGTTCGAAATCCACCCCTTCTCCCCTTTTCTAGCATTTAATGCCATTATTTCAAGCCCTATTTTCCCCGGTTAAGATCAGGCGATTAAATATATCAATTTGTCACATAATAAATAGGTAAGTATAACATTTTTTCTAACACTATGACATTATTCCTTTAACCATCTCATTTAATCATTTCTTATTTTAAATTATTTAAATATCGTCTGCATTATTTTCATATGTTTTATCACTGAACTTAGATAAATAATTTTCTTTTACATTTGGCTTAAATAATAGATTAGGTACATATGTGATAATTTTAAATTTAATCATGGATTATTTTTGTTGCAATGAAAATTTTATCACCGGTATTAACAACGAATTCTATCTACCCCCAGGGTGTAGTAGAAATGATAGTTTCATTCCTTTACTTCCCTTAATTACTGTGGAAAAAATTGGCAAGAATTCGAAAGATAATTTTGACGTAGCTAAGGAGAGTTTGAATTATCTTTCTAATTCAATTTAACGTGATTCTATACTGCATTCACAGTATCTTGAGACTTTAGAAGAGTATGAAGAAAAACAAATTATTGAGCGTATACCAGAAAATTCTCAGCCAAAAACAAACCATTTTTTTTTATCTCTTTTATAGGGTATTTTACAATTCTGAAGTTTTACTTATCATGTCATATGGTTTGATTTGGAGTGCTACGGTCTACTTTTTGCAACACGAGGGCTAATGAGACCGGGACCTACAGCTTAAAGCCGATTCCGAACGGCTACGAACGTCCATGCCACAGTGGGATTCGAACCCAGGAACTCCGGTACCGAAGGCCAGCACCCTAACCAATCGGCCATCGTTCGGCATCATGTCATATGACGGGCTATATGCTAGTTAAAACTAAGATACAAAAGACACAAAAGTACTAAACAAACTAACAAATAGCTGGTTTAGGAATAAATGACTTTTTCAGTACAAAGATTGACATCGACAAAATAAATACAAATATAGAGATAATGTTAGTGAAGTTGGGGTAGTGCTTCACTTTCCCTCGACACAGGTGTCCTCGGACATTCAGTCCTCGGACTGGGCAAGGTGGACTCCGCCTTTTTTCCCTTCAATAAGTAGAAATACTGAGGACATAGTGTGTATGGGAACTAAACAAAGGGGGTTCCGAGTAAGGTTCATCACATAATCGGGACATATTTTTTGCACTCCAGGACTCTTGGTCCCAAAAACGGTGTTTGGCATCATAATTCATAGCCTCTAGTTGGAATGTTGCATCGGGTAGTTGTGTTTAGCATGTAGTTAAGTACTAAAGACAAAATTTTTCAACCATTATAATGTTAAGGCAAAATTTTAAGATATTACTGTCTCCAATAAAACATTAATTTTACTATGAATATTCAAATCTCAAGAGAACTGATTGGAAATTGTAAGCATTTATAAAAATTCTGATATGGAAACTGAATTTAATTTAACCCCTTAACTGACAGTGGTTTAGCAGTGAAACCACCTCTTACTTTCTTATCTTTTTTTAAAGACATATGATGTTTACGATTTTCTATGTTTTTGGCACTCCAAATATCAATATACTCAAACTTTCAATGAACTACACTTAATTTAGATTTCTGATTGAAATATAGGAGTTTAAACTTTCTTTTCATGGAAATATCAAAAATTTGATTTTATCCCATACGATTCAAAATAACAATTATAAATTGTTTAGATATTTATTCATTATATAATTTTAACGATAGTTAGTCTTAGCTTTTGCCATTATAATTCTATAAGAGAGTATTATTTTTATGCTGTTCATATTGATAAATTCAACCAATTCTCAAATTTTCGCCCTCCTATGTTATATAAATTTTATTACAGATATTGCAAATTTCCAAGGTTCATAGATAACATTTATAACATAATTCCTGTAAATTCCAAAGATTTTGTACTAGTGAGCTTTAAAGGGTCAAATGACTTTTTATTCATAAGGGAGAGGAATATAAACCCTGATATAATTCGAAAGTTAATAACTTGATATTCTTAAACTCTTCAGTATAAGACCGATAGAATTTATCTTATTTTAAATCTATATCCAAGAATTTATTTATAAAAATAGAAACAGTTACTTGAAACCGAAAGTTAGTTTAATTTTCGTAGCAAGTACTTCTGACATATAATGTTTAACACCATTATAATGTTAAGGCAAACTTTTAAGATAGTACTTTGTCTAATGAAACATTACTTTTGCTATAAATATTCAAATGTTAAGATAACTGATTGGAAATTGCAAGCATTTATAAAAATTCTTATATTGAAACTGAATTTATTTTAAAGGACTTTTTATTCATATCGGAGAGGGATATAAACCCTGATATAATTCAAAAGTTAATAACTTTATATTCCAAAACTCTTCAATAGAAAACCAATACAATTTATCTTATTTTAAATCTATACCCAAAAATTTATTTATAAAAATAGAAACAATTACTCGAAACCGAAAGTTAGTTTAATTTTCGTAGCAAGTACTTCTGACATATAATGTTTAACACCATTATAATGTTAAGGCAAACTTTTAAGATAGTACTTTGTCTAATGAAACATTACTTTTGCTATAAATATTCAAATGTTAAGAGTACTGATTGGAAATTACAAGCATTTATAAAAATTCTTATATGGAAACTGAATTTATTTTAAAGGACTTTTTATTCATATCGGAGAGGAATATAAACCCTCATATAATTCGAAAATTAATAACTTTATATTCTAAAACTCTTCAATAGAAAACCGATAGAATTTATCTTATTTTAAATTTATACCCAAAAATTTATTTATAAAAATAGAAACAATTACTTGAAACCGAGAGTTAGTTGAATTTTTGTAGCAAATACTTCTGACATATTATGTTCGCTGTATATTTTTTATTAGATAGTCATTGCATAAATCTTTATAACATAATATACATTAGTGGTTTGACCAGTTTGTCTCAGATGTGCTACAAGAAACAAAAAGTTCATAACAATCTCAGGGCAGACAAAAGTTCGATTTACTAGAAGAGCTCAATCAATTCTCAGTACGGCCTCAAGGAGTAAATGAGCTTGATTCTTAGTATATATCTAAGAAGTTGTTTAACTTGTCTACCCTTAATCGTGGCGTCATTGTCTAGACACTAGAAATACTGTTTGAACGATGGGTGATTGGCGAAATCGAGCCTAATTATTTATGGTCATTTTATTCTTTAGCACACAATACTAATGATATTATTAAACAACTGCTGGATAGTTACGTTCAGTGTATTTTTTAGAAAAATGATCAAATAATCAATATTTAACTGTTCAGGACAAATATTTGAAACAGTATGTCAAATTCAAAGAAACAAACTGTCAGCTTAAATAAATATTGAGAAATAAACTTACAGTAAATGATTTGGCTTATGTCATGTCTTTGAGATTCCTAGATGGATACTCATATATTTTCGCAGACAAAGAAAAATAATGCAGAAATTTGTTAACATTTAACCGTCGTAAAATTTATAGAAGATAATTAAATATAAAATTTCATTATGGCCATTTAATACTTTAGTCTTATTCATAAATAATTGAAATCCCAAGAAATTTTTTCGGCTACAAAACTCCTTAGGTATTAGTTGCTCTCTTATAGAGGTCGTAGCATAAGTTGCTTATGCGCAATGAAAACTAAGCACAAAAGTTACTAAAAAAAGTGTATTATGAAGTTGTATCTCAACAATATCACACAATCACATAAATACAAGCACACAACAACACACAAACATCACTAAACAAAATTATTGTTTCTGAAAGACGTTACCTATACAATAAACATTTCATTGTATTTAATTTCATTGTATGCATGTTTATTTATAATATATATATATATATATATATATATATATATATATATATATATATATGTATATAGATAGGCAGACTGATTGATAGACATATGAATTTATTTGTTTACATTACAAGAGAAGTAAAAACTTTGTTCCCTAATATGGCATACGATGCAAAGACAAGTTAAATAAAATAGAGATACAGGTAGAAAATACGCAAACATTTGTTTCGTTTCTTACAGCGAACATCATTAGAAATATGAGAGAACTCAGTAGTTTATAAAAGCAGTCTGAGATTGTTAAAGAACTTTTGCAATGCGAATGTTGCTTGCTTGAAGTAAAGAAATAGATGTCTGACTACTTTTTCTCTTAATTTTGGACTTACTTTTCAATTTATGCTAACTAAGATTAAATGCTAATCTATCTTTATTAGAATTTTAGAAGAAGGAGGATCAATTGTACTTTGAAATATCCTCAAGATCCATCAAAATTTTGATTCTCAAAATAAACCCCCCAAAATATTTCGCATCTATTCAAGAAATATCTTTTTTTAATTCAAAAGATCTATATTACTGACAAGAAAAAAGAAAACATGCACTAATCAATCATACACTGAATATTTAACATATTATTATTAGGGAATATTTGAAGTTCATTGATTTTAATTTTTTAATTGTCACATGTATAAACAAAATTATTTTTATTAAGGAACTTTGCAGTTTCCACATCAAACATGATTTAATAATAGGAAGTATTTTATACATAAATATGGAATTAAAGACTGAAAAATTGTTTAAAATTTGCAAAGATAAAAATTGCAACCGTTGTCATTTTCATTTACTATTTTTGTAGACTATTTTCTCAGAGCAATCATGGAAAGCATCCTTTCTTTAATTCAGATTGTGCAATCTTATTACTTTAATTAATTTTACTTTAAAGTAAAATTTAAAAATATTATGGTTTCAAATACTATTAGATGTTTATTAATATATGTGCTTCTTCAAGAGGAATCTTATTTTTGTATCTAAAAGTGTATGTTTGAAGACAATATGTTTTAATATCGATTGATGAAAAAATATACTCATATATATTGTATATAGAATATGTCCTTTCGATGTATTATTTGTCATATAAAGAATATTCATAACTGTAAAATATTTTTACCTACATACAGTTCTATATACAAAATTTGTTGGAGAAATAATAAAGCATGAATGAAATGACTGAGTTGTTTATCTATAAAAACATTCCTAGACCGATTATATTTATGTGTGATTGCTAATAATGTAATTGAAATCTAAATTTCTTTAAATTACATTATGCAATATTTATATTAAATCTATGTCGTTTGGTTTATGATTTATCAATTTAAAAAAATAGTAATTTCGTTACATTTACTATAAAAGATCAACACTTAATATTCTATTGAAATTCAAACTTCAAAGTTGTGTAAAATTATCTTTATCTCCTTTCCTATAATTGTAAAACTATACTAAAACATAAAAGTTTTAACTGAAATTAGCTTCGTATAAATATTAAAATATATCAAATACATTACGAACGTTTTACGAGAATAATATTGTTTGTACTGGACGAAGACAGAGTTTTAGCCGCAGAAAAAGGTATTTAGGAGCAGTAGTGCATTTCTTTAGACAACGCCCAAAATAACGGAGGAAGAATGTTTAGAAAATATGTAGTCCAAGGTGAAATTATTTTGGAATATATGAAATTGCAAACCAGGATGAACGTATATAAAGCAGTCGCTGTGCCATATTCAGCACACTCAAAGGTAACTTACATTGAAGAACATTCTTCCAGCCGCATCCTTTAAAAATGAAGAAAGCATTAGTTTTCTGTATTTTAGCAATTGCTTTGGTTGCATCGTCATTTGCCATAGAAGATAAAGAAAATAAAACTGGAAGAAGAGAGTCGAGAAATTTTGATAATTCCTATGGGGACTTCAGTTCTTATTACAAGGAAGACAAAGAACAACCTGAAAAACCAATTTATTCCGATGCTGGATCTTTACATTTAAAGCCTCGACCAGAAAATAACCAGTATGAGCCAAGTGGAAATCTTAAAGCTTATGAAGACAGCTTCTATTATCCTACAAATTACCCTGTTTTCTACAAAGGCTATCCTTATTATGGCAAAGGCAAAGTTAATCTAACCCCTGAAAAAATGATGGAAATGATGTCTATGATGAATGCAATGAAGGAACTCCAAGAAAACTCAGACACAGAGCCTGGATTACTCACAAAACTTATTTCCGACCCCAAGTCTATCCTTGTCGCTGCTATTATACCAGTATCCATAATGTTGGCTTCATTTATTCCTTTACTAGTGAATTACTTGATGACTGGAGTAAGTGTACCATCAATTCTTTCGAGTATTGCTTCCAGTAAAATGGGGAGAAGTTTAAGCGATGAAGAATATATCCACACTTTCCTACAAAGTTTTGATAAGTATGAAAGAATGCTGGAAACTTATGGATGCTTTGAGGAAGCTGCATGCCACTTGGTCACTGATACTTCTGAAAGAAGTGATACTGGTTATGTCAAAAGAGCAGTGAAAGATCTATCTAAAGTAGTGAAAACTGAATGGTTTGGTCACACAAGGCTTGCTGATATTGTTTCAGGAATAAAGAATAAAAATTGTTCCAATATTTGTGAGAAGGTAAAAAACAGACGAAAGAAGGAAAATTTTCTAATGTAAGAACTGCATTTCTATCCTTTTATAAATATCTGTAGCAATTATGTTTTATGTCTGCATTTGTCTGTTAAAATAGTTAAAATGCATAAAAATTATTATAAAGAATTATGTTTAGAGTTTAAGTGACATTTATATGATTTTTGTATAATTTATTATTGAATAAAGTAAAACAATTTATAAATTTTTATTTACATTATTTTAGCATTTTTTCTGTTGCTAGTTTTTTCTGCATTCTCTTCACGTCTCTGAAGATATGATAGTTTTAAAACCAATATTTTGTACTTCAAGCTATTTCTAGCTGAATTTGAATTTACTTTGAATTAATTTTACTTTGAAGCAAAGAATTTTTTATGTTATAATTTCAATAACTATAAGACTTTAAAATATATATTTTAGAAACATCTTGAGGATATCTTAATGTTTCCAGAGAAACATTCTATAATCGTCTCATAACTATATTATTTACTTCAATATATTGTACTCCAAGCTATTTCCAGCTGAATTTGGATTATGTTTAAATTTACTTTGAAAATAAAAGAATTTTTTATATTGCAACTTAAATAATTATAAGACTCTAAAATATATGTTTTTAGAAACATCTTGAGGATCTCTTAATGTTTTCAGAGAAACATTCTATAATCTTCTCATAACTATATTATTTACAAAATATTAGCTTAAGTTTTATATAGTTCATCAAAAGTAAGAGAATTTATAAATTTTTAACACCCAAAAATTTAATTATAAAGAGATTATTTTTAGTTAATATTTTAGCATCAGTAGTAAGTGATAGCTGTATATTTTACTGTATATAATGCTTTTATGAATTTTGTAAATTTTCATCAAATTTATCCCATTTTCTTTTAAAAGCTTTATCAATATATTTTCTTTCATCATTGATGGTTTAATGCTTTTTAAAACAATGCTTTTAATTTTAAGAGTTTTCTGAAATTTGTTAGCTGTAGCTCTTTAAAATATGTCACAACTTTTTTTAAAACACCTGGAAGATCATTGAATATTTTAAGCCAAACCATTAGTAATATTTTCATATTAATTTACTAAACACAGTTTAGAGCAATAAATAATTGATCCAAAATTAGAGAATGTTTGAATTCTGTAACCCAGAAAAATTAATCATAAAAATGTAACATTGTTGGTTGTAACTCTTTAAAATATGTTACAACTTTTTTAAACATCTGGAAGATCATTGAATATTTTAAGCCCAAACCATTAGTAATTTTTTCATATTAATTTACTAAACATAGTTTGAATCAATTAATAATTGATCCAATATTAGAGAATGTTTGAATTCTGCAACCCAGAAAAAACTAATCATAAAAATGCAAAATTTTTAAAAGTAAATTGTTTTTCTTCATAACTAATAGCAGTATATTTTACAATATAAAAATAATATGCTTTTAACGTATTGTTTAGATCACGAAAAATCACTTTTCATTGAATGGAAATTACATGCTATTACATACGCATAAAAATCAACCATCATCAAAAAATTCTTTTAATAATAACAATTTCATGTAGAAGGAAATAGCCGAGGCACTTCTGATCTTAAATTTAAATTCCATTACCGTGTAAGTCAATACTCATTCCCTTTCTGTTAGCGTTAAAATCAAATCATTACTGCATAAACATCGGATATCTCCAACCACGGTACATCCATATAAACATGCTATTTACTCAACTTAGTGAGCATGCTTTACAGTAGGCAGAAAATGACAGTTATTTGCAAAGATCATAGACTCTAAAGCATTCTTTGTATCAAATTCAACATTACCGAAGCAAGGAACTATCATCCTACCTACACGCAATCGATCAGGTTCGTCACAGACCAACAACTGCCATTTGGTGATCTGTCTCCTGGTAATTCGCGTTGGGGAAATGAAATTTCAATCACTAACAGCCCCAGGGCGCCTTAAAATCTCGACTCGAAAATGATATAAATCAGGTTCCAGAAAATTACCGCTTGTTGTGGGCGCTATCATCCAAAGAAACAAGACAGGTGATGCCTAACAAAAAAAAAATGCTAAATAAAAAAGTATGGGGAACTCCCTCGAGGCTTCTGAAGGCTTGGTCAGCGTTATGGGAAAGCGACCATGCGTATGAAGTCCTCGGACTACTTAAGTGTTGTAAGGAACGATTATATCTTCTTTTTTTCAAATTATGAGAAAAAAAAGGGAATCAATAACGAATATTTCGTGCATTACAAAAAAATAAGATCCTGGATGTTTGAATGACAATTTATTCTCGTTTATAGACAAGTCTAGAAAAGCACTTCCGTATACATGATATACAGCGACTTGACAGTTTAATATGGATGTTTGTAATACTTTTTTTTTCATTTACGTAACAAGATATGTTTATTTTCTGTGGATTTACATGTGATGAATAGATGAAGAAATATATTCCCTCCGTGAACTTCGGAATGTTCAAACATCTGTCAACGTTAAAAAAATTGCAAATAATTCTCGAGAATCTGTAGAATTTATTTTATCGATTGTCGCAATGGAATATTTTCTTATTGTGTCAAATATCACGTCGTTGAAGGAAGTTAACAACCTCTCTAAATTGCATCAACATTTCAATAGCTGATCTAGGATTCAATATTTAGTAAATAAAAAAATTGATGTCTCTTTAATGAATGACACTCAAGATACATTCCAGATACCATTTCCGCATGCAAAATATTTTAGAGTCTGACTCATTTTCGGAGAATATTTGACTCTGAATTTACTTTCTATAGTAAGAGTACATATTTAATCTCAAGTCATTTTTAATATACACTGATATGACGGTAAATCTTCTAAAAAAATTAGATGTTTCAAACTATACTCAGAAAACTCAAAAAAATAAATTGTCACTTGACGGGAATTAAAATTTAGGTGATATTTATATATGTGGATATATTCTTATTTAGTTTGAAAATTTTTTTATAATAAACTGATCAAGACGTAAATCTGAAGTCTTTGAATACAAATATTGCATTTTAACTTTCTAATTCACTCTTTGACAGAAATAATCCATGTAAAAATATTTTACATTGATTCCTATCCTTGTAAATACATTTTTATATTAAAAGATATGAATTTTTTTAAATTACGAATGAAACTTTGAATTTTCTTTGCATTTAACTTAGTGAATATAATACATTATGTTTAATTAGTAAGTATTAAAAGATCCTGAGTACTGTAAGCCATTTAATATGTTAGGTGTGCCAAACTAATTACTTTACATGACTAATCTTTACTCTACTTTTTTTCTGGCACTTTAAGTAACATTTTGTCTTAAAAATCCAAAACAATAGCTCTTTTTACTTTTAAATGTAAAATATTTGTAATGTAACGAATTTCTTAATAGATAATGCAGACAAATGAGAATTGAACTTACATGAATATTTCCGCAATATATACATCATATATAGCATTATAAAATTTATATGCTGATAAGTCTTATTAAATTGAACTTTTAATTAATAAATGTGAATCTTTTAATTGACAAAAGGTAAGATTTTCAGTTGATGTGTTTTATTAAAAATTTATTTTCTTTTCAAAAATGCGGCTATTTGAAAACAGAACATATCAAAACAAAAACAGAAATTTAGTGAATTTGTTGTATAGGAGACTGATTAACTCACTGCAATTAATGTAATAGTTTTAAAGAAAACATTTTATGTATGTGAATGGCAAACAATTATTAATTTTAACTGGGAATTATTCAAAATCTATCGATTAAGTGCATTAGCTAAACAAAATTATTCAGCTGAAAATGATATATATTTAATTTTATTTTACGACACTGAAACTAATACATCAAAGCTGGAAATTAAAAAATGTAAACACATGTTTACTATAACATATCTAATGATTGTAGTTCCCAAAAGAAGAAAAATACTCTTATTTCGTGTGGGATACTTATGCATCGGATGCATAACCAATCGATTAATTTGCTGTTATAAATTTAATAATTTCAAACTAAACATTTTATAAATGTATAAAGAAATAAACTATCAATTTTAGTCAGAAGTTTTAGAAAAAAATTATATATTTATTAATTGAGAAAAGCAGTCTCTAACAGAATCCAATGTAATTTTTTCTTTTTCAAAAATTTTCCGATTTACGAGACTGAAACTAATATGTCAGTTAGTTTTGAATATAAAACAGGGAACAAATATTGACATATTTTGCCACCGATAGTAAAAAGAAAAAAGAAAGTAGAGTAAGAGAGTAGGAGTTTTGGTTTTATTCCTTACTGGGAAAGAAAAATATACTTTAACTAAAAACGTAAAAGAAAAAGACATAAGAAATAAAAACTTATAATTTTTACTTCTTAATTCTCGACTCAGTTTATGTTTATACTAATTCTAGGACTATATAAGTACTTTGCACTCTATTGGTCAATCAACCAAATTTTGTAGAAATTTCTACAATGTGTAATAGAACCTTTGTTCTGTTACAGAGTTTAAATCTGTCGCAATTTACATATCCATTCACAAGTCCCAAATTCTAATAATTAACAGAGGAACCTGTATGCAATTTAAATAATACCTTTACCTCAGAACCTGTGTGTTCTGGGAGGCTAAAAGCAGTTATAAGCCAATTTATGCTTTGAAAATCACAAATTTAAAACATAAATAAGTGTTTGATTATCATGCAAATGGTAGTTATGTTTAAAAAGAATTTGAAAAATGTATTCAGCTTTATTCACGTTAGGGGACAAAGAGTGCACTTTTAGTTAAAAGATAAAAATAAAACTTCACAGAACAATAAAAGAGGTAATATTTTATTTCGTTTAAAACCTTAATTGTCTATCACTCAAACTTTTTATTGTACTAACTCCCACAACTCACAACCTACAGAGAATATCCATCGACTGGATATCCAAAATGATATCTGTACTTCTATCGGACATTGTAAATGCCGATTGAAAGTCCAATTGAAACTATGTCTGAAATTAAGCATATAAAACTAGTTTAAATCACTTATATGCTTAGTTGTCTTTCTAACTAACAAAAAAGTGAAAGAGTATGGTTACGGAACTGCCTTAACCCTTCTATGCTTGGTGGGTGAGCAGTAAAATCACGTGTTAAATCTTTATTATTCCAGTGCCTTATAAAAACTTAAGTATTTTTTTAAATTTTCTATGTTTTTAACACTTCAAACTAACAAAGTATGGGAACTTTCTTCCTTCCTCAGTGGCATGACAGCCCAGGATGGGCCTTAGCCTTCTCTAGAATTCTATACCAGGCAGTCCTATCTTTGGCCCTGGATTTCCAATTTGAAATTTTCAAGGATCTTATGTCGTTCTCAATGCAGTCTAACCATCTAAGTTTTAATCATCCTCTCATTCAGGTTCCTATTGGTGTGGCCGTAAAAACCTTTTTTGTGGATGTATTGTCATTAAGTCGAACTAGGTGTCCGACCCATTTTAATCTTTGTAAGCTAATAAAATTAATTATAAAAATTAATAATAAATAAATAATAAATAAAAAATAAATAAATAATAAATAAATAATGAATAAAATTAATGCCTAATAAGACCTGTTTTGACTTACTCAGCTGAAACCTGGGCATTGACAGAAAGAGAGAAGGAAACCCTAGCAGTTTTTGAGAGAAAAATATTGAGAAGTATTTTGGGGGGAATTAGTGTAAATGGTATATGGAGAAGAAGAACAAATATTGATTTAAAGTATGGGAACACTAAACTTAATTATTTCTTTCTTCTTTGAAAGGTACGTCTTTAAACTTGCTTTAAATGGAATTCGATTTTCCCAAATTATAAACCGAAATAAAAGCACTTACCAAAAAAAAAAAAACATTTATAAATTATTTAGTTATATAATTACTGCATCAATTTAATAATTATTTATTATTCTCCCAAATAATGAAAAATTTAATATAGTATTTCATTTCATAGCCACAGTGGGCTTTCGAAAATAAAGAAGAATTTTTTCTGTCTCACATTTATAAGATTAATAAATAACATTAATAATTTTAATAGATAACATTCATTAGATTAATAGGTAATGTTTATAAAAGAATTTTATTAAGTCCCAAAGAATGCTTAATCATGCATGCCACAGGTTTAACTTTTCAATTGTTAAATCAGCAGTGTTTTTAATATGGATAGGACCATCTAAACATGCTTTTAGAATGACTAATTTTGTATAACTAGTTCTCTATTTTACTCACAAATTTAAAAAAAGTAAACACATTACATTTACTTATCTTGTAAATAGTAGATCTAAAAATGCGAACATTATATTTCAGACTTGTGTGGGTGGTGTAAAAGACAATTTATGTTCAAACAAGAATCAAGCCTCTTACATATAAAAGATCATTTTTTCTCTTTCACAGATCATTCTCTTTTAACTAAATCCATTTAATGCACTAAGCAGTAATGCAATTTTAATTCAGTTATACGCTTACCTACCTGCGAAAGTCACGGATACACAAATGTAAATAGGACTTGTAAATTGTAGTTTTTAAAAGAGTTTTAAAAAAAATGTTTGGAATTATACATGCATTGAAGTGTAATATACACTTTGAGTAAAATGATGATGGAAAAATACCACATAATAATAAAAGCTTGTAATTTTTTCCCTTTTAAAGTTTGACTGTCTTTCCACTCAATCCATTTACTGCACTAAATAATGCGAGTTTAAATCAGTTATACGCTTTGCCTACCTCGAGAAGTGCTACGTTGCATTTCTGGAAATGTATCTGCGAACGATGTGGAAATGTATTTTCGATTAGTGTTTCGAATCGAATGTTTCTGAAAGATTTCCAGGGAGGCATTGTTCTCTAATGGAATACTAACGATGCTATAAAATTTCCGATGAAATATATTCTCGATGCGGGATAAAGTCTTATCTCAGGACGGGAAATACTTGGTCGGAAAGAATGGCAAAACAACAGTCTACACCTAAAATATCGGATATATCTTAGAAATCACTTTAGTTCCCTGATATATTGATTGTTTTTGCATCACTCCAAAAATTCTTTAGTACTGTTGTGCTGAAGCAAAGAACAATTTGAAATTTTCAAAGAAACGATTTGCTGAACATATGTGGGCGAGAGACGAGCACTCTATTTAATATATTCCTCCATATTTAACAAAATAAGATATATGCATGCTTGTATATATATATATATATATATATATATATATATATATATATATATATATATATGTGTAAATACACCCACATAAATATATGCATATATGTATATATAAATATATGCAATAATATTTTTAACCTAAAATCTACTTGAAGTCACGTGGGTGATGTAACCCACGCTTTAAAGTTCTATTTTTAGCTATAGAACCAAAAGGACATCTACTAGCGAACATTCAAGAATATTCTCTAGTGTTCCTTGAGAAGAATTTCTAGGAAAATAGAATCATAAACCGAAAATGATAAAAATACCATTACACACACACACACACACACACACACACATATATATATATATATATATATATATATATATATATATATATATATATATATATACATATATATATATACAAACATGTGTATATACACCCACATAAATGTATGTATATAAGTATATATAAATATATGTAATAATATTTTTAATCTAAAAACTATTTAAAGTCACGTGGATGATGTAACTCACGATTTAAAATTCCATTTTTAGCTATAGAACCGAAAGGACTTCTACTAGCGAACATTCAAGAATATTCTCTAGCGTTCCTTGAGAAGAATTTCTAGGAAAATAGAATCTTAAACAGAAAGTGATAAAAATACCATTACACACACACACACAACATTTTTTTTATATTTTTATATATATATATTTATATATTATATATATATTTTTATTATATATATATATATCAGATATTATAGAGTGAGATATGTGTGTTTGTGTGTGTGTAACAGGATCATACCTTACGAAGAAAAATGGGAAAGAATCCATTCCAGGAACTCAAAGTTTATTCAAAGAGATTTTTCCATCATTTCTATTTCTCTTAAGACGATACACAATCCAGCTAGATATCACCAATCTACAAGATTTACCTGTACTCTCTCATGGAATTTGATACACTATGTTTATATTTAATGATGTTTTATTCCCATATTATTTCTCTACATAAAGAGTTCGCTCACTTTTTGTTAATTATGCTTTAATTTCTCTCTGTAAAATTCCAAACTTGGCACACATACATATATAGGTATTTTTTCAACTATGTTTTATATTTGTACATACAGTTTCATTTCAAAACTCAAAACATAAACTCAGCATGATTGTTTATCAATTATATCTCCGATATGCACTTGGATTAACTGCTATTATATTTAATGTATTTATCAACTTACCCTTCGAGAACCTGCTTGCCACCTCTGAGTTTCCTTTGTACTTCTTCGTAATCACACGCAACGTCTATCCGTCTGTCTGTACTACGTAAAACGAATGGATGGTGCTGAACGACGACACTGTTTACGAAAGTACCATTGCCCTGGAAAGAAAGCAAGAATTAAGATTTTATTTGAAATTACTTTATTAAGAATGAATATGTAAAGGAATTTGTCCCACGACAAGTGTTTGCATATGTGCACCCTTCCCAATGTGAGGGATTTGACCCTTTGACCAATCCAGCCTGCATTTTTCTAGAATATGAGTCATCTGGCTACTAGGCACATAAAGTCTTTGGGGTTGTCAAATTCCGACGATGGTTGTCAAACAGATACTGGTGCAGTTGTTTCCTGCAACATTTCAAGACAAGGGGACAATTTCTGAAGAGGATGATTCCTTTTTCTTATTGAATCAGATTACGAAGTTTGGAGCTCTGAAAACAGGGCAGAGTGATGAGAGGAGATCACTGTGATCCTTGCACGGAGTAACAACTCTCGCTTCGGAGGGGATCTGCATGCAAAAGTATCGAAAATCACTACTAACCCTCTGGCTGCTCATCTAGCGATTTCCACGGCAACTCAAATGTACCAAAATTTGCTCATCCCGTGATTTTCACGGGCATGTGTTTATCTTCCTTTACTAAGGAGCACATCTCGTCTTTTCACCGTTTAACCAGTGAAATAAATTACAAATACAGTATTAGACGTTTAATTATGTAATAAATATATTTATATGAATATAACTATATTTATATTAGATAATTTTATTGTGTAATAAATAAAAATTAACTGCAAATCAATTGAAATTTATCAAAAAAAAATTGTCTTGTGATAACATCTGAAATTGTTTTTCTTGACAGTTTAGCTTCGCATGATAAAAATCTATTTAAAAAAATATTTTCTAGAACGAAAAAGTGCATATTTCAAATTTTCAATATATATTGATTTAAAATATACAAAAATAAATAAATAAAATACGCAACTTTTGAATTGATTTCGATCTACAAATTCAGCAGTCAGAGGGTTAAGAACTCTGTCCGACAAACTCATATTTGTAATGACAAAAGAAAGAAGTGGTGTAAACTCTTGAACTATCTTGTGCTAAAGTTCCTACTTCGCCATATTTTTACTGCAGAAGTCAGGATAATTACACCCCTCGTCTTTTTATACTCTCACTTAAACCGTATTGGTTTGGTAGACTCATCTAACTGTTCCCTTTGTTCATCTGGGGGAAAAATGGATTTTAATAATCTCTTCACATGTACTTGTTTGAAGGACTACCATTTTAGTTCTGACAACTGGATTGACACGGCAACTTTGTATTAACACATTGAGAGCTGTGTCTTTTGACTGTCTCTCGGCGTGAGAAAAGAAATAAATATTAGTATCAGTAGAGAATATTTTACATATATTTTTTTAGTAAATCTCACCAGGGGAGTATCTGTAGAGAATATTTTCCATATTTTTTTTAGGAAATCTCACCAGTAGAGTACCAGTAGAGAATATTTTACATATCTTTTTTCAGTAAATCTTACCAGTAGAGTATCAGTAGAGAATATTTTACATATCTTTTTTTAGTAAATCTTACCAGTAGAGTATCAGTAGAGAATATTTTACATATATTTTTTTAGTAAATCTGACTAGTAGAGTATCAGTAGAGAATATTTTACATATTTTTTTAGTAAATCTCACCAGTAGAGTATCAGTAGATAACATTTTACATATATTTTTTTAGTAAATCTCACCAGTAGAGTATCAGTAGAGAATATTTTACATATCTTTTTTTAGTAAATCTCACCAGTAGAGTATCAGTAGAGAATATTTAACATATCTTTTTTTTAGTAAATCTCATCAGTAGAGTATCAGTAGAGAATATTTAACATATCTTTTTTTAGTAAATCTCATCAGTAGAGTATCAGTAGAGAATATTTAACATATCTTTTTTTAGTAAATCTCATCAGTAGAGTATCAGTAGAGAATATTTTACATATCTTTTTTAGTAAATCTCACCAGTAGAGTATCAGTAGAGAATATTTTACATATCTTTTTTTCGTAAATCTCACCAGTAGAGTATCAGTAGAGAATATTTAACATATCTTTTTTTTAGTAAATCTCATCAGTAGAGTATCAGTAGAGAATATTTAACATATCTTTTTTTAGTAAATCTCATCAGTAGAGTATCAGTAGAGAATATTTAACATATCTTTTTTTAGTAAATCTCATCAGTAGAGTATCAGTAGAGAATATTTTACATATCTTTTTTAGTAAATCTCACCAGTAGAGTATCAGTAGAGAATATTTTACATATATTTTTTTTAGTAAATCTCACCATTAGAGTATCAGTAGAGAATATTTTACATATATTTTTTTTAGTAAATCTCACCAGTAGATTATCAGTAGAGAATATTTTACACATCTAGAAAAAGAGATTAAGATAGCATACAATGAAATAAGTCAGTTCTAACTCCGAATATTTAAAGTTATTTTTGTGAAGACACAAAATTTGACAAAAATGTTTCGTTTTTCTGAGAATAAGCCTTTTTGTACAGCTTGTAGCACATATTTTTTAGGAGTACTGCTTTCTTTTTTTCCCTTTTCCCTAATCTGATACTGAATGTGAGTTTGAATAATTTAGTTTATTTCTGTAAATTTAAATTACTGTATACTATAAATACATGAATTTCTAATTGAAAAATGTTTATTTTGAGAAAAAGAAAGAAATAAGTTCAAAGCCTTACTTCAAACTTTTCAAACCGATATTGAAAGGCACAATATTTTTGTTATTCCTAAAATTTTTCTGAAAATTAACAGCTGTATTCCTTCTAACAGTAATATTAATAACACAAAACTATCATAAATTATGTGTTTTTCAAAATATTGAAATTTTGAAATATTTTCTATTTTAACACATTGTGTGCGGGTACATTTCGCAGAGGAATTGTACCGCGAGCAGACGTTTTGAGCGACAATTTAGTTATTCAGTTAAATCTCAATAGATGGAAAATTATTTAATTTTTTAATCAACTTTTTGTATTTTATATTGGAATATATAACCAAATACATAAATAAAAATATATAAATAACAACCATAAGATTTTAGTAAACAAAAAATATATATTTTAGAGGATAAATTTATAATAGTATCATAAATATGAAAAATTAAATAGGAATAGTAGTATATAGTTTTAATTTTTTCGAATTATGTTATGTATAAATATTTTCCATTATAATAAATGAAAAGAGCAATCATAAAACTAATAATGTAAAAACTAATTATTATTTGTTTAAATTTTTCCAGAATCTATGTAGTAACCAAGAACATTCGGCTTCGTTTTAATGTATGTACTGTTATTTTTGTACCCACAAACAAACTATGTGTTACACTAACCTGTACTAGTACGTGACCAGCGCAGTATCAAACCTCAGAAAACGTGCTAGTAAGTGTCCCGAATACTTTGTGTTAACTTTGTAAACAATATTCACCTATTTTAGAGGATTAAATATTTTAAAATATTTTGTTTTTCCCCCAACGTTTTAAACAGAAAATTAATTTAGAGGATTTAAAATGACCAACTGAGTGTATGGGCATAATTTTGAGGTAGTATTAGGAACAAAAGTACGACGTAGTATCCTGTGAAAAACATCACTAATCAGCTTTCAAAATGAATATTTTTTGTAACTCTTAATACTACGCTAAAAATAATTAGAGTTTTAAAACAAATTATACAAAAAAAAAAATTACACTAACAATACATTAATCTATAAAGGATTTAAAGTTAGGACCGATGTAATTTTTTTTTCGAGGAAGTGAAGGGATTACTTTATTCATTGAATGAAAATGATGTTTAAAAGATTACCAGTTTTTTTTTATAAATGCAATTCATAAGAGGATAATTCACCAAATGCAAAGCTATTACATAATTTTTTTTATAATCTGTATTGTAACAGACTTCAGGTATGTATGATATTTGTAGTAAAATTACTTACAACGAAAATAAAAAATGTATCTGTAAAAAATATCTGGGTGTATTTAAAAAAAAAATCATATATAAAAACATGGAATACAAAAAAGTAAAAAATAATTCTCGTCGTTAAGAAAAAATAAAGAATAATAAAAGATTCAAATTAAGTGAAAATATTAAGTTCAATTCACAGTATATGCATATACTTTTTTATGGCAATTTCTGGGACATAAAATTATTTTTCTATTTAACAGATTTTTTTAAACTAATACGTTGAAAAAAATATTTTCTGTTACTTTCATTGAAAATTAATCAAAAGAATTATTCTTTTTTTGACAAAGGTTTTTTTTCTGAGACGCAAAAAAATATTTTTTAATTATTCCTAGTTGAAGAAAATACTGCTAAATTTTTTATGTTATGAATTAAAACAATTCATACAGTAGCTTAAATATCACACTTTTTTAATATAATTTTCGTGGAAAGAACTGTTCTGGGAGATTTAAAATTAAAGTGGTTAATCAGATTACTAAAATATAAAAAGTTTAAATATCAAAGAAAAAAACTTGAAGTAGTTATTACGACTAATTGAAACTTTTAAAAAATATAATTGCTGGTAATATATTAATGCAAATGAATACTTAGAAAATATTTTTATTTTTCTCATATGCAGGGTTTTATAAAGTATCATTAAATTAAAGTTCCGTATCATATATTTTCAGTTAAAAATATTTTGCTTAAATTGATTATTATTATGATTGTTATTCATGAATTGTAAAATATGCATAATTCTAAATGTTCTAATCATTTTAATACGTAAGGATAGTAATTTTATTCAATGTAGATAATTAAATCAACTCTATATTTATTAAAAATAAAATAGTACACTGAAAATAAAGTTTCTCTAAGAGTTAGGAAGAATGATTTAAATATAGTACAGTGTAAATAGGGATATCAGTGGTAGATTTAAACTTCACGTCATGCATTTATTTTAGTATGTTGTAGCGGGTAAAATTATTCCCTTCTCCCTTTTTACGATAGGTGGCGTTAGAAAGCCATCGAGTGTGTTTTATAGTGTCAGTGGTTTATGAGAGTGTGCTTTGTGCTCTTTGTTGTTTTGTGTTCTGTGTTGTGGAACTTCGAAAGGAAATAAAAATGATTCCTAAAAAAAATAGACTAAATTAATTCGCTACGCCTTTTGAAATAAGAGTCTCGTCCTTCTACAGTGGAGCCCAACGCGAAATTTTGAAAGAATGAAAAAGTGTCATCCAGACACATGCCATGTTTCTTCCCGTCCTGGGAAATAGTAAATTCTGTTAAAGTATCGATTCATCTCGATATGTGTTGCCCTAACACGATGTGAAAAATTTTGTGTGTTTGTTCTACAGTGATTTTTGCCGCTTCCACCAAGAACTGTGTGCTTCAGTAAGTGTGTGCTTTCGTTTCAGTGAAAGTTCCGTTTTCAACAAAATTGATTCTTCCAAGAATGCATTCGTATTAAAATGAAATCTCCATAAAGATGTGTTCTGAAAATTATCTTTATGTTTAAATGCACTCCTTCTCCTTTTTTACGATAGGTGGCGCTAGAAAGCCATCGAGTGTGTTCTATAGTGTCAGTGGTCTATGAGAGTGTGTTTTTGTGTTCTTTGTTGTTTTGTGTTCTGTGTTGTGGAACTTCGAAAGGAAATAAAAATGGTTCCTAAAAAAATAGACTAAATTAATTCTCTACGCCTTTTGAAATAAGAGTATCGTCCTTCTACAATGTATATTAAAACAGTCTATAGTCAAAATTATTTTTCTGTCCATAGAAAATTTATCCAGCATGTTTATAAAAAAAATGATAAAAGTTTTCATGTTCTTTTGTAGTATTTTGTTTATCCTTTCAAAAATCAGTATTAGAAAAACATAAATATTATCTCTTCATTAATATAAATTTTTGATATAAAGTGAAACATGTTATATATAAAATTTTAAGATGAAATTTAAGAGGTGTTTATTTTGATTGACTACATATTTTATTGGTGTAGGTTGTAGACATTCATAATACTTTATATTTCAAATTTCAACGAAAAGGGATAAAACAAAATCAATGTTATGCTAACATATAAACAAAACTTAATTTATGCAGAAAAAAGGTAGATGAAAGTTATTGCAGTCATCTGAAACTTTATATTAAGATTAAAGTATTCATTAATTTTCATAGCAAATTAGAATCTTATTACTTTTTAGATAATTAAGAAAACACATCTTTTTTGTAAATAAAACATCAGAAGGCATCAATAGTAAGGTATTACGAAATTCGTTTGTTTTTGTATATATACTTATCTGTATTAGCACTTAGAAAAGTAAGTTTAATTTTAGTTACTTTAATTGAAGGATATTAATATTTCATAAACAATTCTTTACACATTGAAAAGCTACGTATTTTTTTTCAGTGAATAACAATTGTTTCATATGCATATTTAAAGATTTTTGCCACTAAAAACTCTATCTAGAAAATACACTCACGTCGTTTATAAATATTTAAGTTCGTTTAATAATTAAGAAAAGTCACGAGTTGGAGATTTTCTTCTCAGCGATAAACTTTTAAAGTGAAACTCAAACAATCAGTCTTATCACAAAGAAAAACTAAAAAGGCAACGTGGGAAAGAGTGATTATTGTTTTTTTTTTCGCTCGGGGCTATTTTAGTCATAAAACGGAGCTAAATATAAATTTAAACAATACTTAATTAATTTTTCAGAAAATATATTTTACTCTGTCGTTAATAAATGAAATTCATAAATTCCTTTTTTTTCTCACCACTCGTTAAACTGCTATCCCACGCCACCATAATGCAAAATTCACCTAATTAATATTCCACAATTTCATCCATGAATCAAAACACCACAAAGGCCCCCAGATAGCGATCTCCGTCGGCGAACTTTAGCAACCAGAACTGTTGTCAGATGCTGCGTATTGATTACGGTCCGTTTAATTAAAAAGAAATAGCCACAAAAGCTGCAGACCGTCATTGACTTCGAGATAGATTGGAAGGGGAGATGGGCGTAATTAAGAACCCTTTGTACGAGGCGAAGGATAAAAATTTGATAATGAAACGATACCGTGCATTATTTTGTCCTCTCACTTAACCACATTTGTGTTTCGCGAGGCTTGAGTTAAAAACAGAATTCGGAATAGAAATGTTATAAATATTTAGACAGGCACGCATAAAGGACGGGTTACTGCAAGCTAAGATTAGAAAATTTTTAGAAATATTTACATAAGATTAAGAGTGCAATGTCTTTTACCTGGTTGAATCAAAACCTGAATTGTACTCTATGCTTTTTTATACTTATGAAAGAAAGGAATTCAAAATACAAATGTTATAAATATTTAGACAGGCAGACATAAAGGACGGGTTACTACAAACTAAGATAAAAAAGTTTAGAAACATTTATATGAGCAAATGAAGAGTGCAATGTATTTTACCTGGTTGAATCAAAACTATTGCACTCTATGTTTTTTTATGCTTATGGAAGTAAGGAATTCGAAATAGAAATATTATAAATATTTAGACAGGCAGACATAAAGGAGGGTTATTGCAAGCTAAGATTAGGAAATTTTTAGAAACATTTACATAAGCTGAAGGGTGCAATGTCTTTTAACTCGTTGAATCAAAACCTGAATTGCACTCTACGCTTTGCTTTTTTATGCTTATGAAAGTAAGGAATTAGAAATAGAAATGTTATAAATATTTTGACAGGTAGACGTAAAGGACGGGTTACTGCAAGCGAAGATTAGAAACTTTTTAGAAACATTTACATAAGCTTAAGGGTGCAATATCTTTTACCTGGTTGAATCAAAACCTGAATTGCACTCTATGTTTTTCTTTTTTATAATTATTAAAGTAAGGAATTAAAAATAGAAATGTTATAAATATTTAGACCGGGAGACATAAAAGATGGGTTACTGTGACATAAAGGACGGGTTACTGCAAGCGAAGATTAGAAACTTTTTAGAAACATTTACATAAGCTTAAGGGTGCAATGTCTTTTACCTGGTTGAATCAAAACCTGAACTGCACTCTATGTTTTGCTTTTTTATGCTTATGAAAGTAAGGAATTAGAAATAGAAATGTTATAAATATTTAGACAGGCAGACATAATGGACGAGTTACTTCAAGTTAAGATTAGAAAATTTTTAGAAACATTTACATAAGCTTAAGGGTGCAATATCTTTTACCTGGTTGAATCAAAACCTGAATTGCACTCTATGTTTTTCTTTTTTATGCTTATGAAAGTAAGGAAAGGTTACTTTACTTCAGGATTCATAAAATGTTAGTATATAAAATACATCTGTAGATCAAGGTTAATTATTCAATTACAAGGGATGTAAATAACTAATTTCCAGCAACTTTCCTTACCCTTGGATATATCTTGTTAATTATCCATTTGCAGATTAATCAATTTGCAGATTGTATGAGCTTCTGTTGTTTCACATGCCTCTCACCGTGTACATGAACATTCATTTGTTATTTGTAAAATCTGTTATGGGACATAAGTGCTTTGTAAGGGAATTCCTTTCCTTCAGAATAATATCAAATTTATGACTGTAACGCTGATAGGGTGAGACGATGGACATTTATATATCTGCCACTACAATAAAATAGTCTGCAGTTTATAGTAGTGTTATCTGAATGGACGTCTCTAAACTATGTCTCTAAAAATATGTCATTGAATTATAACGCAGAAGATACTTCTATATTTTTATTGAGATTTCATAATATCCTTCATATACATAAAATGTGTTTAATTTCCTTTACAGAACAGTCTATCATTTTGTCCTCTTTACCTTACATTTAGATACTAAAGGCTTAACATCCATACTGAGAAAAAAAGGAAGGTTTATCCTAATTACCATAAAATTTTTCCTTAAGTCCAGACTTATTGTGTTCGAAAGTTTCCTCAATATCACCTTAGATGCACTTAACTTCTTTCCTTTCGATTAAGTCCAAACTTATTGTGTCCGAAAGTTCTCTCCATATCACTTTAGATGTATTTAACTACATGCCAACTAACTTTTCTACGTTTATTTAGTTGATAAAGAAATAATATTCAAAAAATATTGTCGTAAAGTAACTCCTTGAGGCAGAATGAGTCAGGTCAGTGACTGTAGAACAATATTCTGATAAGAATAGCTTGAATAAGTTCTGATTTAACCAATCTTAAATTACGTGGAAATTATATAGTTGTAAACGCTAGTAAAATAAAATCAGGCTCTTCCCCACTTCCCTCCCACAAAACCAGTCTTCTTCTGCTAGCTGTCAAAAGCTTCTTGAAACATGGACATTTTCTGCTTGTTCTAATGAGGCATTCTTCTGTGCCGACATTCTCTCTAAGGAGTTCATTAAAAATCCCTTTACTCAGAATCTGCTGAAAGTGGAGGGTGATCATAAAACCGTAGCTAAAGGGGACTTCCTCCTACAATAACTCTCTGGAGAAATAAATTGGCGTCTATCCCTGCGAAGGAACATAAAACCTAATGCTATGGAAAGGGGGCGAAACCCCCAAGCTAACAACTCGCAATGACTACAGATATAATCATAGAATGGTATCCTGATTCTGGCTGAAGCAGAATGAAGATTTTCTTTATATTATTTCTAAAAATGATTTCAAAGATATTTGTCTTAAATTAGATTCGATTTAAAACATAAATATTTAGTTTATCTGTGTAGTTATTTATTAAAACAGTATTTTTAATTTAGAACTGCCTCTTACACTAGTATTGAGAATAGATGTACTTTTCTTGGACAATGGATTTATTATAGCATTACTACTCTCGCATTTTTTACATTCCTATAACTAGTCTTACTTTTTTCTGTGTTTCATTCTTTAGAATTTTTTAAGCAAAAACCATAATTTTGAAGAAATAAAATCCTGAGTTACTGCATGTAATGGAAGAATATGGTCATCTAACCTAAAGTAATATACATAAATTGGAAAGCAAATAAAAAATCTGAAATATTTTATTTCTTTGAAATGGGGTCAATTAAATTTTACAAAATATTTATATTTATATCCACACACACACACACATATACATATATATATATATATATATATATATATATATATATATATATATATATATATATATATATATATATATTAAACAGAGGTAGACCAAACCTGTCCTAATACCCAAGCCTATTTGTTTATCAAAATGATCTTTGCTCCTCAAGATTCATATAGAACACAACATTTAAAATAGTTTGATATAGCCGATACATTAAGCATTAAGATAATCATACATGCTAAATATTTTTCTATTTTCCTCTATCATAAATTTTTCAATGATTAATAAAATTACATAAAAATTTGAGAAATATTTAAGATTAATTTAAATTTTAACATAATTAAAAAATATTCCTTTTAATTGATTGCAGCAAAGAAATAAAATATTTATATAGAAGATTTTAAAATTCGATATTGCATCGTGATTAGAAAGATGAGAATATCTGCTCAACATATAACCATGATTTTTTGCACATTATCTATACAAT
>CM063505.1:146565113-146652613 GCA_032207245.1 Pardosa pseudoannulata
GAAAATTTACATCTATAGGACTGAAAGCTTTGGGAAATGTATCGATAAGTCGAGAACGCTCCTTTGATTAAGACATTTAGAGGGTGGGATAAAGATTTTAGTGAATTAGAATGGGAGAGAGAAGATTTTTAAGGAGATATTAAAGTTACATAATTTTGATATATTACATATATATATATATATATATAATACAGATATATATATATATATATATATATATATATAATATATATATATATATAATATACAGATATATATATATATATATATATATATATATATATATATATGTATATATATATGTATATATATATATGTATGTATATATATGTATATATATATGTGTATGTATGTATACACACACACACACACACACACACTATATATAATAGTATATATATATGCGTCCAGTCTATTGTATCAATTTTTGAGTTTAAGGAATAGAATAATTCCGCCCTCTTGGAAAATTTCGATTTAATCCCCTGAATTTAAGTATCAATTCCATTAAATTAGCATTTTTTAATAAATAATTAAGGTAAAAATAGCTACAAATCATTAACTACGAAAACCTTAATATTTTCTTAAGCGTGAGAAACTTTATTACAAATGGGATGTTTTAAAAAATAATTATTATTACATTCTAAGCTATGGTAATAAACCAACGCCTAAGTCACGCTACAAGTTGTTTACAAATTTACTTTAGTGTGAAAATACAGTGATTAAAATCTTTTCTCACGCAATTTTTTTAAATACTTATTTCAAATTCAATGCATGTAGTAATAGTTACTTTAATTCATTCACACTATGGAAAATGCTTTTCTAATACATTTAACCATCCTTCAAATAACTACTCAGGATCATTAAATACCAAGCACAGCGTAATAAATGCAAACATAAAGCCACCATTCGCAGCTATTATAAAAGAACACCTTCATCTCGTATTATCAGACGCTAGCAATTTCCCTCTTTCCCTTTCACAGAGAGAATCAGAAACCTTCCTCGTAATCACTCACAGCTCATGACTTCATTCATTCTTCTCTATTTGCACTTGGCTAGTATGTTTTGTTAGTTGGCGAACAAATATATACATATGTATGACAGCCCAAAGGATGAATACCGAATTTCTGAGAGCATTAACTCTCATCATGCAAATGCAATGTGTGTGTATGTATGTGTGCGCTGGGAAAAGTGCAAGCCGCGGTTTTACCAAAACACTATTTGACTTCTGAGGCAGACACTCATTCTTTAATAAAAGAAATGTTAGTGGTTTTTTTTTATATCTGAATCCTTTTTTTTTCAGGTAAAAAGCTACCATTATACCAGTTGGCATTTGGAGAAAAAGACGGAATCGATATGAAAGTATCATTGAGGGAAATTTCTGAATTTAGAAAAAAATTTAATAATAAGCTATGATTCCTTTACGACTTGTAAATCTGTCATTTGTTTGTAATGGTAAATATCCTATTGTGAAATATATTTTACATTTTGCCAACTACTTTGAAATTTTTCTGAAAATAAAGTATCATATTTTAGTTCATTGTTAATTATTATTTTGTGTACTTATTTTAGAGAATACTAACGTCGTATAATTGAAATTTATCTAGTACAAGGCAAAAGTAGTTTTCAAATAACCGCTTCAAGTATTAATGTATATACTTGATAACAGAACAGTTTTTTTATTGTGTTAGAAGAGCATTACAAATAAAAATTATGTAGTATGATACGTAATCTTAACATAATTTATATCTTCTCGTGAGTAAAATGTAACTCCTTAGCTATCAGGTACTCTGTGTATCACGACAACAAATCAAAATTAAGTAGCGTGATAATGTTTATATTTCTAAAATATAGTTTCATTCGTGTGTAATAAAAGCTCCTAGCAAATAAGACGGATTATGAATAGCTCTGGTAGTGCAGCTTGCAAAGGTTACTCTTTCTTAACTGAAGGGTTGCGGGTTTGGATTCCGAGCAGGCCTAAGATCCGCAGTGTTCGTTAAAGGTGACTGGAACACATAAAATATGTTCATGATCACAATGTCGTACTAGTTCTTATACAATACCTCTGGGGGTGGCAGACCAAGCTGTAACATAAGTTACACTGTTGACCGAGAGACAAGGGCGATGTAAGTGACCCATCCTTTGTCCCCATTGGATAGGAGGAGTGCCTGACGCGGGTCAGTCGTCTTTGGCCTTGGCAACAAGAGTTTTTTTAGGATTCTTCACTCGGCAAATTTGAACCCCCCCTTCAGAGAAGAATAATAAGCGAACGGAGAACTTGAGCAGAGGCAGAGAAATTTCAACTCTTGCATCTGAGAAAAGCGTCATCAGCGTTAATTGCTTTGATAAGTGAATCAGGTTCTTCATCTCCACGAATAGCAAGTTGTAAATGTCTTGGAGTTATTCTTGTTACTTTCGGATCTTTGCTAGCTTTCCCAGCCAATTCTAATACCTCAGCAGTTCAATACTCCAAAATTGCAGCACTGTAAACTGTGGCTGTAGCACCAACACTTTTTCCCTCTTCCAACGACTCCATATTAAGATTGCATAGATTTTATGTGTTTCACCAGATTGTGAATAAATAAATATATAAATAAAAAAGTCTGCAAAATGGTAAGTCTCATTTGTATCTGGTGTCTTAACTCTTTGTATTATATCAACATGGTCTGGTATAGGTCACTGGTACGTAATACAAGCATATGGGTTTTCTGCTTGGTTCCTGCTTCAAAATTACGAGGACCCACTTCATACTTTCATCCTTGTTGTGCTCGTTAAAACGAAAGGCTCTTTGCCTTAATACGAGTAACGTTTGGATTAATCGTGCTTTGTTTGACCAATCAGCATAAGACAACAACAACATCAACATGTTATATGATACCTAAGATATATCTAACCACTGTCTTGCTAACGGTATAACCTATTCTCGACAGAGTGGTTTGGCTTGGTTTTGGAGAGCTACGGTCTACTTTTTTACAACACAAGGGCTAATGATACCGGTACCTACTTCTTAAACCTGATTCCAAATGGCTACGAACATCCATGCCTAAATGAGTTTCGAACCCAAGAAATCGTTCCGAAGATCAGCGCCCTAAACATTAGGCTATCGTTCTGCAATCACGACAATGTGATTGGTACTCAAACGTTAATTACATAGGAGAAAAATAATAATTATCACTCGAGTAAGTACAGAGAAAATTTTCTTTATGAATCAATATTAGTTTCAATCCATATCTAATATTCTTTATGTGCAACTGGAAACGAAACTGTAGCTGTGTACATCTTGTTAACGGTATAACGTATTCTCGACAGAGTGGTTTTGTTTGGTGTGGAGCGATATGGTATACTTTTTTACAACACAAGGGCTAATAATACAGGTACCTACTTCTTAAAGCTGATTCTAAATGGCTACAAACATCCATGCCTAAATGAGGTTCGAACCCAAGAACTCGTTCCAAAAATCAACATCCTAAACATTAGGCTATCGTTCTGCAATCACGACAATGTGATCGGTACATAAACGTTAATTATATAGAAGAGAAATAATAATTATCACTCGAGTAAGTATAGAGAAAAATTTCTTTATGGATTAATATTAGTTTCAATTCATAGCTAATATTCTTTATGTGCAACTGGAAACGAAACTATAGCTTTATAATGCTTCATTCACCGGAAAATTCCGTTCTTGAATTTGATTGAGTTTTAAAACTTTTAAACTGTTTTATGTGGCACTTTCTACAATTCTCAAAATGCATTTGACAACCACCTATTAGGGTAGAAATGAAATATTCGCGTTTCCCCGGAAAACCTTATTCATCATTCCCCGCACAGTGTACATACGCGTCAACTTGATTAAACGAATCCCGTATGTTTCATAACTTTTATCTTAATGGTCAGAAATTTTTCCCAAGACAGTTGTGGGCGTCAGGCGACTGATGGATTATTTAAATCCGAGAAATTCGCCGAGAGAATTATGTCCCCCGATTTCTCACTTCCCGAAATAAGTCGGCCACGATAAATTCGCTTATTAGCGACCCGCTGATAAAACGATTGCAATTAATGAATCTGTCATGAGTTGGCATAGACAGGAATGCCCGCACAACTGATGACGTGTTAGCTGCAGTCTGTTAAGTCCGTCCGAAGAGTTCAAAGGGCCTAGCAATTTAAAGCTGAATTCCTCAGAGCTATTAATCGTGAAATGAATCCGCGAAGAACGGGTAAAGGTAAATTCATTACTTAGACGTTTATTGTGCCATGTTGGCGTTTATTTCCAGCCTGACCCTGCGAAAATGGATGGGTTCGGCCGTCTCGGATATATTTGCTTCCAGAGGCTTCGGAACCGATTGAAATTTAAGTTAATTCTGAAAATTGGGTCCGATGTATGTAAATAGAGCATCGAGATATCTTTAGGATTTGAGGAAAGTTAACGGAGGATGAATGTCATTAATCAGTCAACGAAACAAGATTTATTAATCACTTCTGAAGTGTGTTATTAGGATATTAAATGGAGAAATTATACAAGGGTGAATGTAGTAGTAAAGGACAAAAATATGGTTCTACGATTACAGACAGTACATTTGGAAACTCAGTAGTTTTAAACGATCATAAGATTAGAGTTGCTTTACTAGTTTCTTCTTGCCGAACGATAGCCGAATGGATAGGGTAGAATGGATCTACTATGGAATGATTGTTTGTAGCCTTTCCGAATCGGCTTTAAACAGTAAGCCCCGGTCCCATAAATTCTCGTGCTACAAAAAAAGTAGACCGTAGTGTTCCAAACCGAAACAAACTAGATACTTCCTAGGATATAAATTAATTTTATACAAAAGTTGCAAATTTTTTGTCATATATAAGCTATGGTTGATTGGTTGATTGGGAGCACTACTGTCTACTTTTTGCAACACGAGGGCTAATGAGACCAGGACCTACTGTTTAAAGCCGATTCCGAACGGCTACGAACATCCATGTCACAGTGGGACTCGAACCCACGAACTCCGGTTCCGAAGGTTAGTGCCCTAACCACTCGGCTATCGTTCGGCTTCCATATATAAGCTATATATTAAAAATTATTTCTCCAAAAATTCTTAAATTCTCCAAATTCACATCCTACTTTTGTTAATGTTAACTTTCCCAGCTCTTTGCAAATAATGGAGTATATATTATTGAGATAGGCTTTCCTTTCACACTTCCGAAAGTCTGAAATAATAGTTGCTACGTGTGGCCGTTTCTTTCCAATTCTCTAACCCAGCTGTCAATAATCCTTGGAAAAATCTAAAATTTTTACAATCAAAATAACATGGTTTTCATTTTCGACACTGGTGTTTAACAAGCCACAAAAGAAACTATTTAAAACATTTTTTCATTAAAAGTCATCTACTTGAATTCCTCGTCCTTCAGGCGGCATTTTCACAATGAAAACTAAGGCACGTTTATCAGTTAAACAGTTTTTTTATATTTTAAACTATACTAAAAATGACTTTCCAGTATATAAGGTTTGAATTACCTAAGATTGAATATCTAATCAATCTTAGTTAGATAATTTAACATATAAGATTGAATATCTAATATATTGAATTATCTAACGATATTATTAAGTGTGAAAAAGTAAATTGAAGTAGAGGATGTAAATTATATTTTAAGTTACTTTTAAGAAGAAGTGTAATTTGATTTCTGTGTGTTAACAACAAGGGTAATGGGGATGCTTTTTTCAGTTAAACAATATTTGTGTAATACTATTTTGATCATAAGTTCAAAGAAAGTTTATAGAGGATGATTTCCTTATCCATTTTCAATGTGAAAATATTGCTTTGTATTGAAATCATTGTCCGGAATTCGTTTAGAATTGTATTTGATTTACTTTAAATGTAGTTAAAATAATTCATCTTTTATTCACGTAATAAGATAAGACAATTTGAAGTAAAACTACGTTACTAAGATACAGCAAATTTTTTATCAAATAAGCATTTAGAACAAAAAAAAAGTACTAAAGTTTAAGAACTACAATCGAACCGCGAACGAATTGAAAAGAGATTAAATTAGGAAGGAAAAAGTACCTTAACACGATATTCGTGAATAAAACAAAAATAAGATTCTCCGGGATTAGCTCTTTTGATCAATCAGAAAGAGTTCATAAAAAAAAGGATCTAGAGTAAAATAGAATTTCTCATTACTAATTTCGTCTTTGGAGTGCAACTACCTCCTACCTACGAAGTAATTGATTTTTTGTGTTTTAAACTCGTCGTTGTGCCCGATTTTGTTCTGCAATTCGAGAAAGGTTAAAAGGAAAGTTTAAATTTTCTCCCACTTTCACCAAAAAGAGTGGTAATACTAATCTTTTTTCTTAAAGTGCTATTTCAGGATACATCAGAATGTTTATTTAATACGAAATGAAAATACTATTCCAAAAAACAATTTTTGGACCAAAATTATTTTATGTCAAGCACTAATTAAATTCTAAAATGCGCTTTGGTTTATTGTAAGAATAGTAAGATTGAATATCTAATCAATCTTAGTTAGATAATTTAACATATAAGATTGAATATCTAATATATTGAATTATCTAACGATATTATTAAGTGTGAAAAAGTAAATTGAAGTATAGGATGTAAATTATATTTTAAGTTACTTTTAAGAAGAAGTGTAATTTGATTTCTGTGTGTTAACAACAAGGGTAATGGGGATGCTTTTTTCAGTTAAACAATATTTATGTAATACTATTTTGATCATAAGTTCAAAGAAAGTTTATAGAGGATGATTTCCTTATCCATTTTCAATGTGAAAATATTGCTTTGTATTGAAATCATTGTCCGGAATTCGTTTAGAATTGTATTTGATTTACTTTAAATGTAGTTAAAATAATTCATCTTTTATTCACGTAATAAGATAAGACAATTTGAAGTAAAACTACGTTACTAAGATACAGCAAATTTTTTATCAAATAAGCATTTAGAACAAAAAAAAAAGTACTAAAGTTTAAGAACTACAATCGAACCGCGAACGAATTGAAAAGAGATTAAATTAGGAAGGAAAAAGTACCTTAACACGATATTCGTGAATAAAACAAAAATAAGATTCTCCGGGATTAGCTCTTTTGATCAATCAGAAAGAGTTCATAAAAAAAAGGATCTAGAGTAAAATAGAATTTCTCATTACTAATTTCGTCTTTGGAGTGCAACTACCTCCTACCTACGAAGTAATTGATTTTTTGTGTTTTAAACTCGTCGTTGTGCCCGATTTTGTTCTGCAATTCGAGAAAGGTTAAAAGGAAAGTTTAAATTTTCTCCCACTTTCACCAGAAAGAGTGGTAATACTAATTTTTTTTTTCTTTAAGTGCTATTTCAGGATACATCAGAATGTTTATTTAATACGAAATGAAAATACTATTCCAAAAAACTAAGTTCTAATGGGCAAAATCTTAAAGTTCTTGAGTTCAGGACACTCAGTACATGGATCAATAAGATTATATAGACATAGACCTTAAATCCTTAGTTTCTCTCACTGAGCATGAATAGCAGTAAGCGAGAACATATAATAATTAAACAAGAAAAAAATGCTAGATACTGATGGATCCGTGAGTTCAGAACACAAATTAACTGGAGAGTGGATAGTTTAGGAATAAAAAAGCCCGAGTTTTTTTTTTTCGACCGAAGACATCTGTTTACGTCAGAGACTCTTACAGGAATGATTAGTTTTGATATTCTATTAGATCCTGGCTAACGCAGGACAGCCAATCAGAAATGAGAATTCCAACCAATGGGAGGCTGCCAGATCAAACAAGAGGGTAAGAACATTGGATATTATGGCCATTTTGTCACAAGTTTAATAGTTTTTTCTTACATTTTAACTAATTTTATTCCTTTTCTTACAATTTTAAAAAAAAATGTATTAAATTTTTTAGTGTTTTCAAGTTGTGAAAAACACAGAAGCTAAATTTCTTTACTAAAAATAGCCTTTGGCCTCTCTTTACTTACAGCATTGGTGGAATCGTAATTAATGATATTGTTAATGAGATAATTAATCATTAATAGCCAATTCTACATTTTGAGATATTGTGATATTAATGGTAAATATTGCTAAAGAAATTCATATTACATTGTTTTGAAACTTGTTTTGCAAGTTGAATTAAAAATTTGTAAAACAGATAAATTCCATGTCAAAACTTCAAAATTCAAGCTATGTAAAGTGAATTTTTTAGAGAAAGATTAAATATTAAAATGTCAATATTGCAAGCCTTTGAAGTTTTAGTTATTGTACTTATAACTGGGCATCTAAATACAAAAATAATCACAGCACTGAAAATACATTTCCAAAACAATGCATATAAATTCTATTGCTATATATTTATTACATTATTTAAATGTTATCTATTCGTTATTCATTATTATATTCTGTTATTCCATTTCATTTGATTATTCATTAAATTTTAAAAAAGTAATATTTTCTTGCTAGACATGGGTTGGTGTCACAGTTAGACTACGTTCAAATTACTCACAGCCTAAAGGAATAAAATTTTTTGAAAATTTTCATTTCCGTATTAGACAATAAACACTCCACAAATATTTATAGTCTATCATAGGATCCTGTTTGAAAGTGCAATAAAATTTCCAGAGACTTGTAATTAGTATGTTCACCATTTAAATTTTGTTAGTGTTTTAAAGTTAAACATTATTATGTTATAAAATGTGTATAAGATGTAGCTTATATCTAGATTTGATAAAATGTAGCTTTGTGGTAGGAACGATGTTAATAAATAAATAAATAAATAAAACACAAAATTGCGTAAATAAGATTCGCCTTCATTTTTTTTTTACAAATAAAAGAAAAATAGACAAATAAATGTGTATAAGATGTAGCTTATATCTAGATTTGATAAAATGTAGCTTTGTGGTAGGAACGATGTTAATAAATAAATAAAACACAAAATTGCGTAAATACGATTCGGCATAATTTTTTTTATAAATAAAAGAAAAATAGACAAATAAATGTGTATATGATGTATCTTATATCTAGATTTGATAAAATGTAGCTTTGTGGTAGGAACGATGTTAATAAATAAATAAATAAATGAATAAATAGATAAATAAAACCCAAAATAGCGTAAATAATATTCGACATAATATTTTTTTACACATAAAAGAAAAATAGACAAATAAATGTGTATAACATATAGCTTATATCTAGATTTGAAAAAATGTAGCTTTGTGGTAGGAACGATGTTAATAAATAAATAAATAAAACAAAATTTTGTAAATAAGATTCGACATCACATTTTTTTACACATGAAAGAAAAATAGACAAATAAATGTGTATAACATGTAGCTTATATCTAGATTTGAAAAAATGTAGCTTTGTGGTAGGAACGATGTCTAAAAATAAATAAATAAATAAAACATAAAATTGCGTAAATAAGGTTCGACATCATTTTTTTTTACAAATAAATGTGTGTAAGATGTAGCTTATATCTAGATTTGATAAAATGTAGCTTTGTGGTAGGAACGATGTTAATAAATAAATAAATAAATAAAACACAATAATTGCGTAAATAAAATTCGACATCATTTTTTTTTCTTTTTTTTTTTTTTTTTTTTTACAAATAAAAGAAAAATAGACAAATAAATGTGTATAAGATGTAGCTTTGTGGTAGGAACGATGTTAATAAATACATAAATAAATAAATAAATAAAACACAAAATTGCGTAAATAAGATTCGACATCATTTTTTTAGAAATAAAAGAAAAATAGATAAATAAGATTGAATGAAAATAAATGGCTCGAGAAAAACTTATGGAATTGCAATATCTGTAGTCGGGGAAAATAATTGGCGTTCCAAAGTCTGACAGCCAGTTTCCAAACAGTCATTCAACAACAAAACAAATCTGCCTTTTTTTACTTTTATTAACGAAAGAAAACATTATTCAAAAAGCAATATATTAAAATGCATTTATTCAGATTTATTGAATTATTGAGAGACCTTTACTGGGAAAATTAAATACATTAAAATAGAAATAGTACTTGGATAGAATATTCAGTTGCAGTAATGTAATTTTTTTTTCTCAGCCTTCTCAAATATAAATTTCACAAAGAACAGGATCGTTGAGCCTCACAGCGAAAAGAAAGAAAGTTTTTAACAATGGCGTTTCAAAAGGATTCACAAAGAGGAAAAGTATATCTCACTAGGGAAATATGAATATCGAATTCGATAAAGAAATAGAGTTATTTGAGAAATGACATCTATAGAAATATTTTCCCGACCATTCTTATTATTTCTGCTCATAAAGTAAAAGAAATACTTTACCCTCCAGAGTGGGATTTAAAACTAGCAAAGCTGAAAGAAATAACTAGTTTAGTGTCTGTTTTTCAATAAAATCAATTCTCTTTTATGTTTTGTGCTATAGACGCCATTATTGCTACACTGGAAGTATTTGAAAAGAATACATTTAGGGAGTTTTTAGCATTCGGGATGTGTTACTGAATAAAGTAATTCAAAAACGCCCTTGAGGAATGTTTACTTGAGGTGTAAAGGAAGCCAGGAATTTCATTTCTCGTAATATTGTTTCTGTTGCTAATAAAAAACAAAAGAGGATCACAGAAGAGATATAAACTGTTATTTTTCACAATGCTAGTGTTTGTTCTGAATTTTTTATTGATATCTCAGGGCTGGGTATTTTATTTTTCATTTGTGTTCTTCCTAATATATTTTCACACTTGTCGTATCTGTTTGTATTTTGTATCACTTTTTGCCGATAAAAATGGAATTTTATAACGGGATTTTCCCTCAATATCTTATTAGTTAATTTATTGAGTTACATTTATACCTGTTCTTTATAATACTTTATTTCACTCTTAAGCCTGAAGCGTACAAAATGAAATGTGCATAAAAATTGAATAACATCGATATCTGTTATCAATAAAGATTTATACAGTGAGCTTTTCTCTTCTTGTTAACTCCAATTCGTTAACTGTTGATTCTTTCCAATAGGAAAACGTTAAGCATTTAATTCCTAAGATGAAATAGCCGCATATAAGGCAATTTTAACCCCTAATTTATGTGTCGATGTAATAAAAATATGTATATAAATTGTGGGATAATTCATTGTGGGAGAAGGATAATGATATATCAATAAAAGAAGAAGCTTACCACTGTTTATCAAAAGTGTCATTGAAAGATATTGGACGCCCATAGTCTACTTATAAAAATGCATCTGGGGTCATAAAAAATGCATTTTCAGTCAATCCTCCAAGATTAGAGAAACGTTTGGATGTGGATCACTGTTAAAATTTATTTATATTTTCTTTCCCAGAGAAAAAAGGAAGGAAAATGAAGCATAAATCTATGTTTAGTTTAATTTGAGCAATGCACTACATAAAAAGGACCGTACTAAATATTTCTAGCAATGAAGATCATAAAATAAAAATTCTCAGATAGAAATCTTTAAAGACATGTAAAGGCAAAACTGTCTGTCGCCTTCAAGTGGATTATCAAATCCAGTACTATTAACTTGGTAATAAACTTGACAAGTAGCAGATTTTACATTTAAATAAAAACCCTAAAAATGAGCTGGCTTGCTTGATTTGTAACTTAGCAATTAATACAAATGTTTTCATAAACTAACTAATAATTAATATTTAAAGATTAAAAATGTTTTAATATTAAAAATATTGATTTAGGTTTAATTTTTTTTTCTCCGGGACATGAAATGTAAACAAATTTTAAAATGGTTCTGTGTTGTGAAGTTAAACATTATCCATTACAACATAATACTCTTAAAGTTTTTTTATCAGTCAAATTGATTAGAGTATACATAATATCGCTTGACAGGAATGCATAAAATATTGATAAATGAATACAACTTACACTTAAAGGTCGTAGAATGACTTTCGCTTGTTGTTCTGACTTTTACGTAAATAATAGTTTCATCTATACAATCTTTTAAAAGTTTAAGTGTTATGTCTGTAAGTCAGATTCTAGTAAATGAAGCTTTCATCTTACGATAAACATATGTGTATTCATAAGATTATTTGAGATTACAAAGGGTATAACAGAATGGAGAGATGTTCTGTCTTTTTATGTTGTACAAACAAGCCTGAATATATTACAACACTGATTTACCTAAAAAGCTAAAAACATAAGCCATTTTTACAAACATTTATAAGCTACATTTATTACTTATCTATAAAATGTTCCGCAATTGTAAAAATTAGTAAATGCATAGTTTTACTTTCGACATGACTTACCAAGTTTTTCGTTCCGCAAGTCCTGCCATGTAAAGGCATTGTAAGCGCAACTTCGCCGTTCGGCCTGACTGAAACAGCATAACATTCGTAAGGATGTCCAAGGGCGTAAAGTCTTCCTCGGAACGGTGTAATAACTTTTACAATTGCTGTCATAGATGTAGCTTCACAATGCATTTGAACTGAAAGAAAAAAAATGACTCTGTTATTTTCATTACATAGTAAAATAAAAAGTAATAGTAAAAATGACAGTAATGACAGTAAAAAAAATTTCGTAGTGTAAATTATTATTATTGCTATTATTTGTTTAAATACTTTTTTTTAAAAAAATGCAAAGTTGTGATTTAAATAAAACAAATTCGTTTTTGACAGCCCAAATCTCACCGAATTTTTAATATATTCATTTAACATTTCGGTGTAACTACTTGTACACATATTAACCTAGTAAAAATGACAGTAATGACAGTAAAAAAAATTTCGCAGTGTAAAGTATTATTAGTGCTATTATTTATTTAAATATGTTTTAAAAAAAATGCAAAGTTGTGATTTAAATAAATCAAAGTCGTTTTTGACAGACCAATTCTCACCGAATTTTTAATATATTCATTTAACATTTCGGTGGTATAACTACTTGTACACATATTAAAAACGTTCGAAGAAAATAGATAATTTTTTCAAAATATACGTCTATCTCAGCTTGATCATATGTTTCTTTTCTCATGAAAAGTATAATATTATACGTTATGTATAATATAATTCTTTTATGGGGCAATTTACTGATTATTTCTCAACCATTTTTGGTTCAGAATTCAAGGTTCTCGTCACAAAAAAAATAATGGGCTAGAATTTCTCACCCTTTCCCCAAAACACAATAGAATTTTTTTAAAACGAAATTTCAGCAGTGTTTTAAGAATTGCTGAATTTGACTGTAACAATTGCATTCTATCTAATATGGTTTCCATTTTACATTGGGATGTTTAACACCTGTTTCCTCTAAGAAACAATTTCAGCACGTGCTAATATGAAGTGGGTGTTGTTGTTTACTTCCAGGTTCCGAAGAAAGGGGAAAGGTCAAGTTGCTGAGTAATGTCAAATCTCCCCTCCCCTGTGAAGGGAGTGTTGGTATTGTCCTGCTTATTTCAGTTATGGGGGAAACACTTTAGGGCATTCCTATCGTAATAAGATAAACAACTGTCAGAAAGGAAAGAAGAAATAAGATTAAATGTAGGGAGACTAAAATGCGAGAATTTCAAGTAGGAAGAAAAGATTTAACAAAAATGGATAAAAGCGGGCTTTTTACGTACGATTAAACTAATTCATCCAAAATATAAAAAAATGCCCGAATTTTTCCAAATGCGATGTTCAAGCATAATGGAACTGGCTTATAAAGTGCGCGAATTTTCAGAAGTTATAAAGTTTTAATATCAGTAAAGAAGGAAATTCTCGAGTTTCTCTAGTAAACACTGCAAGTTACCCAGTTTTTACGTTTTTTCTTTAATTACTTGGTGATCTCTTAAAGTAACTAAGGATTCATTTTTAATAAGAATGTGTAAGGAAATGTATTCACTCCTCGTGGTTAAATTTTCCCAACATTTCACCCGATAGTTCTTCAGAAAATCGAATAAATTCAAAAGTAGTAAATGTTCACCTTAATGTGATTTGACCCTGTATATATTGAATTTAATATGTGCTAGACACCCAAACTCAGTTTGATTTTTCAATGAATGGGAGTGGAATTTTCGAGTATAGATTTTCGTAATCTATACTCAAAAATTCCACTTAAACTCGAAGAGAAAACATACACTAAAACATACAGATGAAACAGCACTGCTTGATGAAGTGTCACAATACTGTAAAATGGTTCATAAATTAGAAAGTTATTACAGCAAAAATTTGCCATTCAAGTTTTGATGAGATGATTTAATAAAATATATTTTCATTTTTAATATATTATTCAAACTTAATAGATTTTAATCTGATATTTAGTTCCAAATATGCGTTCACCTAAATTAAGAGATTGATATTCTTTAAATTTATTTATTTTTTAATTACACCTTGTTTCATTAATGAAACTTAACTTTTTGTCTAAAGAGAGATGTTTACTTGTCTATGTTGTTTTGATTGTCAGAATTACGCCATGAACCTTGAAAAAAAAATATGATTCCCCGTGATTGAACCATGAACCACACAGACCACCCGGATGAAGGGACACAGATTACTGCAAATAAATGCAAAAATAGTAAAGAAATATGACAGTAGCTACATATTAAACAGTTATTCATTAGCGATTAAATACGTGATGTACTCGGTGTAGGATCAATAGTGGCAATTATATCCATTGATTAATGAACGACTTTATCTCGAAAGAAGAAATATCTTCTTTATTCTTTTTTATTTCACTTGTCTTTTCATAAAAAGCTTTGCCGTATTATTAGCGATTATTAATGAAGTATTTTAAGAAGTGATTTTATTCCATTGTAAGTGATTAAGTCTTGAATGGACAACGATAACGTATTATTTACTTTAACTTATTCAATAATTACAAGTGACGTCATTTTAAAAATTATCTAAAATTTATATACATAGACATTCCATCATGTACAAATGTATATGATGGATACATAGATTACAGTTTTACCATGAAGTGACTAACAGACCTCTGTCTTAAAACTTGGAAAAACAAAAATTATCTACACTTGATTACGAAGAGTTGTAGAAACAGACTACCCGGATGAAGAAATATAGATTACTGCAAATAAATGCAAAAATAGTATAGAAATGTGGCAGTAGCTACATGTTACACAGTTATTCATTAGCGATTAAATACGTGATGTACTCGATGTAGATCAATAGTGGCAATTATATAAAATTTCGTAGTGTAAATTATTATTATTGCTATTATTTGTTTAAATACTTTTTTTTAAAAAATGCAAAGTTGTGATTTAAATAAAACAAATTCGTTTTTGACAGCCCAAATCTCACCGAATTTTTAATATATTCATTTAACATTTCGGTGTAACTACTTGTACACATATTAACCTAGTAAAAATGACAGTAATGACAGTAAAAAAAATTTCGCAGTGTAAAGTATTATTAGTGCTATTATTTATTTAAATATGTTTTAAAAAAAATGCAAAGTTGTGATTTAAATAAATCAAAGTCGTTTTTGACAGACCAATTCTCACCGAATTTTTAATATATTCATTTAACATTTCGGTGTAGCTACTTGTACACATATTAACATCGTTAGAAGAAAATAGATAATTTTTTCAAAATATACGTCTATCTCAGCTTGATCGTATGTTTCTTTTCTCATGAAAAGGATCATAATAATAACGTATACTAGAATTCTTTCATGGGGCAATTTACTGATTATTCGCAACCACTTTTGGTTCAGAATTCAAGGTTCTCGTCACAGAAAAATATTGGGCTAGAATTTCTCACCCTTTTCCCAAAACACAATAGAATTTTTTAAAACAAAATTTCAGCAGTGTATAAAAAATTACTGAATTTGACTGTCCCAATTGCATTCTATCTAATATGGTTTCCATTTTACATTGGGATGTTTAACACCTGTTTCCTCTAAGAAAGAATTTCAGCACGTGCTAATATAAAGAGGGTGTTGTTTACTTCCAGGTTCCGCAGAAAGGGGAAAGGTCAAGTTACTGAGTGATGTCAAACTCCCCTTCCCTGTGAAGGGAGTGTTGGTATAGTCCTGCTTACTTCAGTTATGTGGGAAACACTTTAGGGCATTCCTATTGTAATAAGATAAACAGCTGTCAAGCGGGAAAGAATAAATAAAATTAGATGTAGGAAGACTAAAAAAAGGTGAAAATTTTGAGTAGGATGAAAAAAAATGTAACGAAAATGGAAAAAAGCGGGCATTTTAAGTACGATTTAACTAATTCATCCAAAAGTACCCGAATTTTTTTAAATGCGATATTCAAGCATAATGAAATTGGCTTTTAAAATGCCCGAATTTTCAGCAGTTATGAAGTCTTAATGCGAGTACAGAAGGAAATTTTCGAGTTTCTCTGGTAGAACACTGCGGGTTAACCAGTTTTTACATTTTTTTCTTTAATTATTTGATGATCTCCTAAAGGAACTGAGGATTTATTTTTAATAAGATTCTGTAAGGAAATGAATTCACTCCTCGAGGTTAAATTTTCCCAACATTTCACCCGATAGTTCTTCAGAAAATCGAATAAATTCAAAAGTAGTAAATGTTCACCTTAATGTGATTTGACCCTGTATATATTGAATTTAATATGTGCTAGACACCCAAACTCAGTTTGATTTTTCAATGAATGGGAGTGGAATTTTCGAGTATAGATTTTCGTAATCTATACTCAAAAATTCCACTTAAACTCGAAGAGAAAACATACACTAAAACATACAGATGAAACAGCACTGCTTGATGAAGTGTCACAATACTGCAAAAATGGTTCATAAATTAGAAAGTTATTACAGCAAAAATTTGCCATTCAAGTTTTGATGAGATGATTTAATAAAATATATTTTCATTTTTAATATATTATTCAAACTTAATAGATTTTAATCTGATATTTAGTTCCAAATATGCGTTCACCTAAATTAAGAGATTGATATTCTTTAAATTTATTTATTTTTTAATTACACCTTGTTTCATTAATGAAACTTAACTTTTTGTCTAAAGAGAGATGTTTACTTGTCTATGTTGTTTTGATTGTCAGAATTACGCCATGAACCTTGAAAAAAAAAAAAAAAAAAAAAAAAAAAAACCAAATATGATTCCCCTTGATCATGAACCATGAACCACACAGACCACCCGGATGAAGGGACACAGATTACTGCAAATAAATGCAAAAATAGTAAAGAAATATGACAGTAGCTACATATTAAACAGTTATTCATTAGCGATTAAATACGTGATGTACTCGGTGTAGGATCAATAGTGGCAATTATATCCATTGATTAATGAACGACTTTATCTCGAAAGAAGAAATATCTTCTTTATTCTTTTTTATTTCACTTGTCTTTTCATAAAAAGCTTTGCCGTATTATTAGCGATTATTAATAAAGTATTTCAAGAAGCAATTTTATTCCATTGTAAGTGATTGAGTCTTGAATGGACAACGATAACGTATTATTTACTTTAACTTATTCAATAATTCCAAGTGACGTCATTTTAAAAATTATCTAAAATTTATATGGTGTAATACATAGACATTCCATCATGTACAAATGTATATGATGGATACATAGATTACAGTTTTACCGTGAAGTGACTAACAAGCCTCTGTCTTAAAACTTGGAAAAACAAAAATTATCTACACTTGATTACGAAGAGTTGTAGAAACAGACTACCTGGATGAAGAAATATATATTACTGCAAATAAATGCAAAAATAGTATAGAAATGTGGCAGTAGCTACATATTACACAGTTATTCATTAGCGATTAAATACGTGATGTACGCGATGTAGAATCAATAGTGGCAATTATATCCATTGATTAATGAACGACTTTATCTCGAAAGAAAAAATATCTTCTTTATTCTTTTTTATTTCACTTGCCTTTTCATAAAAAGCTTTGCCGTATTATTAGCGATTATTAATAAAGCATTTTAAGAAGTGATTTTACTTCATTGTAAATGATTAAGTTTGGGATAGACAACGAAAGCGTTTTATTCACTTTAATGTATTTAAGAATTAAAATTTGGCAACATTTAAAATTGTTTTAAAAAATATATATGATGCATTATAAATGCATAGATTACACTTTTACCGTGATGCAAATACACAGTACCTTTTTATTAATGCCATTTAAATTCTGACTCAGTTGCTTGCAAAACGTCTTTTTAATTTTCTCTCCAATTGTTTTCCATTTTTCATGTTTCCTGACACATCATGATCAAACGAACAAAAGAATAAAGTGCAGAAAGAAAAGAGAATTATAAATATAATAAACACTAATTCTAATTGGTTCATCTGCTTTGCTGCAATATTTACGGTGGTGCAACAGAGCAGATGGTAATTTTTTTTAATGTCATTTTAAGTCTGCCTCTGTTGCTTGCAAAACGTCTTTTCCAATATCTCCCTGATTTTTTTCGTCTTTTTTCCATTTTTCATGTTTACTGAGACACTACCCTGATGAATTCGTATTTCTTACACTTGTTAACTCTACCTCTTTTCTATTATTATGTTTTGTTGATGATGGTGATGTGATATTTGATTGAAACTTGCTTGTTATTTATTTTGTAAGTACTAGAATATTTATAAAAACTTTTTAGTTAAGGTATCCGTCTACGCTTGGAGAACTTTTCTCTTTAAATGTAGAAACTATTTTATGTTTTTAAATTTTTAGATTTATTTTTTATATTATCATAGAGAAATGCACTTAAAATTTATTCCTGAAGAAGTTTTTATAAAATTTCTAATAAATAAAGAAAAGTTTACTAAAAAATCGGGTTTTTTGAAAAGGTTTAATTTTTTAATAAATTAAATTATTTCAATATTTTTGGTGCAACACATTTTTTATACCCTGGACTAGCGAATCACTTAAAATATTCGCTTGATTTACATTTGGTAAAAAACTTTGGTCCTTCAAAATCATACACATTGAATTTTTAACGAATTTTCCTTAACTTTATATCTAATTATGAGTGTAACATCATTAACAATTATCCAAATTTAAAGCTTTTTAGGTCATTCACTAGTAAATACTATGAAAAGTATTCATAATAATTTTCAAAAAGCATATTATAAGAACTTTTTGAGAAATCACATTTCAAGTTTCAACATTTTATTAAAAATACCGTTCTGAGAAAACCGCATTTGAAGTTTATGAAAGCAACTTGAACTATTAAAAAATTAAAATACATGTTAAAAATTCCCCACACTTTCTTTCTTCAAAACTTTCTAATTGCCAAGTTGCTTATTATTAAAAATACTAGAAAAATGTTTCAACTAATCTTCATGAAAATTAAAAAAGTTTTGTACAAAAAATTCACAACTTCCGGTTCCGAAGTGGGTATTTCCGTTTTATTTTGTCAGATGTCACTGATGTTTAAACAGCTGTAACTTTTCTTTAAAATGCCGTAGAGACAAAACAAAAACAGATTTAGAAGCCTAAAAGTTGAAATTTTACAATAGAGATATAAAAAAATTATGATTTTTGGCAAAAAATGACGTTTTTAACGTAGACACATACCTTAAAGTGGAACTATTTTTTTTTTTTTACCTTACTTTCAGTTCTTTAGCTTAATCATTTGTGCGTTAAACTTTATATTGTCAAGTTTGAATATTAGAAGAAGAAAATCAAAGAAATGAAAATTATAATCATCGTTCTACGTTTTAAAATACATTATTTCCTTTATTATTAATAAGTATATTTACATTCTTCAATTTGTTAGCATATCGAATATATAAGCATAAAACTTTTGAAATGCATATAAAACAATATGTTTACAAATAACGTATTTTTCTATGAATTAATGTGAGTTTATAGAAAAGATAAACCGTTAAATGCTTAATTGAGGTTTTATGATAGATTTCTCATAGCTTTATGAATATAATACAAAAACTTCAAATATTTAATCTAGAAATATCAACACAATATTTGATCATAAACTAAAAATTAATTTTATCATATTAAAGTACTGCGGCTGCATTTTAATAAATTGAATAGAATCAATATTGATATTATGCCACTGCGAGTTTCAGTTGTTTGATTTTTATTAAATGTTTGTGTAATAAAATATGGAATATTTTATTGTTAATTCAAAATGTTCTGAATTTAAGAATTTTTGCTTAAGACACTTTGAGAAGTCAATAAAATTATCCTGAAATAATACATTTAGTTTTATTACTTAATTGGCATCTTTATTAATTTCAAGAAATTTTTTCTAGATATAAAAATACTGAATAACGAATATTCGTACATTTAATGAGGGCTATAATTGGATGAAATAATAAAGAAATTGCTCCAAAAAGGTACATATGTTCAATATTACTTTACTCACTACATAAAAGAACATTTTATTGTGTAATACTTCGTGAAACGTAAGAAAATAGAGGTAGAAGTACATTATTTATGAAAAGAGAACGCCAATTTTCATGAGAAAACAGGTATATGTTGTGACCTACTGCCGATCTGTGTCCCTTGTTGAAAACCAAATGGCTAATATGGCTTTGATATTCAATTAAAACTTCAACACCTGGAAGGAATGTCTTTCTTATTTTTCTCCGAGCCTGACATATATATAAGGTAATAATTCATAATAGGGTAACAATTGACAAATTTGGCAAAATTATTGGCGATATTTACTAAAAAACAAAGATATTGCAAAGAACATGAGATTCTTTTTATTTTTAGATTTTAATTAAGTAATTGATGCAGAGTGTGCCTTTGTAATAGAATATTTTACACTCTTAGTTATTTAACTAAAACCTCTCAGAAACCTGGATTTATACTTATGATAAATTAATTCCTCAACCATTTACAAATCCAACAACTTCAAAATATGAAAAAATAGCCATTTATTATTAACTATAGTGAACCATTAATGGTTTACTATAGTTAATTTATCGCCAAGTTAGTCGGGCACCCTGTTCTGATGTCAAACTTATATATATATATATATATATATATATATATATATATATATATATATATATATATATGCCATGCCCCTCGGCAGGATATGGTTCATTTTACTTCTCAGATCACTTTAAAGAAAAATCTGTTTAGAAAAGTCTGTTTTTGTGGACTATGTCCTTTTAAATAAAGTAAACTAAAATTACACAAATAAACTTATACAAATATGTATATTATATTTCTATATATTATATTCCCGTTTGGACAATATGCTAAATTTGGCGACTAAATGTTTAGCATTTTTAATGATTTATCCCCTAATTTGTCCATTTAAGGATATACTTGTCAATATTATTTTCATCTGATCCCCTTTGCTAGACACTCATTTAGATGAAAATGCAGTTTAGGGTCTCCCCTTGTTTAATTGGCGATATTTTTTGGCGCCAACAATGCCAATATACCATTTAAGATGTGGGTGATAAACATTCATAAAAGCAATACAAATGCAATAAAAAGCATAAACTATAAGCCTTAAAATAATAAAATTCACACTGTAGATAAAATGTATGCACATTTTGTACTAAATGTTTAACTCTGCAAAAGCGTGGAAAATAATTTTTTAAATATTCTAAAGAACACAGAAATTTAGGAAAACAATATGGATATATACTTTATCAAAGCAATACAGTTGAAAATAAAAGCATACACTGAGTATTCAAACACTTAAAGCTGTTTATATAAATTGCGGTCTGAAAAACTCTTATACATATGTCAGAAAACTCGCCTACTTGGCGATAATAAATATAGAGAATGCATATCCAGGAAAGCCCTATACTGCAGTGAAGCCCTCTTTTCCGTTATATAATTATATATAGACATTAATATATTTGTGTATATTAGTTTATTTCAAGTATATATCTATGTTAATACACATACAAAAAATATTTGTTGTTTACACAATGCAAATGATTATATAGAAAATTAGAATTACATGTAATATAAATATTTAGACTCAAATATTTGTAATGAACTCAAAATTTCTGTGAAAGCTGCAAAAGTATTAAATTATATAATGCTCTTCAAAATGTATATTTGCTCATGCAAATCATTGAATAATATATATTAATTTTCGTATAATAATAAATATTTTTTAAATAAGATATAGAAGTTTTTAATATAAATGATCATTATAAATACTAATGTTTTTTATGATCTATTTCCACTGATTAATATACTTTTTTTTTGTTTAATAGGAAAAATGGTTATCTAAAACTCTTACGATTTTTATGTTTTTGATATATATGACAAAACTAACGAAAAATTTCTTCCGTAGTAAATAAAAAAAAATGCAATTTTATTGGAGAACACGTGATCCTTGAAAATGAAATCTTTCATCGTAACAATTGATTGCATTTTACTGGAAAATGAAAACATAAATCTTTATAATCTAAGAGGTAATTAATAACGTGTAACGAAAACACTGAATTTGAAAACACATGAAGAATTTTCATCTCCTATGTTTTGAGCACGTACCTTTAAAAAGTAACCTTGAGTTCATTCATAATAAGTACGCATTTCTTTTTTTTCATGAATATTAGGGGTCATGGAGGATATGATATCAGGTTACACTTTCTAAATGACCTAATGTTTTTTAGAGGCTAAGCTTATTTTTCATTTCTTCACTGGCAACACGTGGTGATTATTAAGCGTTTATATCCGCATTTAGAAGGGAAATGGGGTAGATGCACGAGATTAGGAAGTCTACTACAGAATAACAATAAACTTGGTCGTCTCGGAAGTGTAAACATGCAGTTAGTAGATAACTTTTAACCCGTTAATGTTTATTGCCTCTTTTTCTGAGACATCTAATATATAGTTTATAGAAGTTTTCTGTTTTCATAGAACAAGGTTTCCTATTCAGTGAAAATGAATAGTAATTTTATTACAAACCATTAAATTTACGTATATATGTTTATTATTAATAATTTTGTAGTTTGAATCGACAATTTATAGTTCCCAAAGGATATTTTACAGTAATGGTAATGGGCAAAAGCAAACTTAACAAGAAAGGGAGCTATTAGTGTTTGGGGCAGTTAGTGAGAGTGGAAGTCCAAGCTTCTTTATGATGGCTTAACCAAGAATTTGCAGGCAAATTCATTATCATTAAAATTATGACTAGTTTAAGTTTAATCGTGAAAGCTTAATGTATACGTGGAAAGCATAAAATAAATCTAGAATGTTTTAGAATACTATCCAACAGTGTCGCCAATTAAAGACAAATTTGATAAATGAATAATGATGCCAACTTCACCAACAAGGCAAAAGAACAATTCCTAAAAACAGCCTTTTTCGATAGACTTAATTTCCGACCTTCTAATCTGTAGTGCTATATGATTTTCAGTTTCTAGATGGACACTACCTCTCACATACTTAAGTGCCTTTGATTGTGAATCCCTTTATGTATACACTCACATATGTAAGGGCAATTTTATCCTGAAAATTAACCAATGTAATTATATCTAACTTGAAGTAATTTCGGGTTGTTTTATCTTTTCTGGTATCCTTTTGCAACAACCTTAGTTAATGTCTTTGATTCCCCTGTTGTTTCCTTCCGGTTTCATAAATAACTAAAAATAAATTCCGTGATCGACGTTACTCACGTGACTTGCAAGTAATTCCTGATTAGTTGGTGCACACAACTATTCAACCAAGTAGGATTTGTGAACGGACAGTTGTTGCCTTAATAAACTATGTCACTTTGATCAAAACATTTCATTGTCTTTTATTTCTGCGATGTTTTTCATTCTTCTTAGCTACGACTACATGCTGACCCCACAGTTATGAACTTTCCTTTGTGATGATGTAAAAGAATCATCATATATATATATATATATATATATATATATATATATATATATATATATATATATATATATATATATATATATATATATATATATAAAACATTAAATAAGATTATAATATATATATATATATATATATATATATATATATATATATTATAACGTTATTTAAACCGAATTAACCTTAATTAAGATAACCTTAATTATATTCTAAAACAAATTTTGTGATTCTCTGCTTTAAAAAACAGCATTTTGATCATTTCTATTCATTTTTCCTACGTCTGATAGTTTTATGGGACAAAACCCACTCACCAAGATATTTTCTGCTGAATTCGGAACGAATTATGACACAATTTATATTACAAAAATAGCCTCACTTTGTAACCAGAGATAAAAACCTAACTGGTTAATGATTTTATTCCGCCAGTCTTTTTCAAATTTGTGAGAGCACCAAAACCGGAAAAGAAACCAGGATTTTCATATATAATAAACTGCCTAAAAGTAAGACTAAAATTTTGATTTTTCTCTGACTGAAAAATCGGTACGACTGCATCTAAAGTGAGAAGGCTAAACCAGACATTTCACATATATTTAAATAATAAATTTTTTATAAAGAAATTAAATACCAACAACACCCACACACATATATTTATATTTCAAAATTGAAAAGCAACACAAGCTTTTCCCTTCGTAACAGTCATTTCAAAGCAAATGCCAATTTTTCTTAAATTATGGATCAACAAAAGGGTAATTGTACCCAATCTTACTTGAATGCCATGATAACATCTCTTTTTCCATAATGGAAATGATTACCACAATGGAAGATAAACGCGCAACGGAATTATAATAGTGTTTTCTTTCCATCAAGCTTATGCTGCAAAGCCAACCAAAATCATTATAGTTTAAAAAGTCTAGCCCCGAGCAAAACTAAATATTAAAGTCAACACAAAGGAGGCCCCCATCGCAGTTATTTAAGACAATTATGGTATTATATTAAGTAAATTAATATATATATATATATATATATATATATATATATATATATATGTATATATATATATATATATATATATATATATATATATATATATATATATATATATATATATATATATGTATATGTATATATATATATATGTATATATATATATATATATATATATATATATATATATATATATATATATATATGTATATATATATATATGTATATATATATATATATATATATATATATATATATATATATATATATATATATATATATATATATATATATATATATATATATATATATATATATATATATATATATGCATACAATTTCAAAACAAAAATTATTCTAATTCGTTGTAAACTTTCTCTTTCTTAAATGACATTTCCTTTATAAAGACATGGCATTTTCTTAATATTTTTTTTCATTACATGGAGATTGGGCATAATTTGAATGCCCCATAGGATCTCTTTTCTTATAATGAAATAAATACGAACACGGAAATAAAATTCGCAACGAAATTAAAATAACTCTCCCTTTTCACTGAAAATATACTTTTGTCATCAAGATTTTACTGCGAAGCCAACCTATCATAATAAAAATGAAATAAAAGAACTTAGAGGAAAAATCTTAATGCTTCAATAGAATCAAAGGAAGAACCCCATAGTGAGGTGTTAATTTCGAAACATATAAATTCATTTATTGATTAAGCTTAAATATATACTTTTAGAACAAACAATTTAGCTTTTTAAGCAACATATTCATTGTATTGGTGCGATATCTTTTTTTGTGTATTTCTGTAACCAAAGGGAATTTGTACTTAATTTCAATTTTATATAGATCTTTTTTTTAAGTAATAAAATCTATACAAAGAACGAAAGAAAATTTAAAATTTTGAATAGTGTAATTATTTTGAAATATACTGATATAAACTTGAGCTTTCTCAAGTTTGATATGCACTTGACCATTGCAGACATAAATTTCTCTTATTCTTTTTGATCAACAAAAAAGAAAATGTACTTTTATTTTATTTAAACTTCTGATATAGTGCTTTTTTCCACAATGGAAATGAATGACACCACAAAAGGAAAAATCCCATATGATTAATTATAATGTTCTTTTACCACTGAAAATAATTTCTTCGATATTATAATCTGAAGCCAATTTTAATAATTAATAAAATAATTCTAAGTTCTAATAAGAATTCCAAATATTGCAGTGGATATAAAGGATTAACCCAATTGTAAATCGTGCTGACATTTATATATTAAACACACACACATTATATATTAAACCCTCACACACACACACACACACACACACACACACACACACACACACATATATATATATATATATATATATATATATATATATATATATATATATATATATATATATATATATATATATATATATATATGTCTGTACGTATATTTGTATGTTAAAAGACATTATACATTATATACAAGTGATCCCCTCTTTATTTTTCTTTGAGAGTACCCCTTTCTTCTCACACTTCGTGTCGGGAATAATCTATATTTTTCTTTAAAGAAAGGTAATTTATACTTAACGGGTTTACTATCCTCTAACGAAAGTTACATTATAACGCCGTTGCTGCCAGTACAGAGAGAATGACCAAAGAGAGGAAGTGATTTCAGCAACCTTCATCTTTGACCTCAATGGGCATGTTGGGTTATCCCTTAGGGTTAATTCTTTGAGCCTCTTCATAGTTATCATGTGAGAATGAGATAGAGCGAGGAGTGTGAAAAATATCATCGGAAGCTGAAGCTGTCTCTCAATATTTTATATTTTAGTTCCGAGGCGAGCCATATTGACAGATTTCACAACCCTCGTCATTTTACAATGTTACTATTAATAATATATCAATTTTAACTGAAATGTTTAAAATAATCATTCATTAAATGGTAAGTCTTCGCTTTTTTATATCTCTATTATTGAGTTATATCTCTTGAGTTTCTTCACAGATCTGGTTCATAACTTCACATGAGCTATATGTTCTGAGATTTCGTTGTATTATCAATTTTCAACTTCTCCCATAGCATGAAATAACAGATGGTATGTTAGAAGTTTTTCATATTATATCAATTTATATATTATACTTCATATACTTCATTTTGCACGTTGAGAATAACCCGTGGGTTACTAGTATATTTTCGTAAAATACTTCATTAACTCAATAATGACTTTGGCTTGCATGTCACACTCTAGTTTAAGAATTTTTTTTAATTTACAAAATTATTCTTAATTATATTCAGAATAATATCAATTTATATATTATACTTCATATACTTCATTTCGCACGTTAAGAATCACCCGTAGGTTATAAGTATATTTTCATAAAATACTTCATTAACTCAATGACTTTGGTTTGCATGTCATACTCTAGTTTAAGAATTTTTTTTTTAATTTACAAAATTATTTATAATTATATTTAGAATAATATGAATTTATGTGTTATACTTCATATATTTCATTTCACAAGTTAAGAATCACACTTGGGTCATAAGTATTTTTTCATAAATAACTTCATTAACACAATAATGACTTTGGCTTGCATGTCACACTCTAGTTTAAGAAATTTTTTTAATTTACAAAATTATTCTTAATTATATTCAGAATAATATCCATTTATATATTATACTTCATATATTTCATTTCTCATTTTAAGAATCACCCGTGGGTCAGAAGTAAATTTTTATAAAATACTTCATTAACACAATAATGATTTTGGCTTGCATGTCACACTCTAGTTTAAGAATTTTTTTTTTATTTTACAAAATTGTTCTGAATTATATTCACTGTACTTATTATAATGCTTTTGAATCTATTAAATTAGCATTTTTTAGTTTTTAAGACAACCTATATCTTCCTATGGGTTAAAAGTGAAAGTGCTAATTTGAATATTACATACGATATTTTTTCCATTATACCACCGATGTAGAAAAATTTTAGTTTTGAATTGTTTCAGTTTCTCAGATTTAAGCATATAAATATTTAATTTGAGTTTTCTCATATCTAAGAGACAAGCTACCAGTGCAGAAGCAAATTTGTATAAACTTTTTTGCTCAACAAAAGGGAAGTTGTACTAAATTTTATTTGAATGTCTGATGCGATCTCCTTTTCTTCCATAATGGAAATAAATGCCACCACGGAAGAGAAATTCGCAACGGAATAAAAATAATGCCCGCTTTCCATTGAAAATGCACGCTTGCCACCGAGCTTATGTTGCGAAGCCAATCATAATAACTAATAAAAAAAACCCCCTCCAAACTCCGAGCAGAATTTCGAATATTGCAGTCGACACAAAGGAAGGCCCCCACTGTGAATCGTTAAGATAATTACGGGATCAAATTAAACAAATTAAGGACCGACCACAAATGCAACATAATAACACGTGACTCCTCAACTCCCTTCTTTTTCCCCCGCCACAAAAGGGAGGCCGAATCAAAAGCATCGTCAGCAAACGAGGTTTCCAAATGGCCCTGTGTACATTAGTACCCACTTCTAGAGTACCCCTTTGTTCTCACGTACACACGTGTTCTGAATAATAAACAGACCCCATTTAAAAGTCAAGGGACTTGGAGGAAAAAAAGAGGATTTCAGTTCATTACAATGACGGTATTAAAAGAAAGTTATACCGAAATATGCTAATCGAGTAATTAGTAGAAACCGGTATCGAAGGGTTAAGGGTGAGGAAAAGGAAGCGATTAATAACAGAAAATGAATGTTTTTTTTTTAAGTTTTCTTTTTTTCAGAATTTGGAATAGGGGCTCGAAGAGAATAAGGCACAGGGGGTGGAAAAATGGGAAGTTATGGTGTCTGGTGGGATGGGCGGTGTTAATGAATCCTTTCTCTTCAGTGTTATGCGGAAAAGCACTATTTCAGGGAAATATAATCCCTAATGGCAGACTATGAAATACAAGTAGTTAAATTTATGCATATTTTTCTCCGTTTCCTGCTATCTGAATATGCATGGAAGAAAAATTAGCATTCACAAATTTTAGGGATATTTCATAGAATTTTGTTTTCAATGGAAGAATGAGTTTTCTTCTGGAAAAGTAAAGACAGTGTTAATGCAATCATAAACCGCTATATTGATAAGTCACATTAACAAATGTTATTTATTTTACTGGTTGTGTAAAATGTTTTATAGAAATTCATACATTTACATATTATGGAAAATGTTATCAAAACCTCTCAAATAATACAACGTTGAAGAGAATTAAAATAATTCAGTTACCTTTTAATGCAAATGAATTTTACATTTTAGGTTTTTTGAAATGGCAAAGTGCTTATACAGTCTAACTTTGATAACTCGAAGTCCCAGGGGACCCCAAAAATATTCGACTTATCCAAAGTTTGAGTTATCGAAGTTACCTACCATTCCTGTCTACTGGCACTTAAGATGGGTCGACATGGTCTAAATGGTTTGATATGTGCCATAATACTATAGTTCTACGCATTTCAATTTTTTAATTGCCTATATAAATAACAACAGAAGAATGAGTTAAAAAGTTTAAAACTCAAGAAATTTGGCCTATACATATTAATTAGTATACATACCATGTAAATCTCATTTGAAAAAAGCAATTATTTTTAAGGTTGTTGGCATGCACAAAGTCACCTAATTTTTTAACAAAGTTAAATAGGGTGTTGTCTGTACCTTCGGTGGTCTTCAGGTATTGTTGTAAGATGTGAATAGCGTCCTGTGCTTGCTCGTGACCTTCGAGAACCTCTCAAAGGTCACGAATGTGTTTTTTATCGGGCAAATCTATCACAAAAACTTCGACTTAGAAGATGTTCACTTCGAGTTATCGAGACAGTTTTCTCAAAGAAAAGTATAGAAATGATTCGGGACTTGATTAAAAGTTCGAGTTAGCGGATTATTCGACTTATAGGAAGTCGAGTTATCGAAGTTCGACTGTTCCATGAAAATGTTTTCGAATGATAATTTTAGTTAATGAATATATTAGTAATCATAACCTCAAAAATAATACAACGTTAAGAGAAATAAAATAATTCAGTTAGCTTTTAATGCAAATGAATTTCACAGCTTAGGTTTTTTGAAATGATAAAGTGCTTATACCATGAAAATGTTTTCGGATGATAATTTTAGTTAATGAATATTTTAGTAATCATAACCTCTAAAATAATACAACGTGAAGAGAAATAAAATAATTCAGTTAGCTTTTAATGCAAATGAATTTCACAGATTAGGTTTTTTGAAATCACAAAGTGCTTATACCATGAAAATGTTTTCGAATGATAATTTTAGTTAATGAATATTTTTAGTAGATATAAAAAATATCTTATAATGATGTATTACTATATAAGCTTTAAGAATTATGCTAAAATTTACGTACTGTCTCATGATGTTCCTATAATTATTGTATAGGAGCAGGAGAACTCTAATAATAGCAAGCATTTTCACAAAGTAAATTATTTAACATTTTGGTAAGAAATTATTATTTCTCTTACCCACTAATTTTTTTAAATATTTTAAGTTTATACATGTTATCCCTTACCAGAAATAAAAATATTGATCAAATAAAATTGTCTAAAAATAAAATTAGAAACAATATTTATATATCTCGATTTTCAAAATTTGAGTTGCTTCTTAAGTTTTATAACAAATTTTATAATTCCAGCCTTTTATTATACTAAAGTTTTTACAGTTTTACATACATTTACAAACATAAAATTCTGTAATGAATTTGAGAATCCTCCTGTAAAAATTCATATTTTATATAACTACCTAAAAATGAAACAAACGAAATGAATCAAATTTAAGAAGTGTCTACTACTGCAAATTTGCATAATATAAACACATACCATGGTTGATGTCCTACTCTTAAACCTTTTAGAAATACATTAATCCTAAACAATATAAACAATGATCCTAAACAATAACATTAATCCTAAACAATATAAATCGAATAAAATGAAGCTAATACTAACTTTCTGTAATATCTCTAACTATACTCAAGCACAAACAAAATTACTCGTAAATCTTCCTTTGATGACAAGAAGTGTATTGCATTATTAGAACAATTGTATCGAATGTTTCGTCAATATAGTAAGTGAAATGTAATTGTACTTTGGAAAACACTTCTAATATAAAATATCTTGAGATGCATCAATATTTGCTGTGTTATTCGTGTAGAAATTAAGACATCCATGTAATTATTTTTATAATCATGACTGAATGAAAAAATTGTATAAAAATAGTTTCAAATCTATCTTTAATACTAATTCAGGTAACATTTTAAGTTAAAACATTCATGCATATCGTTATATATTTATATATATGTGTGCCTGGTTTGAAAACGTAAAATTAATAAATTAGGAGTTTGAGAACAGAAAACGTAGAGAACTCTTTTAATGCAGGAACATGAATCTTTAATAGCCCATTATAAAAACACTTAATGCGTAAGGATTGAGAAAGAGCTTCTTGAGAAAGGGTTGCTGCATAACCCTGATTGGGTTGTGCTCTTTGTTAGAGTGTGGACTCTAGCCAAGAGGTGCCATGCTTGATGTTTTATTGTTAAACTGTGCAATATACTTGAATAAAGACATTATCAAGAAAATTATGACTCTTCAAATGGCTTCAAAGTCTGACATATATATATATATATATATATATATATATATATATATATATATATATATATATATATATATATATAACTATAATGAAGAAATATGCAATAATCATAATTATGCATGCTTGTCTAGAATTTTAAAATAAAAAGTAATATCTTTTTTAAATTTTTCATTAGATGTAAACTGTTAAATAATTATGAAAGGGGTAATATTTTACATGTAGGTAGTTTTCTAAACTGGAGATAATTATGGATTTCCTATTTAATATCTTCTTAATATAGTATCAAAGTACTATAATATCGATTATTCAACTTGCCGAGCACGTTTTTTAAGTGTGTTGTAGATAGGTGTGATAATTTTGCTTGGGTATTTCATTTATTATGTTTTTTCGCATGTATATGTGTTAGTATTATTATTTACATTAAGTTATGCCTCCTTTTTCTCTTTTCCATCGTCGTACTTTTCACTTTATGTTATGGTCGTAGTGATGTACTTAGACTCCCGGGGGCGTTAATTAAGTGTAAAATCAGTTTAACCGGGGATTAGTGGGTCACAACGCTCACCTGGTATTTTCAATACATCATATTCTGTGGTTGGTTAATCTCTTATCTTTTATAGTTTTTTATTATATTTTGCAAAAAAATTCTGAATGAGTAGCGTTGCACCTTCGTAATTTTTTAATTTACAGTTTTTACAGGTTTTATCTTGCTTAAAATATGGTTTATAGCCTATACTTTTTTAAAAAAATTTTATATCGCTATTTTACAATTTTATGTAGCTTATTTACAGGGGTTTATTTTCCTATTATATGAAATTATTTTTATACTTGAATGTAACTACTCCCTTATGTATTAGTACATTTGCATATATATATATATATATTATATTAATATATTATATATATTATATATATATATATATATATATATATATATATATATATATATTATATATATATATATATATAATTATATATAATATATATATAAGGAAAAATAAACTAGATCGGGAAACTAATGTGGGCATTTTGTATAAAACCCCTAAGATACTGAGAAAATTCTCAAGGGTTTTCAAACCTTATGTCAAAGGCAAAAATTCCCGCGTCCTTTTGCTTTCCTTTTTTAACCCCTAACCTAAATTGACCACTGTTGCTACAGTTTACACCCTCAAAGAAGGGGGTCTAACCAATTATAACTCTACATTGTCTTAGTGGACAATTTAGGATATTTCCAAACAAAAAGGTAATGCATGGTATCTCAGTCAAATTTTCCTAGATTATATTGAAACTAATTCATCCTTACCGCGAAGTAGCTAAATTGGATGATATGTAATATATTTATTTTGTCTGTATAAATAAATTTACATTTTCGTAGTTCAATACAAATATTTAATTGAGATTTTATAATTTTTAATATATCTTTAGAGAATAAACATATTTTTAATTAATGACACATATGTGGTTTATTAAAGGGCAAAAAATATTTTCTTTAATAAGAGTAGTCTTGTTATAAAAGGTATATTTTACTGTATAACAAGAAATATATTTTATTTACAAATTTCGCTAGATTTAAATGGTTAAAATTTTTCCTCTCGATGATGTAATTTTGATTTTAAACAGTTCTTGTATTTATTGCATATTTGAAAATACTTTTGGAGTATGTACTTAATTAGAATTAAGATGTACTTAATTTTATTGGATTAGCAAATAATTGTATGTGCAGCTCAAAAATGTATTTTAAAAATCTGGCAAATTATGGAACTAAACATCTACACATAAACATGATAATATTCCGCAAGCGTATCCAAATATTAAAACATGTTATACCGGAGAGATTGCTTTCGTTCACTAAGAACTGTAATTTTCTCTCAGAATCAACGGACAACTAGATTTTACCAGTACCTCCATTTTATGTACTGAGAATTTAGTTCGATAACATCTTAAGATAAGTTCCGCTATCTCACCGTGTCTTGAGTGCAATTTAATGACTGTAATGCAAACGCGCCCTCAGGTGAAGATATTTATTCTAAACACTTGATAGCTTTACTTAGTTTCTCTAACGTCTTTCATACAGAGTTACTTAAGTAATTCTATTGTACATCAGCTTTTCATGAACACATGAATGAATGGGTTAAAAAATACTCTTCTAGACACTTTGATGTTCATCTGTCTTCTTACTAGATGGTTTTACAAAATAGTCTTCAGTGTCTGCCCATTCTTATATGAACAGAATTATACTTATTATGTTGGGAACAAAGCAAATATTAAGCAGAAAGAAAATATTAGGTATATCAATTTCCATTTAAGTGTTTCCCATAATAAATAATTCGGTAGAAATAGTGAGAAGAGTTACTATACAGATGCAGGGTAGAGTACGAATATAATTTTTGTTTGAAATTTTTATACTTTGTTCATATAAAAAATAATTAAAAAGGACAGAAATTTTAAAATTGTCTAGCATATTGTAATTAATTCATAATAATTCAGCACAATTTTAAAATAAACGCACTTTTATTTGAGTAAATACTCTTTAATTAATATAAATTGATCAATTTAAAATATATCAAAATTTTATTTCATTTCCTGAATTCCTTTTAATACGCATCTGTCTTCTTACTAGATTGTTTTACAACATAGTCTGCAGTGTTTACTCATTTTTATATGAAAATAATTATACTTATTGTTTTGGAAACAAAACAAATACTAAGCAGAAAGAAAAGATTTAGTATATCAATTTCCATTTAAGTGTTTCTCATAATAAATAATTCGATAAAAATATTGAAGATAGTTACTATACAGATGCATGGTAGAGTAAGAATATAAATTTTGTTTGTATTTTTTTATACTTTGTTTATATAAAAAATAATTAGAAAGGATTGAAATTTTAAAATTTTTTAGCACAATGATTTTTTAGCATAATAAAATAATTCAGCTAAATTTTACTTTAAACTCACTTTTTATTGAATAAATACTCTTTAATTAATATAAACCGATCAATTTAAAACATATTCAAATTTTATTTCATATCCTGAAATCCTTTTAATACTCATCTGTCTTCTTACTAGATGGTTTTAAAACATAGTCTTCAGTGTTTTACCATTTTTATGTAAACATGATTATACTTATTGTTTTGGGAAAAAACAAATATTAAGAAGAAACAAAAGCTTAGGCATATCAATTTCAATTTAAGTGTTTCTCTTAATAAATAATTCGATAAAAATAGTGAGGTGAATTATTATACGGGTGATTGGAAGCGTACGAATATAAATTTTGTCTGTATTTTTTATACTTTGTTTACATAAAAAATAATTAGAAAGGACTGAAATTTTAAAATTTTCTAGCATAATATAATTAATTCAAAATAATTCAGCACAATTTTACTTTACACGCAATTTTAATTGAGGACATACTGTTTAATTCATATAAACCGATTAATTTAAAACATATAACAATTTTATTTCATTTCCTGAAATCCTTTTAATACTATGGTTTTACATCATAGTCTCCATTGTCTGCCCATTTTTATGTGAACAGAATTATACTTATTGTTTTGGGAACAAAACAAATACTAAGCAGAGAGAAAAGACTAGATATATCAATTTCCATTTAAGTCTTTCTGATAAATAATTCGATAAAAAAATTAAGGAGAATTACTACACAAACAATTAGAAGCATGCGAATATTATTTTTTTATACTTTGTTTATATTAAAAAATAATTAGAAAGAATTGAAATTTTAAAATTTTCTACCATAATGTAATTAATTCATAATAATTCACCACAATTTTAATTTAAACTAAATTTAATTCAATAAATACTCCTTTAATAATATAAACCGATAAATTTAAAACATATTAAAATTTTATTTCATTTCCTGAAATCCTTTTAATACTCTTCTGTCTTCTTGCTAGATGGTTTTATAACATAGTCTTCAGTGTCTGCCCATTTTTATATGAACAGAATTATACATATTGTTTTGGGAACAAAACAAATACTAAGTATAGAGAAAAGATTAGGTATATCAATTTCCCTTTAAGTCTTTCTGATAAATATTTCGATAAAAATAGTGAGGTGAATTACTATACGGACAATTGGAAGAGTAGGAATATAAATTTTGTTTTCATTTTTTATACTTTGTTTATATAAAAAATAATTAGAAATGATTGAAATTTTAAAATTTTCTAGCATAATATAATTAATTCAAAATAATCCAGCACAATTTTACTTTACACGCACTTTTAATTCAGTAAATACTCTTTAATTAACATAAACCGATAAATTTAAAACATATTAAAATTTTATTTCATTTCCTGAAATCCTTCTAATACTCATCTGTCTCACTAGATGGTTTTACAACATAGTCTTCAGTGTCTGGCCATTTTTATATGAACAGAATTATACTTATTGTTTTGGGAACAAAACAAATACTAAGCAGAAAAAAAAGATTAGGTATATCAATTTCCATCTAAGTGTTTCTCAAAATAAATAATTCGATAAAAATAGTGAGGAGAATTACTATACGGACAATTTTAAGCGTACGAATATAAGTTTTGTTTGTATTTTTTATACTTTATTTATATAAAAAATAATTAGAAAGGATTGAAATTTTAAAATTTTCTAGCATAATTAATTCATAATAATCAAGCACAATTTTAATTTAAACGCACTTTTAATTCAATAAATACTCTTTAATTAATATAAACCGATCAATTTAAAACATATTAAAATTTTTATTTTTTTTCCTGAAACCCTTTTAATACTCATCTGTCTTCTTACTTGATTTTTTTACAACATAGTCTTCAGTGTCTGCCCATTTTTATGTGAACATAATTATGCTTATTATTTTGGGAACAAAACAAATATTAAGAAGAGAGAAAAGACTAGGTATATCAATTCCATTTAAGTCTTTCTGATAAATAATTCGATAAAAATAGTGAGGAGAATTACTACACAGATGCAAAGTAGAGTACGAATATAAATTTTGTTCATACTTTGTTCATATAAAAATAATTAGAAAGGTTTCAATTTTTTTTTTTACTTTTCTAGTATAATGAATTAATTCATAATAATCCAGCACAATTTTAATTTAATCTCACTTTTAATTCAGTATATACTCTTTAACTAATGTAAACCGATCAATTTAAAATGTATTAAAATTTTATTTCATTTCCTGAAATCCTTTTAATAAGCATTACAAATTTTACATTCTTCCTATATCTGCGAAAGCATATGTGCACAGAATTATTTCGAAATACCTAGTGAAAGGGGTATACAGTACGTTAAATGAACCTTGACTTTAAAAGCTTCTCCAAAATTTATCGCGTGGATCTGAATTAGGTTTGATTCAATAGCTGACCAATTTGATTCTCTAGAAGAGAAAAGGATATAAAACCGTTCTATATCCGGTTTAGTGAAGCAAATATGTTTATGCCTTTGTGATTCAATAAATTGAAGCGCAATTTACTGGGACAGAGAAATAAAGGTGCTGCCTGAAGCTTTAAGAATGTTTAAAATTTTTATAAAGAATCATGTTCAGCATATGAAATGCTATCAGCAAGATTAATCAGTATATTGAGAGGTATATTATTTCTCTTAACAAAAGAATCTGTATTGTAACTACTTTTGACAATTTGGTGGTAATAGATTAATATGCACTTAAGATTTTTCTTATCAGAACAATTTCACTATTAGAATACAGAAATTCAGTTTTATTAGAGTTGGCACTACCCCCGAGCTTTACGTGAAAGCTTAACAATAGAAGCCAAAAGAAAGAAAACAAGTGGGGAGGCATTATGACAATGGTAAGGTTGAAGAACACTTAAGTTGTTTTGGCAAAACAAAGAGAGGAGTATGTTTATGCAGAACAAAATGTGTCTCTTTGTATCAGAAATAACTAATGGAATAAAAGAGATGTAGTATAACACAAAATTTTCATCAAATAATAAATCACTATAAACCTAAGTGAATAACAGGGCCGTAAATAGGTCTTTTATCGCCCGTGGCAAAAAAAAACTCATCTTCGCCCCTACTACCTAATAAAGCGAGAAAATATATAAATGTTTTTTTCTATATCATATATTTAGAATAAACTCAAAATATTTTGTTAATTCTTAAAATGAAATAAATCACTATAAACCTAAGTGAATAACAGGGCCGTAACTAGGTCTTTTATCGCCCGTGGCAAAAAACTAATCTAAGCCCCTACTACCTAATAAAGGGAGAAAATATATAAATGTTTTTTTTCTATATTATATATTTAGAATAAACTCAAAATATTTTGTTAATTCTTAAAATGTAATAAATCACTATAAACCTAAGTGAATAACAGGGCCGTAACTAGGTCTTTTATCGCCCGTGGCAAAAAACTAATCTGAGCCCCTACTATCCAATAAAGCGAGAAAATATATAAATGTTTTTTTCTATATCATATATTTAGAATAAACTCAAAATATTTTGTTAATTCTTAAAATGTAATAAATCACTATAAACCTAAGTGAATAACAGGGCCGTAACTAGGTCTTTTATCGCCCGTGGCAAAAAACTAATCTGAGCCCCTACTATCCAATAAAGCGAGAAAATATATAAATTTTCTTTCTATATCATATATTTAGAATAAACTCAAAATATTTTGTTAATTCTTAAAATGTAATAAATCACTATAAACCTAAGTGAATAACAGGGCCGTAACTAGGTCTTTTATCGCCCGTGGCAAAAAACTAATCTGAGCCCCTACTATCCAATAAAGCGAGAAAATATATAAATTTTCTTTCTATATCATATATTTAGAATAAACTCAAAATATTTTGTTAATTCTTAAAATGTAATAAATCACTATAAACCTAAGTGAATAACAGGGCCGTAACTAGGTCTTTTATCGCCCGTGGCAAAAAACTAATCTGAGCCCCTACTACCTAATAAAGGGAGAAAATATATAAATGTTTTTTTCTATATTATATATTTAGAATAAACTCAAAATATTTTGTTAATTCTTAAAATGTAATAAATCACTATAAACCTAAGTGAATAACAGGGCCGTAACTAGGTCTTTTATCGCCCGTGGCAAAAAACTAATCTGAGCCCCTACTATCCAATAAAGCGAGAAAATATATAAATTTTCTTTCTATATCATATATTTAGAATAAACTCAAAATATTTTGTTAATTCTTAAAATGTAATAAATCACTATAAACCTAAGTGAATAACAGGGCCGTAACTAGGTCTTTTATCGCCCGTGGCAAAAAACTAATCTGAGCCCCTACTATCCAATAAAGCGAGAAAATATATAAATGTTTTTTCTATATCATATATTTAGAATAAACTCAAAATATTTTGTTAATTCTTAAAATGTAATAAATCACTATAAACCTAAGTGAATAACAGGGCCGTAACTAGGTCTTTTATCGCCCGTGGCAAAAAACTAATCTGAGCCCCTACTATCCAATAAAGCGAGAAAATATATAAATTTTCTTTCTATATCATATATTTAGAATAAACTCAAAATATTTTGTTAATTCTTAAAATGTAATAAATCACTATAAACCTAAGTGAATAACAGGGCCGTAACTAGGTCTTTTATCGCCCGTGGCAAAAAACTAATCTGAGCCCCTACTACCTAATAAAGGGACAAAATATATAAATGTTTTTTTCTAGATCATATATTTAGAATAAACTCAAAATATTTTGTTAATTCTTAAAATGTAATAAATCACTATAAACCTAAGTGAATAACAGGGCCATAACTAGGTCTTTTATCTCCCGTGGTAAAAAACTAATCTCAGCGCCTACTCCCTAATAAAGCGAGAAAATATATAAATGTTTTTTTTTTCTAGATCATATATTTAGAATAAACTCAAAATATTTTGTTAATTCTTAAAATGTAATAAATCACTATAAACCTAAGTGAATAACAGGGCCGTAACTAGGTCTTTTATCACCCGTGGCAAAAAACTAATCTGAGCTCCTACTTCCTAATAAAGCGAGAAAATATATAAATGTTTTTTTTTCTAGATCATATATTTAGAATAAACTCAAAATATTTTGTTAATTCTTAAAATGTAATAAATCACTATAAACCTAAGTGAATAACAGGGCCGTAACTAGGTCTTTTATCGCCCGTGGTAAAAAACTAATCTGAGCTCCTACTTCCTAATAAAGCGAGAAAATATATAAATGTTTTTTTTTTCTAGATCATATATTTAGAATAAACTCAAAATATTTTGTTAATTCTTAAAATGTAATAAATCACTATAAACCTAACTGAATAACAGGGCCGTAACTAGGTCTTATATCACCCGTGGCAAAAAACTAATCTGAGCTCCTACTTCCTAATAAAGCGAGAAAATATATAAATGTTTTTTTTTCTAGATCATATATTTAGAATAAACTCAAAATATTTTGTTAATTCTTAAAATGTAATAAATCACTATAAACCTAAGTGAATAACAGAACCGTAACTAGGTCTTTTATCTCCCGTGATAAAAAACTAATGTCAGCGCCTACTCCCTAATAAAGCGAGAAAATATATAAATGTTTTTTTTTTCTAGATCATATATTTAGAATAAACTCAAAATATTTTGTTAATTCTTAAAATGTAATAAATCACTATAAACCTAAGTGAATAATAGAACCGTAACTAGGTCTTTTATCTCCCGTGGTAAAAAACTAATTTGAGCCCCTACTACCTAAATTAAAAATATTTTCGAACACTCCAGAAGTATTATTTTGCTGATAAACTGGATAGTTTATTTAAGGGGAATATTTTTTTTATTTGTACGTTGAATTTTCATAAAAAAATGATAATTTTCTAAATTTAAATTTAGTTTTAATAACTTTAATTAATTTAAAATTTCAAAAGAATACCTGAAATTATATAAAGGCATACTAGAAATGTTTGGTAAACATTTTGTAAGAATCTATAACAAGTTTAGTCTCTAGGATCATTAAAAAAATAATAATAAATATTCATAAAACAGAAATTTTTTAAACAAATTGAATTTTAAAAATATTATTTGATTCTATAATGAAAAACATTTCAACTTTTCCTTATTTCTACTTAGGGCGAATCGTCTTCTATAAGACCCCATTTTCCTCACCATGCCGGACCCCTATGACTGATGCGCCCGTGGCAAATGTCACCTTAGCCACGCCCTAGTTAGGCTCTGGTGAATAACCATGTTAGTATGTACAGAATGTTTCAAAATAACCGGTATATTTGAAAAATCAATAAAAACTAAACTGACAGTAATAGAAATACACAGTTTATTGCAATATGATTCGGACAATATTAAATTTTTAGGCAGACAGACTTTCAAAATTAGTTACAATGTTCCACAACAGATGACTCTGCAGTCTGGAAAAATCTAAATTACGATATTTTCCAGATATTCACCATGCGCAGCAATAATATGGTGCATTCTCAGAACGAAATTGTCAGAAACCCATGTAAACGTCTCAGGCGGGATGTCTTCACATGCAGAACAGATGTACTGATCCAGTTATTTAATTCTTTCTGGATAGTGGCGGTACACCTGGTCTTTTAAGAATCCCCACAGACAAATATCGTAGTTTAGATTTTTCCAGACTGCAGAGCCATCTGTTATGGATTATTGTAACTAATTTTAAATTTTTTCTGCCTGAAAATTTACTATTGATCCAAGCATATTGCAATAAACTGTGTATTTCTATCACTGTCCATTTAGATTTTATTGAGTTTTCAAATATACCGGTCATTTTTTAAACAGCCTGTACATTTACAAATCATAATCAATACAAAGCATTTATTGGAAGATTATTAGTGATAAAACTTGCTCTTTACCAATGAATTTATAAATGAACAAATTAATATAATTGAATAAATCATTAATACGAGGTAAAACTGCAGGGAGGAGATTGTTATTAATCAGAAAGAATGAGTGCTTTTTTTCAAATTGAATAAATAAGTTAGAAGCTTGTATACAAAGTAACAAAATCTGAGCCAAGAATTTAATAAAATTTAGTGTATCGGGGATTCAGTATTATTTTATTGAGAGAAATATAAATTCTGATTTATTAAAATCATGTTAAATGCATATGCAGGGAAAATTTTTTGTTAACGTTGTAAATAGTAATGGGTTTGGTTTGGATTGCGGTCTACTTTTTCGAAACAAGAGGGCGAAGGAAACGGGGACCTACTACTTAAAGCCGATTCCGAACGGCTACGAACATCCATGCAAAGGTTGGATTCAAACCCACAAATGCTTGTACAAGATCAGCACCCTAATTATTCAGCATTCGTTCGGAATAAATATAAATAAAATACAAAAGATGTAGCATGATGTAGAATTTCTTCAAACAATAATTCTGTTTGTAAATAGTCATTTTAGTATTTAAAATTCATGCAACTAATACGAAATAAAGCTATAAATGTATAAATTACTTATTAAAATACTAAGTTGCATAACTAATAATATAAATTAACCCTTTAAAGGTTACCAAAATGAATTCATTGTAATTTCATGTAATTGGTTTATAAATGTTATCTATGAGCCTTATAAATGTTAAATGTGAAATATATGATAAGATTTCTTTACATTCCTTTGCAGAGCTTGCCTTAGAGGATAATTAAGGAGGGTTTGAGGAGTGGCTTAACTGAAAATCCCCTCCCCTTGTATACCGTGAACATCGTGCTTTTATAAAAGTTTAAATATATTTTAAAAACAGCAAATAAGAATGATTAAAATAGTATAATAAATAAATAGCTTAACAATTTAAAAGTGTTGTTCGTATAGCTTTTATTTAGGGTCATATGTGAAATAAATTGAATTACTGGCTTCTCAGGTACAGCAAGTTTAAATACATATATTTCAAAAGAAAAATAAATTAAATGCAGAGATATCATCTTTTGTAAATTTAAAATGCCAAAAACTTAAAAAAATTGGAAAATCATTCATGTCTCCAATATTGTTTTAATTGCAGAAGCTCTAGATTCTTTATCATTGTCTTCCATACATCACAGATGTACGAGATTGGAGAAGTAAATAATTGTAAAAATATAAAGTAAAGTGCACCAAAGAGTAAAGTTAAAAAAATAGATGTTTAATAGGTGGTTTTGCTGCGAAACCACTGTCTACTAAAGGGTTAAAGAAATCATTAATACTAAGTAAAAATGCAGAGAGACAGAACTGTTATTAATGCTATACAGAGAGTGTTATTTTCCAAACCGTAAAAATTTCAATAGAAGTCTGAATACAAAGTAACGCAAATAAAACAAATAGTTTTAATTATTTTTTTCGATTTTGAACGCTACTATTCTATATTTTCGGCTTTTTTTGTACGGATGTCACTGGCCACAAAAATATTTTATGTTTTTCTATCCCTAAACTTTCTACTCTCTAGTTTCGTGTTATGAACTCACGAATCCACCCTTCTATCTCTTTGCTCTTTTATGTGTTCATTTTTCGCTCGTTGTCATTTTTGTGCTTACTGACAGAAGCCTCTGGATTGAAGGGCTCGGCCCATATGGTCCAGTTGCCACATCACCTTTAAAGCCTTTAAGCAAATAGTTTAATAAATTCCAAAGAACTATGAACTAAGCAGTTTTTTACTTGATATTTGAATCATAAAATCAAGTTGAAAACTTTCTATAATTAGGGAGAAAGATGATAGTCGTGAATCGTTTTTAGTTTTACCTCCAGGCTGTTTAATCTTCAGACAGAGGAAAAATACTTTAAAGAAATTACTCCGGGAACAAAAATTGAATTATTTTGCATTCAGGGGAATTTAGTGGATTTATAAACTGTAAAATCGCTGAGAAATAAAGGCCAAAACTTGGAGAGCTCATATTATAAAATGAGCTAGCAATTTCTATTTTTTTCCTGAAAGGGAGGAGGGGGGGTTGAACCGTGAATCCTTATATCTCGTTGTTCTCTAAACATTACCTTCGGCATATATCCAAAAGCGATGGAATAGAAAAGAGAATGAGCTATTGAAATATTCGACTGCAATAAAGAAAAATCTAAAGCAGTTTTTATAGTAAAACAATAAAATATTTCTAAATGATGTGATAAAAATCATAAAACAGGACTTTTGCGTGAATGATATTCTACTTAATCTCATGGTAACGACTAAGGCTGTGCAGTAAATAAAAACAGTATGGGTATACAGAAATGAGTTACCATTAATCTAAAATATTCACGTAGTATTTTTCGAAGTAAATATCGTGAGATGCAATGCGTTTGTCCCAAAGCTCTGTCCATTTTTTAAACATGCGTGTTTTTTAAACACAAGTGCCTTTTTGAAGAGTTCATTAAAAACTTCCTCCACAGCATTTATGCATGCTTTGAGTTTGAAAAAGCTGTTTTAGTGCCTCCTTGAGCTAAGGAAAGATCCAGAAATCACATGGTACGAGATGAGGACTATATGGATAAAGCAAAATCTATTTTAGTGTTTAGTTAAACCTCCAGAACGCAATCATATATATATATATATATATATATATATATATATATATATATATATATATATATATATATATATATATATATATATATATATATATATATATATATATATATATATATATATATATATATATATATATATATATATATATATATATATATATATATATATATAGTCTTGTGACGTCTAGCCGCGTGTAGAAGGCAGCACAAAAAAGCTTTCATTTACATGACACATTGGAATATCCTTTTGTGTATACATTCCATCGTCATATTCTATTAATACAAACAACATTTCTTTGCTCCACAGGAATTTCTCTTGTGATGAATGGTTTACAGTAAAATATGTGTTATTACTTTTAGGATGGTATGGCAGAACAAAAAGAAATATTAAAACTTTATGTAAAATATTGATGTTTCAATAGAAAACTATTCAACGAATGCTTTTATTCAACTTTAAGAGACACGCACAGTATGAATAAATTATTTTTAAGCTAAATTCTTGGAAGAAAAAATTTTCATTCCAGGTTTTCTTGGAAAGTAATATATATGTTATTTAGAACACTGTATAATGACCTGCAAGCAGACCAGAACTTTATTTATCCATCCGTGCAAAAATAAGTTGCAGTGCATACAGTTGATGTAAAACCCATATTTCAATCACCTGAAAAATAAAAAAAAAAGCATCGCGTGATTTATAACCTATTGATGACGGGAGTAAAAATCTCTTTTCTCGGGCAAACGTGCTTGGAGTAAACCTTTCGAATGCTAAACAATAAAATAATGCATCTTCTGTATATGATGCGACCAACACGGTGAATGACACGCGGGGATGAACAAGAATAGAAAATTCCTATGGCGAAAACGTCGATTTTATCGTCTGTATTGTTGCTCGTCACAACTTCTAATTTCAACAAGTGATGATGTCATGCAAGCAGCTGTAGTCCTTGATATTTATCTGTAGTTTATTTAAATCTTTGGATGTGAACTTTAGCTTTCTAATGACTACTTCCATTAGAGATGCTTCGGGAGGAGGGACTCATTTAGGCTTTCAATGAGAGATTTGAAATAATCTAATCAGATTGATTGAAACTTGTATAATTATGATCTGGCTATGTTTGATTGTTTTTTTATATGAAAATAATAAATAAAAACGTATTTTAATGGAAGATCGTCTAAGTTTAGAGAAAAGAATTACGTAGTCATCATTATATCTCGTTTTTAAGAAAGAACATTACCATAATCTCCGGGTAAATCTTTTCGACAGTTAAATGAATAAAATGACACAAGGTAATTGCAGAATTTTATGATGTTTCTTTTTTTATTATTATTCAAGGTCAGATAATGGCTGAAAACTTGAACTTGCATGCTTAACAGTACATATATTATCAGAAACAATAGGATGGATTCCGTCTGTTTGTATGGGAATTTGTAGTTGTTTGGAATAGATTTTAATGGAACAAGAAACTTTAGATATGGTAGACTTTAGAATGTCAAATAAACATTTTACAAACTTAGTAAAGAAACCCATTGGCGTTGGGTAGCGCTTCGAGCTCCCACGACACCGGTCCGAGGTTCTATCCCCGGGCTGGGCAAGGTTGACTTAGCCTTTTATCCCTTCAGTGGGTAGATGAACTGAGGACCAAGTGTGCTTGGGAACTAAATACTGGGGGCTCCGCGTAAGATTGGCCACCTAACCGGAATATATGTTTCACACCCTAGGGCCTTTGATCACGTAAGCGAAGATTGGAACCATAGGCCCTGACCCCTAGAGGCTGTTACACCGAGGAGTTTAGTTTTAGAAAATTAGTAAAACATATTGATCTTCTAGTAAAAAAGATAATTTATCATAAACCTATAAAAATGCTATTAGAGAAAATTTCTGAAATCTTTGAAAGCGAAAATAAAGTGAATATTTTAAAAGGGAAGTAAGGAAATGTTTTAATACAAAAAAGAAAATGGAAAGTAAGAAAATGATTTTAATACAAAAATAAATAAATAAATAAATAAATAAATGAAAATGCCTGTTAATTAAACATCATTTAAGTTCAGATAAAAATAGTATGTAACCATCATTAAATTTTATATTTATAAGAGAAAATAATCATAATCTCCTAATAAGTCTTCTATGTACATTAGTGTATAAAATGAAAGACAATAATCACATAAGTTTTTAACTTTTGTATTATCTTTCAAACTAAGAGACGAGATAATGAATAAAAAACTTTTTGTCTGCAGAGGTGTTATGAAGCATGAAGCCAAAAGTATTAGACTATGGAAATGAACATATAGCTAAAATAAAAAAAGACGCAATGTTTATACATTAACATTCCTTTATTTTATTTTTGTTCAGTCGGCAAAGACACCGTAAATGCAAAATGGCGGGTTTGGAATCCGAGCCGGCATAAGACCCGACGTGTTCGTTAAAGGTGACTGGGACATGTAAAATATATTCGTGGTCTCAATGTCCTCCAATTTCGCAATGAATACTTCTGGGGGTGTGAGGACAAAAACTATGGGCCTTCTGCTTGGTCACTGCTTCAAAATTACGAGGACCCATATGAGCATAAGTCGTAATTTTACCTTTGTGGTGCTCGTTAAAAACGAAAGGCTCACCCCTTTGCCTTAAATCGAGTAGTCTCCGGCTCAATCGTGCTTGATTTGATCAAGTGGCATAAGAGAACCACAACAACAACAACATTTTATTTTGAATATAAGTATCAATATAATATGTATGCCTTATTTAAATTTAAAATTTTTCTTTTTATTCGAATTGTAACAATACTATGCTCAATCTCTTTCAATGAGTATTCGTATAATCTGTAACTGAACTTCAATGAATGTCGAAAGAAATTTCGGAAAAAAATTTCACAATTTATTAACAGAAAATATTAGAACTTTTTAAATATCTGGAAGAAAAAACTGTCCTAAATAATAAGGTACTAAATAATTGAAATATAAAGTTTATAAGCTTGCAATGTTTGCTAAGAACGCAATTAATTTACTTAAATGTTTGTTAATTTATTTCGTATTGAAACCATGTGAAAAAATTCTAAATAATCTGATAAGAAAGCACTAAAACAAAAGAATTTCTATGGAAGAGTTTTTAAAATTTTTTATGTGTCAAGTTTTATTATAATTCATTATTACTTACTAACAATTTTACAATTAGAACAGTATATAATACAAAGAATCTTAAACTTCGAAACCAATCAGTTATAGTTTTAAAGTAAGAAGTATAGTTTAAGGCAAAATTAATAAAAAAATTGCACATTACATTATGTTGTTCTTTTGTTTAAGAAGTTTTAATATTAAAAAAGAAAAAATCCTGCTTTTGTTTTTGATTTTTTTATATTAAGTTCCTTTATAAAAGATAAAGAGTCAAAATAAAATTTCTTAAAAAAAAGTTCGTAACAAATTAGAATTCTTTTTATCCCGAAACATCTTCAGAGTTAATTTATGAGTATTAGCTTATTAAAACGGGCACAACATTCTGCAAAGGAAATATGATATAAAGTAATATATATGTATATGAAGACCAATAATATTTCGATTATTACTTAATTTGCTATTTACAACATATTTTTACTAAATTATTAACTAAAATGACATTTCAAAATTTCTTGGCAATATAACGAAAAGTTTAAAATAAAGAAATAAACAGCATCAAATTAAAAATATCAGATTTGCCACATTTTAATTTTTTATATTTTTAACACACATGGGAAAACGTAAGCTATGGAAACTGGCACAACCCTTACATAATAATAGTATAAGTCATATGTTTGTCTGTCCTCGAATTTTTGAAGCGGTTGGATCTGGAATGGATAGGAGCATCAATATTGGATTCTTGATGAGTTAGGGTTGGAAAAATTTAAAGTGAGTCTTTAAAACGTTCGAAATACACCTCCCCCCCTATTGAGCTTTTAATGTCATTATTTCAAGTCCTATTTCTCCGATCAACAGCAGGAAATTAAATTTATCAAATAATAAATAGGTAAAAATAACATTTTATTTTTTAAAATTATGACGGGATTGCTTTAAACATGTCCTTTAATCATTTCTTATTTTAAAATATTTAAATATCGTCTGCATTATTTTCATGCGTTTTATCACTGAACTTAGATATTACGTAAATAATTTTACTTTGTATTTGGTTTTAAATAATAGATTAGATACATATGTGATAATTTTAGATTTAATCGAGTATTTTTTGTTGCAATAAAAGTTTTATCACTGGTATTATCACTATGATAATAACTGGTATTCTTTTCATAAAGGTATACGAGTCTGTTTCACAGACTAATAAATATCTAGCATTTAAGTTATATATTTTTGGAAATTAAGAAGTTTGTTCATTTGTGTGTTTGTTTTTTATATACAACCACACCGTTTGACTAAATGAATTCAGTTTGATTCTAAACTGCATTCACAGTATCGGGAGACGCTAGAGGAGTATGAAGATAAACAAATTATTAAGCAGGCACGAGATAATTTTTAGTCAAAAACAAATTTTTTACATGCCTCATAGAGTACTTTATAATTCTGGAAATTTAAAAATTTTACTAATCCCGTCATATGATGGGGTATATGCTAGTAAGCATAATATTTGATTAGAGAACACTGGCGACTTTTCATTCTGACTTGAATAGAAGCAAATAGTAAATAATGTCAGTAACACATAGGCAGTTAAAAAGTCAACAGGTAAGTAGGGATAGGTAGATGGGCAATAAAACAGCTTGATTTCCACACCACATGTCAGATTTTAGCCTATTGTTCCGTGTCAGTGTGGTGAATGTCACTGGGTCATTGACAGTGAATAAGATAGCACACTTGACCCGGAGGAGGGGGGGGTGCGTCGTGACACCTTGAAAGTTTTATCCAAACATCCACCTGGAGACGGGCTACATCCGCTGAATACACAATGCTCACCACTAAAGAGATTCCGCAAGCGAGATAAGAAGCTATCGCATGAAGCAGATCTTTGTTCTGCCACCATTAGAGTAGAAAGAATGACACGAGTTCGTGCAAGTGTGGCATGTGACAGTTGGCAATTTCATTTTATATATTTTCATGTAGCTTAGGGTTTATGAAAATATTATGCACATAGTGATAATTATCTCAACATACATTTCATGCGAAGTAAATGATGAATACCTTACACAAGTTTCGTTACGAAAGGATTAAAATGACCTAAAGTATTCTTATTTTCTATATATACTGCAGTAAATATATGTTACAGTACAGTATTTTCTACACGAGTGATAGCTTATTTTTGTGTGAGTGTGTAGGTTTAGTAAATAAGTAATATATATATATATATATATATATATATATATATATATATATATATATATATATATATATATATATATATATATATGTATATATATATATATATATATATATATATATATGTATATATATATATATATATATATATATATATATATATATATATATATATATATATATATTATATATATATATATATATATATATATATATATATATATATATAAGAGTGTTATAAATATATATATAAAAAAATATTAATAAATATGTCATAAAAGTTGAAATTTATTTACAAAAAACTCAGTTTAAACTCTTCTAATATTATACGCTATGATAGCTGTTACTTTTATTAATAGATTTAAGCAGTGAATTGCATTCGTATTCTCCATAATTGTAACACTGTTCTTTAGATACGGTATTTAATAACATGATAAATTTAAATTCTTGGGGAAATTTTCCGATTTATTGCTTAAAAATACTAAAAAAGGACTACAATGAAACTTCTCCGAGCGACCACATTTCTAAACGTCCAATTTCATGGCACGGATTTTTCGACTTATAGACCTAATGGTAAAATAACCTGTATCAGCGGCCACCTGACCCCTATAAACGGCCACCGAGTGAGATTGCCCATTTCATTTTTAGGGTAATTCTACTCACTCAATGCTTTAATTTTGTGAGGAAAAAGTAAAGGTTAGTTTTATGGTCGGATATAAGACCCAGGAATAATTTGCGAAGGTCCCCCCCCCCTTCTTAGAAACATTAAATCTCTTATCTCCCCACACATTTCAGATAAGGAATCCCTATTACACCACCCGTAGAAACTGAGGGAGAAACTGAACAATAAGGTAACGGGCTTGCTTGTCTTTCAGAGCCTTTGTTTACATTACAGTCATTACCCTCTCAGGTAAAATGCTATGATGCACCCTTAGCAAATTATTCACGCCGTATAGTCGCTCATTCAGTGATCATAGTCATCTGTAGTTGAGAAAGAGAGTACGATTAGTAGAAAGGTGAGTTCTTTCTACAATTATGCTAATAACTGAAAGAAATCGCAAAAAAAGCTTTTGGCACAGTAAACTAAATTGCAGGTATCTAGTTTGAAATTCCAATACAATTAAAAAAATGCAACTTTGAAAAATGTTATTCACGCAAGTTTCATTTCAGTTTTCTGATCTTTTAAAGAATAAAACTAAATCTAGAGCACATTGTTCTTTTGAATATAAAAATAAATCAAGAAACTTATAAACACAAATCAACGAAGTCATTAAAGAAAAAAAAAATTGACTTTGAAGGAATACGAAGACTTCAATTTTCTGCTTTTAAAGTAATAAATGAACTTAAAAAACTTATAACTTATAAAAACTTAAAACACACAAATTGTAGCCTTTAAAAAAATGTCAGAGAGCATGAAATAAAGTACTATTTTCTCTTTAGGTATGGTTTCAATTGCATTTTAAATCAGAAATATATATCAGACTTGTTTATATTACGCATTATATCAATTATCTTATAATAAAACCCTTCAGAGCTGCCATCCCCTCTGAGTGGCCAAATATTCTCGGAAACGGTGGGGTGACAACTCAGAGAGGTTTCACTGTATATAATTCAATATTATTCATTTATGTTATGTACTGATACACATTTACAGTTTTTTCAAGAGCAAATCCAAACAAAATTTACTATTCGAGGAATTTCTTTTTCATTCCGAGTAAATTTCTCCACTGAATTGAGATGAAAAATGAACAATAAAGTTTAGTAATTTCGTGATAAATTTTTATCATTGCACACACATACAAACATAGGTACATATACATACATACATACACACACACACACAAAAACACGCACACACACACACACACACACACACACACATATATATATATATATATATATATATATATATATATATACTAAAACATATATGGAATCTAGATAATGGAATATAATACATATATATATATATATATATATATATATATATATATATATATATATATATATATATATAATGGAATTAATTTAACAAATTAACAGATAAAGAAAAGAAAATAAGTGTAACGTGTGCTTAGAGAGTATGCATTACGGAAAGAATCGCAAATTCGATATTATTCAAATTTTCTAACTACAAATGTTAATAAACTAACAATTGAAAGATTAATGGGATTATCTAATTTTATTTCAGAGAATATTACAAATTTAAAAAATAAAAAAAATCTTTTCTCATAATATTTCAAAATAGTTAATTTAAGTATTTGAGCCTACTCTTTTTGATTAAGAAAAAATTAAAAATAAATTACAATTCATCAGCGAAAAAGTCTAGGGAGCAAGGTCAAAATAAATTGGTTGCGAAAATAATTAAAGCAAGCGGGACAGTCATTTTCCATATTTTTTGTCAGAAATTTGCTTAAGAAAGAAAGTCGTAAAACTTTAACAGTAGACAAATCGTGTAAAAAAATGTAACGGGGATGAATCTCTTAAAACATATGGAAGAAAAAAAATTAATAAAAAACCCAAATTTGAACGAGGAAAGACGATTGCTTAAACATTATCAAACAGTTTTTTTTACCTTGTTTCAACTATTATTTTAGTAAAAAAAGAAGTTTTGGGGCCATTTATGCGCGCTTAATAAATAAAAAAAAATTACAAAAAGTCTGAATAGCAGACCCAGACTTACCTAAAAAATAACACAGACTTGAATGTGCTTAAGAATCTGTAAACTTTCATAAAAATGTGTTTAAAGTGCTGCATTAAAAAAACTGAACTTCTGAATTTTTTTTTTAAGAATGGGAAAGGCACTATATTAAAAAGAGAAAAATAATGGTATTAAAAATATATTTTAATTATTCACACTTGGTTTATGCTATTTTTAATTTTGGAATCAGGAGAGATAAAAGAATATTTAGTGCCTTTTATTTTTAGAAAACATATAAAATCCCTAATTCAGCTAATTTACAGTATGTACAAAATTCATTTCTATTTTGGCTTCATTCTTATATTTTCAATAAAAATAGTGAATCAATTTTATATGTTTTAGTGAAGATGATTTTCAAAATAATTACTAACTGAAATACCATCCCAAGAAAACATTTATTATTATTAATATTATTTTTAGCATGAGGTCAGCATTAAAGATAATTCATGTAAAACAATGTTTTCGTTTTTCATTTAAGAAGACTTTATAACTTTAATTTAACTTACACTACACGTAAATAATTAATAACTGAATTACAATCCCAAAAAAACATTTATTATTATTAATATTATTTTTAGCATGAGGTCAGCATTAATGATAATTGATGTAAAACAATGTTTTCTTTTTCTTTTAAGAAGACTTTATAACTTTAATTTAACTTACACTACACGTAAATAATTAATAACTGAATTACCATGCCAAGAAAACATTTATTATTATTAATATTATTTTTAGCACGAGGTCAGCATTAAGGATAATTGATGTAAAACAATGTTTTCTGTTTTCATTTAAGAAGACTTTATAACTTTAATTTAACTTACACTACACGTAAATAATTAATAACTGAATTACCATGCCAAGAAAACATTGATTATTATTAATATTATTTTTAGCATGAGGTCAGCATTAAACATAATTGATGTAAAACAATGTTTTCTGCTTTCATTTAAGAAGACTTTATAACTTTATATAACTTACACTACACATAAATTTTCTAATTAATTAATCGTCATTGTAATATTTACAACGAAAAATTTGAATTCATCTATATATTTTAACAAGAAGTCATCGGATGTTTACAACAGTCACAAAATGATTAAGGAATAAATGCTTTCAATAGGTAAGATTAACAAAATAAAATGCGTTAGAGAATATTACATATATCAAGTACAGTAAATAGAAAAGATCTAAGCCAACTTTTGCAGTGAAATAATATTAAAACATGACATGGCTATCACGTTGTCCAACAATTTTATTTTGCATAATCATTGAAGATTTCTTATATATGACAAAGGTGATGAATTAATGTTTTCCTTTATTTACTATGGGGATTAATTTTAGAGAAGGAAAAAACATACCATTTTGAATTATATTTGTCTGATCTTTCATCGCTAAAAAGCATAAGCTTTGATAATATTTGCATCTTTTTTCTCCTATTATCAAGAATTCATTTTACTTTAAATTTTCACCATAAAGATATTAAAAAACATGAGCTCAAAAAGATCAAACAAGTTCAATTTTGATTACTTATGCTAAAAATCGCGTAACAATTGTTCGAAAGTACTTTTCTTTTGAATATATTTCTTTATATTTGAAGTTTTCATAAATTTCGACGTGAAATATTTCCTTTTGGATTTTCATAAGCTATTTTTCATAATTCATGAAAAATTATTCATTTGTTACAAACCAGCAAATGGTTTTATTTGAAAGCAAAGGCCTATTTTTCTCTCTTTTTATTTTATTTTTTTTACGACTAGAATTGCAAAGGAATCCGGAAAAATCGAAAATCAAATTAGATTTGTCTCTGCAAATAGAAAAACAATGAAAAAGAAGTTTCAGCTCTCTTTGAAAATCGAATAAACGGAAGATTTTTTTGCATGTTTAGAGGATTTTAATTATTCTGAATTAGGCATTCATTTGAAAGAAAAATTTCATAATCTTTGAGATTCTAGTTCTGTTATCACAAAAAAGGTTTTCATAAACGCGTAGAGTGTTCATTTGCATTTTTTGGCATGCAATTAGGTAAGAGATATATGACCGAAAATGAAAAATCTTTGGAATTATTGATCTAAAAAGATTTGATATATTAAGCTGTGTATTTTATTCCAATTTTTTAGGCAATGAAGTAATGTAAAAGAATAGTGGATGATAACAGTACCATAGATAAAATGCACTAGTAAAGTACTGACATAAAATATTATAGGTAAGTACATACATAAATTATATATTATTTTTTTACTAGCATATAGCCCGTCATATGACGGGATCAGTAAAAAGTTTTAATTTTCCAAAATTGTAAAATACGCTATGAGGCAGGTAAAAAAAGGTTTGTTTTTTGACTGAGAATTATCTTGCAACAAAAAATTAATCGATGATTCAATTTAAAATGATCACATATGTATCTAATCTATTATTTAAGCCAAATATAAAAAAAAATTATTGACGTCATATCTAAGTTCAATAATGAAATGTGTGAAAATAAGGCATAATTTAAATAATTTAAAATAAGAAATAATTCAATGAGATTGTTAAAGGAATGACGTCATAATGCTAGAAAACTGTTATTTTATCTATCTATTATGAGATAAATTGATAAATTTAATCGCCTGCTCTTAATCGGGGAAAATAGGAGTTGAAATAATGTCATTAAAAGCTCGAAAAGAGGGGAAGGGGTGGATTTCGAACGTTTTAAAGAAGGCAGTATTTTTTGCTGTGATATGAAGCATATTTATACCAATTTATTTTAGAATCGGATCTATAGTTTAGGAGAAGATAAACATTACTCCCTTTGAATTTATCTAACTATGGATGCCTTTATCTATTCCAGGTCCAACCGCTTCATAAAATCAAGGACAGACGTACAGATAACTTAGGCTATTATTATATAGGGGATTTCTTAACTGATATTATTAAACTTTAAGTACATCTATTAGTTATGCTCAAAATTTACTCCACAAAATGGTTCATTATTTTCATAACTTTTCCTTATCATAATTAATGAAAGAATATAAATTACTTTCATAAAATTCATTATAGGCTAACTCTGAAATCAAAAACAAAATTATTTGTGATTGTAAATTTTTCTTAGTTATAACACCACGAATTGTAATTTTCGTTCTTATTTTTCCCCTGCACCCATTCCCTCTATAACAAAATTATTTCACTTCATTAAAATTCACCGTGGTTTGGTTACAATAACTTCCTCGACATTACGTGACGATAATTCATTAACTAACTGCCAATTATGAGTACTATTAAAAATATCTAGCGTGAAATAAGTAAGTTAATTCCTTCTTTCACATGAAGTAGTAATACAATCACTTATTTATGTAGTATTGTTATGCTTATTCATTAATTGAAACTCTACGAATTGTTACATTTAAATCTTACATAACTAATAATTATGCAACACGATCTCTTATACAAATTAGCTCAAATTGCTCTTAGAAACCTAATTTTCAACACCTTCATGTTAGTGCTCTGTTGAAAAAGGAGAAATTCGAGCATATATTTCTCCTACAAACGGAGAATACAAATAGGATGGCCTACAAGTAAATGAAATAAAGGAATTACAGAAAACTGCAATGATCAGTTCTCAATTCTAGAGTGAAACTTATGGGAAGTTACGATATTTAGAGCTTGCGTTAAATATTTAACGCTCACGTGGCGAGAAAACTGATTTTAATTGCAGAGTATATATCACCAAATACAGAAATGCGTGATAGGAAATAATTTCTCAGAAAATCTTGAATCCCATTATCAACTGTAGGTCCTCAAGCTATTTCCGAAGTTGTTTCAGAATCTGTAAATTATTCTGAATAACCAGTCATTTTTTCTGAAGAATTTAATGTAAACATTTCGCCGCCGGAAGCTAAACAACTACTTCAGTTTCTGAAAAATAAGTTGCTTAGTTTAATGTGATTAAATGTAGGAATAATCCTGCAAGGAGTTAGTACAATGAATAGAATTTTTTGCAACAAATCTTGATATACTAGAATTAAAGTCTATTATATGGTATTTTATCAGTCACAATCATATTGTTATTACTTTAGATTTCAAAAGTAATATGACGATAGATTATGACAAGTAATATTATAGCATGTGTCTAAGAATAAATTTAAAATAAACCTAAAAATAATTTTTATTTTTCCCTTATTTAGAAATATGTTTTATTATCCCTCTCATTAAATTATAATTTTCCAATTGTTTCCTTTCGGCTCAGATATCTTACTTTCACGAAGTTTAACTAGAAAAAATATTTTAAGTTTCTGCCAGAAAACACAATAATTATGCACCAATTATAAAATTTTTTTACCTGTGGCACCCATAGATCTTTCTTTTTATTTTTAAATTTGTAGCTGCACTGAACTCACTACATACAGAATAATATTTCCAGTAGTGGCAACACTACAGACTAGCTATGTTTAATTCTACTGTGTGACTTGCAGTCCGTGTATATACCATTTCACGCGTTGTTCGTGTTGCTCAGATTTTTACCATTAATAAATGTTTAGTTATGTTTATATAGTTGAAGCCGCTTTATAAACAACCCAAAATCCTTACGGCTGACCATTTAAGATGCTAAAGAAAGATGAAAAGACTTTCGACATTGGGATGAAAGGACAAAAATGTAACATCTCATTGGACAGACTTAAGCCAGCTTTTCTTTCAGGGGACATTTCTATAAATGCTGTCATCCAGGATACAACTCCCAAGCAGCCTCTCGTCACACGTTCCGGACGACATGTTCACTTTTCCAAAAGTTTCTCTACATGATGTTAAGAACTGCGGGGGGAGTGTGTGGCTGCACTGAACTCACCACCTACAGAATTCTATTTCCAGTAGTGGCAACACTACAGACTAGCTATGTTCAATTCTACTGTGTGCAGTCAGTGTATATACCGTTTCACACGTTGTTCGTGTTGCTCAGATTTTTACCATTAATAAATATTTAGTTATGTTTATATAGTTGCAGTCGCTTTATAATCAACCCTTACACGAGCATATGACAAATTCTTTTATGGCTTTTGCTATTTATAGTTGAAACACAACTTTTACCTTCACTTTAGAATGATTGAATGTATCGGATAAGATTTAGCAATGATAATATAAACATTTAATAAATAAACTATTAAAAATTCAACGTAAGATATGTAACAATGTTAAACGATCACGTAAGTTGTCCAGCTCAGATAACTATTTAGACACTTAAAAATATCCTTATAATTACATGTATGTAATATTCAAAATCTTAGATAATAACATGATATTGTCATTAAACAGTATTTCAGGGGAAATTAAATGATAATTTAAGAGTATTTAATCATTGATAATTTAGGACGAAATGATAATTTAGGTGCACTAAATCGTTTGTTTTTAATGGTAGTTAAAACTAGCTTAGATAAACGTCTAATTTCTCAGTCACGTTAGAAAAGCAATTATAGTGATAATTAACTATTAATAGTTTACTCATTTAAAAGAGATTGAGCTATTTTGTCTAAGGAAAGAGTTTTTTTTAAGAAAGAGTTTTTTTCAAAAGTTTATTTACACTAAAAAAATATAAAGAGAACTATAATCTAGTAATATAAACATTAGTTCTAGTGTTATGAAATAGTAAGTATAATTTTGACATTACAATTCTTGGTTAAATCAAATATTTATTATTAGTGTAGCACATAACAAGTATTTTTACTATTTTATTTTAATGACAAAATCAAAAATATAACATTATATATGTTACAACAAAATCGATATGTTACCACAATAACAGAGTTATGTTATTAACTCAATGATAATATTTTATTAAGTTTAGACTTATTTTTTGTAAGCAAAAGTTTTTCCATTACAACAAAGAATTGTATGCCTGGAATATTTAACTTCTTTATATCAATTAGTATGGGGATGAGATAAGTACCTTTCTTGTTTTTAGGTCAATAGTTCTAGTGGAGCTGGTGGAAAACTTTGATACATGAAACGTAAACATAGAATATTTTCTAAATAATGATGACCTCCGTCACCAAGAATGACTAGTCATAGGCAACATAATACCTCTGCAACCGGAGAAAGGATTTTCTCTTAAAGGATTTGGTGAAATGCTGGAGAGTCCAATTTTCTCGTGGGAAATATCAAGAACGTTTCACCCAACAATGACTTTGAAACTGTCATCAATTTGACGTATTAGAGTATTAAATTATAAGACATTTAACATCCCGCTTTTAATGCTATTATGTATTTTGCAACTGAAAAGCATGAATTGTTCTCAAATATCATTAATCAATCGTGACAAGAAAAACCCTATTGAACAGTCAGAAACTTTTATACAAGCAATGAGATTAGAACTCTAAAATTTCTGTATGAAATTTGCAGATAACTCCCCATTTCGCTCAGACCCCCATAAAATAGAAATTAATTCTATCCAAGAAACTTTAAAATTAGAAAAAAATGTCATTTTACACTAAAAAACAATTATACATTATATGTGTTCTAGAAAGACTTTAGACTTTTCATTTCAAAATTGATACCTACGTAAACAATTTCAAAAAGTAATAACAAATTTTTTACATAGACAGGCTGCTTCGCACCCAGCCTTCGGTCTGGGTAATAAATGTTTCCAAGTAATAAAAATATCGTCAGGATAAAATATAAATTTGTATTTACCAAGTAATAAAAATCTAGTTTAAAATATTAAAACCTATAGCAATAATTTAGTTTTTGTTTAAGAAATGGCAACTGCGAAATGCAAACAATTTTGATAGATCATGGCGAGTTTATAATTACTGAATACAAAAATCTCGCCAAGATAATAAAATAGAAAAAGATCATGCTTTTCTAAAAAATAAGGGTTTAGCATTTAGAAGATGCGAAAATAATCTCATGTACATATATACTATCCTAAATATATACATTTACACTTGAAATTTAATAGCAAAGATATATTTTTGTGTTACTCGGATTACCAAATAACAGGCGAGAATGATGCTAACATTCAATAACACTGTCATTATTTGACGCCATCTCAAGAATGGAATTGCGCGTGCAGCAAAATTAAACTGGTATTTTGGTTGGTTTTTAGATAATATCTTTCGAACTAATTGGAATATCGGAACGCGAATGGGCAAAATGACTTTCCCAGATCGTCTTTTGGTACCTTTGGCGCCCTTCTGCGTCCACCGGTTTACGAGGAGATAGACGCACATAGATAGATAGATAGATAGATAGAAACAGTCAGATTTTAATATATAAGAAGATAACACAGTGTAAATGCACTAACATTAACAACTTTGAATTATAAAAGCATAAAAAAGCAAATAAATAGCTGAAAACCATTTAATGATAACAGTTTATATTCTTTAAGCGTAAAGAGATATTTATAACTCCATTAACAAATGACATTCGATTCTTTATAAAATTGCTAGCTGGTAAGGAAAAATCGGATTGAAATCTCAAATAGTTCTGATTAGAAATATTTAATTAAAAACATTTTTTCTTTGATAACACAGTGTAAATGCACTAACATTAACAACTTTGAATTATAAAAGCATAAAAAAGCAAATAAATAGCTGAAAACCATTTAATGATAACAGTTTATATTCTTTAAGCGTAAAGAGATATTTATAACTCCATTAACAAATGCCATTTGATTCTTTATAAAATTGCTAGCTGGTAAGGAAAAATCGGATTGAAATCTCAAATAGTTCTGATTAGAAATATTTAATTAAAAACATTTTTTTTGAATGTCCTTTACATATAACTTTAAAGGATAATAATGAAATAAAAACATATTAAATCGGATCAAATGAATTTGATTGATTTTTACGTAAATAATTTTCAGATGGCTTATGGGAATTTTATACAGATAACACAGTGTAAATATGCTAAAATTAACAATTTCAAATTCTAAAAGTATAACAAAACAAATGGCATAAAAACATTTAATAATTTCAGTTTACATTCTTTTGTAAACGTAATGATATATTTATAACAGCATCAGCAAAAATCTTTTGATTCTTTATAAAAACTGCTGGTTGATACGGAAAAATCAGATTGAAATCTCAAATGGTTCTGATTAGAAATATTTGAATAATAACATTTTTTTCTTTTAAATGTTCTTTACAGATCATTTTAAAGAATAATAATAAAATAAGAAACAAATTTAATCGAACCAAATGGTTTCGAAATCTTAATACGATTGAAAGATATTTTGAGGGATTTTAATTTATTTTTCTCTAAGTATAAAATGTTGACTTTAAAAACAAAATAAAAAAAATATATAGATGAATAGGATTTTCTAAAAGCACAAGAGAAAAATAAAGAAAAAAAATTAGGACGAAGCCTTTTATCCTACAACACTAACCATAATACATTTTTTTTTGTAATATGTATCTTATTACTTGATGGTCCAAAGCCTAAGTTGAAATATATGACTCAAAGGATAAAACAGAAAATTCCCAAACGTTTCGAAAATTGAAAAACAGCATCTCAGAAAACGCTCTTCAATATCCTAAAAAATGCATAAAGACATTCTTTTCTGGATCAGTTTCAACAAGCTGATCACAAGGATTTAAAACCATTTTACTTTCTAATCGAAATAAAATGCTTCAGAATTGCAAAATTTCGCTTTAAACAAAAGATTTTGTGATTAAAAAAGTATTTTCTGTCCGTTTAAATCCTATGAAATTCCCTATTCTTTTACTTTCTTCCTCAAAATCAGTCTTTCTGTTTCTTTGTTTATGATTTGGAGCTCGGATTAACAGAAATAAAAAAAAATTGAACTAAACTGAAGCTTAATACTTTTTCAAATTAAATAGACGAAGAAATTGTGTTTAATTCAGAATCGTTTTGTTATAGTATGAATGTGTATATATGGAAATTACTGTATACGTATACCATAAATATTATGAGATAAATATTAACATATTAAAATATATCAGCAGTGTCTTATTTAATAGTGATATTTAATAAGTTTTAGATTTTTGTATCTCACTCTCTCTGTATATATATATATATATATATATATATATATATATATATATATATATATATATATATATATATATATATAAATAAATGACATGTCGTGGTGCAAAGTTAAGGCGAATGGACAATAGTCTTCTTGATAATAGTTATTAAACCATCGTTAAAGTAAAACTTTCGCCATTTTCACTTTTCGTGACGGAGCTATGAGTGGAAAGTTGTTGACCGGTCCATATCCACGCGTATATGGAAATTAATGTATACGTATGCCATAGATATTATGAGATAAATATTAACATATTAATATATATATATATATATATATATATATATATATATATATATATATATATATATATATATATATATATATATATATATATATATATATATATATATATATATATATATATATATATATATATATATATATATATATATATATATATATATATATATATATATATATATATATATATATATATATATATATATATATATATATATATATATATATATATATATATATATATAATATATATATATATATATAAATATATATATATATATATATATATATATATATATATATATATATATATATATATATATATATATATATATATATATATATATATATATATATATATATACATATATATATGTCGTGTTCCAGTGTTAAGGCGAGCGTAAAACAGTCTTTCTTGATAATAATAAGTTTATTAAATCATAGTTTCATTTAAAAAGTACACATTTCATTTATTCGTGGCGGAGCAAAAAGTGTGGAATGTGTTGACAGTTCCATGTGCACGCGCTAACTTACTCTTATCGCTTGATTAGTCATCAACTTCCTGTGAAATATCTATGCGCTTGACCGCATTATTCCAAAAGGTTACGCAAGCGTGGGTCTTCTTCATTTATTTTATTATTATAAAAGAATTCCCTTTTAAAATCGTTTATAACTCACGTAATTTCCAACTACCCCCATTTAGACCTAACATACATCTGTGAAGAAATAATATGCAATAATCATAATAATGCATGCTTGTATGAATTAACAGTGTTTGATCTCTGTTTCTAAATTACAAGACCCTCTTGAGTTAAAAGTTTTTTCACCCCAGCGATGCTCGTCAAATGGAAGACGTAATCCTCCGCCTTAATTCGTGTGACCACTGGCCACAAATCATCCAAAAGGCGTTGATAGCAACAAGCTTGTTCATTTGAATGCAATATAATTTTGCACAAAAAATGTGTTTCTAAATTTTTTGATAATTATTATCATTGAAGACTGAAAACATTTTATTTATCGTATCAATGCAATGTTTATTATTTAACCATCGAAATGAGAATCAATATATTTTAATTTTTGCTAACAACCAATTTACACTTTTCTTTTCGTATTAGCTTTTCTTCAATTAAAAGAGCAATATTAACTTTATTTTATTAAATTAAAATTAATTTCGCTGAGTGCAAGTAATTATATTTTCTCTCGAAATATTCCGGAACACAAACTATTCTTATGAAAATATAATAAAAATTTTGGAAATTAATTTAAAGAAATAATTCTTGCATTAAAACGTTATGCATTCGTTACTAATCTCTTATTTTTAGTAAAATAAGCTTTATGGAAATAAAAGTAAAAAAATCTCAAATTAAAAATTATTATTTTATAGCTCTATCACTATTCATTTCTTTTTTCCATGCAAATATAATTGAATATAAGGGATGTATAAGTGTACATAAAAATTTTAAGTAGTCGAAATTTAAGAAAAGTGTAATTCAATTTTAATTAGAGGCAATTAAAGATGGTTTTATGCACAAAATTGAATTTCCCTCAGCGGATTTTGTATATCTTTCCTAAAAAAAAGGGCTATTAAAAATAAGGAATACAACATGGATATTAAATTTCTCTTTCCATTTAATTCTTATGTAAAAAAACCTCTTTATGGCCGAATATCATCAGTCTTCAAATTGATTTATCTACGCGCAGTAAAACTTTATTTTCTTCAGATGGATTTGCTTTCCAAACTATGTTCTTTGATCTTATTATGTTATATAAGAAAAGCTTACATACATAAACGCTTTGCTTTCAGATTTCGAAAGGTTTTTATGATACGTTATTGAATAATCTTCATCAAACTAAAGTAAAATAGGGATTCTCATTCTATCATTTGGTTCGAAATGTTTTATTTCGGAACTCCATTTCAGCTGTTTACTTCTAGAAATTGAAAGAAAATCTGAAACAAAAGTTAATGTTGTTGGTATCTAATAATTATAGTACCCTAATGAAATAAAATTTGAAAGGAAATCCATGTTATATTCTAATGCAGTTATAGAAGGTAAAATATATGCTCACAAGAAGACAAATGGTAAATTTAAGAGCCCTATATCTTTGTGTTGCATACAAAGATATCTATATATTTCTCTCCATTTCTTTGTGTATATATATATATATATATATATATATATATATATATATATATATATATATATATATATATATATAATACATATATACATTATATATATATATACATATATATATATATTATATATATATACATATATATATATATATATATATATTAAATATAAATATATAAAATAACTATATATAAAAATATATACATTACACACACACACACACACACACTGTATATATATATATAGAATTATATATATATGATATGATTGTTGACAAAAATTTCTTTATATATTACCATTTATTTAAAAACAATTAAATAATATTTTCAATACATATTAATAGGATTGTTTTTAATGTTTCCAATTCTCAAACTGTAATTTAACTGTAATTTTAACTGACACAGTGGCAACATAATATGGATAAGTTGTTTTTATAGTTTATAAACTTGCTAATTCGTATTCTCATTCATATTCTTCAGGTCTTTTTGTACGGACTTTCAGTATGTCAAACAATTGTTTTGACTGTGTATGGAAGTCGTACTTTCCACGATTCATATTTCTTCTAGTAATTTCTTATTTCATGCTTTGATGCTGGTTTCAATATTCAGCCAACTTCAATGATAGGAATTCTACCTACTTCATTCATACTTTTGAGGTTTTGTTGTGTCCCACCCATGAGGTCATATTACAATTACTATACTCATACTTATATCTTTTGCATGTTTGATGCCGGTTTCAATACTCAGTTAGTTTCAAGATAGAAATTAAACCAATACGTCCTCACTAACATACAAGCTATTCTTTTTGTTTTGACCAATGAAACGTTTTAACTATTAAGAAATAAATACTCATTAATCAAGATACATTTATTTCATGCTTGTGCACATAAAAAATAGTTACGTTTAAAAATTTTTATTTGATTGTTTTTACCCATATATTATTTTAACTATTATAACACATATATAACATATATATATTTCACGCTTTAATGCTGGTTTCAATATAAAAATCAGTAACTTCATGATAGAATTAAACAAATATTAAACATTTATAGCTTCAATTTTAACTTCCGACGCAGTGACAAAATATACAATACTATATAGCTTTTATAGCTTTATATCGATTGCATTTTTTGGTCTTGTTTCATTTCACATTCTTCATGTCTTTTGGGTGTACAGGAACATTCAGGTATGTTCAAACAACTGTTTTGACCCTGTATAGAAGTCGTAAACCTTCCAAGCTGAATCCATATTTCTTCCTAGTATCATATCTATTTCACGCTTTAATGCTGGTTTCAATATAAAAATCAGTCAACTTTAATGATAGGAATTAAACAAATACCCACTTACATTAATACCAGCTTCAGATTTTGATTTTTTCCGACCCATAAGTCCAAATATTAACAATTACTAAATAAAACTTACTCATATTATACTCATATCTATTACATATTTTGATGCCGGTTTCAATTAAAACTCAGTTAGTTTTCAAGATAGAAATTAAACAATACGTGCTCACTAACATACAAGCTTGAGGTTTTGATTGTTTTCGACCCATGAGGCTAAATTTTAGCAATTACCAAATACAAATTACTACAGTAAAACAGGATCAATACAAGTTTAGAATGTTAATTTAAAACGGGAGATTTAATGGTCATTTTCGTCTCATGAATACGTAATTAATTCTAACATGTTAGTTAACAGCAGCATTAAACGAAGCAAAACTAATTGAGTTTTAATATTCCTAATGCTTTCTCCCTGCCTTGAAATAGGCTTCATTATCCAATATTGATTTATGGTTGTCAGTATCGCGATATTCTTACCAAATAGGAACTAGTGTTTTCCTTATTATATAAAAAATATTGGAACGTATGAAAATTTTCTTTTTAAGTAAGAATTCCTATAAAAGCATTGAACCGAATAACAACTTAGAGTGAAGGTTCGAATAACGAAATTTTCTCCATAACGTAAAATAGGATAAATTTGATATAGTTTTAATGGAACTGATATTGAATGTTTTCAAAATTGCATTTTTTCATATTTAAATTAAAGAAAAGCAAATTTAACGGGTTTTATATTCCCAACGTTAACACCATCCTATTATATATCCCGACTAGAATCTAGAAAGAGGAATAATAACAAAAATATAAAAAGTAATATTAGTATTTGCGATGATCCCATACATCTATAATATAGTAAGGAATTCAAATTCAAGGAGCATAAATGGTGCCAAAGCGACTTATGATGCAGATTGTAATAAAAGGGTGCCACGCCTCATGGCGATATGGTGTTAATAAACATCTACTCTAATCATTATATATATATATATATATATATATATATGTGTGTGTGTGTGTGTGTATATATATATGCATATATATATATATATATATATATATATATATATATATATATATATATATATATATATATATATATATATATATATATATATATATATATATATATATATATATATATATATATATATATATATATATATATATATATATATATATATATATATATATATATATATATATATATATATATATATATATATATATGTGTGTGTGTGTGTGTGTGTGTGTGTGTGTGTGTGTGTGTATGCAGATTTTAAGCAAGCATATAAGCAGGTATTTCATAGGTACATTCTATATTTCTTAATAGGTACATTTTACTTTATAATTCCCGTTATAAGGATTTTATTAAATTTATTTAAAGTATAACTATAATATTATTGTATTATAATTGTTTTCGAATCTTATAAATATCTACACATGATATTTATAAATATCATGTGTAGATGATATTTATAAATATCATGATGATGTGTGTCATGATATTTATAAATATCAGGTCCTTCCAGAGTAAAGACTTTATTACCGTAACAATTTCCTGCATGTTCCATTTTTATTGATTCGACATATGATAAAATATTATGACACATCTTTATTAATTTAATATTAGTAGATCAAATTTTTCTAAAATCGTACAAAATAATTTTTAATTCCTATCATAATAATTTTAGCAAAAGATTTTAAACTTAATAAAAAATATAATTTTATTGTTTTTGATGCCTGTAAAATTCCAAGGAATGCTCTAGGTCTCTCAGCTTCCAAGTAATATACATCTATCTATTTAAATATATATATATATATATATATATATATATATATATATATATATATATATATATATATATATCCGCAGTAATATCCTAAATATTCCGTATAACTATATTATTATCGTATTATACTTATTTTCGAATCTTATAATTATCTATACATATCCATAATCTCAACCTTCCTACACACACACACACACACACACACACACACATATATATATATATATATATATATTTATATATATTATATATATATACATATATATATATATATATATATATATATATATATATATGTATATATATATGTATATATATATGTATATATATATATATATATACATATATATATATATATATATATATATATATATATATATATATATATGTGTGTGTGTGTGTGTGTGTGTGTGTGTGTGTGTCTATATATATGCAGAAATATAAAAAATATTCATTTTATACAGAGGATTTTAGGGTACCTCATATGTTAGTACCAGCATCATATAATGGACAATAGGTCGTTTCGTACCCTGCAGTACATGAAAATGTGTAAAATTATCTTTATGTACCATCTGACTGATTTATTTACTTCCCACTTTTGGAATAAGCTGAAGCTGTCAGTGATTAACTTTATAATTATTAAGGTAACTTTTTTATATTTTACTATAATAAATCAATTGAAATTCAAAGTGGAACTTGAAAAAGACGTGAGAAACCGTACGCAAATCGGTTCTTGATGATTTTCTGTCTAGTATACTTTATTTATTTATTTTGCTATGTCAGTGTTGGACGTTAGTTAAGTTAGATAGATGTACAGTAGAAAAAGTTTAAGGTCATGCTTGAAACTGACAATATGATTAATATGTAGTTAGCATTTCATTGACATCAATGTCCTTACCTACTGACTGGGCTTAGGTCTGAAAGAAATTGTCTCTATAACAGCAGGTAGTATGACACATTTCTGACATTTCGTTGATCACGTGATTCCCTTTTGGAGAATAAGTTTTAAACGTTTAACACACATCTGTGCGATAAACTAAACCCTTACCTTCAATAAATTGCATTTATATCATCGCTCATTGCATACAAAGTTTTTTTTCTAGTTTTAAAATTCTAGTTCTTTGACCACTGCTGGTACAAATATACCATGAAATAGAGGCAGGAATAACAATTCTTCCTTGATATATTATCCTTGAATGGAAGTGTATTAATATAAATCACCCCTTCCAACATGAAAAATGGAGAATTATTTAAATTAATAGTAATCCCTCGAACATCATGAAATTCATTCATAGTACGTTGACATCGCTTATTACGTAGCTACTCTTACAACTGAAATCGATGTCATCAAGCATTTGCAGAAGGCAAAACATTCGCCTCAATATATATATAAAAAATATGTACAAACCCTCGGTAATTTTTCATTCTTTTTAATATAAATTGTAGCGTTGTTTGACAGTTCGCTACAACATGTTACAACCATTTCCTAGAATAGAATTTGGAATTCTGTCTCGTTGATAGGGTTCAAATTATTATTTTAAAAGACGAATATATATATATATATATATATATATATATATATATATATATATTTATTTATATTTATGTATATATATATATGTATATATATGTATATATATATATATATATATATATTATATATATATATATATATATATATATGTATATATATATATGTATATATATATATATATATATATATATATATATATATATATATATATATATATATATATATATATATATATATATATATATATATATATATATATATATATATATATATCTGCAGAAATATCCTAAATATTCCGTTTTTATACAAAAGATTTTAGGGTACCTCATATATTAAGTACCAGCCTCATACAATGGATAATTGGTCATTTCATACAATGCAATACATGAAAATGTGTAAAATTATCTTTATGTAGACTCTGGCTGATTTATTTACTTCCCACTTTTGAAACAAGCTGAAACTGTCACTGATTAACTTTATAAATATTAAGAGAACTGATTATTTTGATGCTAACTTTTTTATATCTTACTGGAATAAACCAATTGAAATTCAAGATGGAACTCAAAAAAGACGTGATAAATCATACGCAAATCGGTTCTTGATGATTTTCTGTCTAGTATATTTTGTTTATTTATTTTGCTATGTCAGTGTTGTTCGTTAGTTAAGTTAGATGTACAGTAGAAAAAGCTTAAGGTCATGCTTGAAACTGACAATATGAATAATATGTAGTTAGCGTTTTATTGACATCAATGTCCTTACTTACTTACTGGGCTTAGGTCTGCAAGAAATTTCTGTAACAGCAGGTAGTATGACACATTTCTGACATTTTGTGGATCATGCGATTCCCTTTTTTAGAATAAACTTTAAATTTATAACGCACATCTGTGAGATCAACTAAACTCTTTCCTTCAATAAATTGCATTTATATCATCTCTTACTACATGCAAAGCTTTTTTCTAATTTTAAAATTCCAATTCTTTGACCACTGCTGGTACAAATATACCATGAAATAGAGGCAGGAATAACAATTCTTCCTTGATATATTATCCTTGAATGGAAGTGTATTAATATAAATCACCGCTTCCAACATGAAAAATGGAGAAGCATTTAAAGTAATAGTAATCCCTCGAACATCATGAAATTCATTCATAGTACGTTGACATCGCTTATTACGTAGCTACTCTTACAACTGAACTCGGTGTCATCAAGCATTTGCAGAAGGCAAAACATTCGCCTCAATATAAAAAAAAATATGTAAAAACCTCCGGTAATTTTTCATTCTTTTTAATATAAATTGTAGCATTGTTTGACAGTTCGCTACAAGATGTTACAAGCATTTCCTAGAATGGAATTTGGAATTCTGTCTCGTTGGATAGGATCCAAATTATTATTTTAAAAGACAAATGAAATATTTGTTTGAACTAATAAGAATGGGCATGATGGGGGAAACAACGAAAATGCATTTATTTTAGAGAAATTTTGGTTGTAATTCAGTACTCGGGTATCTTTTAAAGCTTTTCGAATGGTTTATGGGGAAGATGGGCGTGGTTTTATTGCTTGATCAATGATTCTCTCTCATAAATTTGATATGAGAAAGCAAAAGTGAAATAACGAAACCAGAGGAAAAAAACTGAAACGAAATAGAAATATCTTTTACTGAGAAAGATATTCCGTTGCATGAAATTATTTGCGCATAAAAAAGGGTCAAACACATTATTTCCTTTCTCGAGTCAAGCAGAGCAATTATTCGCGATTTGACGTTTTCTTATTAAGTTTATTTGATAAGCGGAGCAATTTATTGGAGTTTGCATATTGAAATAAAAATCAAACTGTGCCCTTTTAAGTCCAGGGAAATGAAAAAGTTCTGAAATAAATTATAAGTTGGAAATTTTATTATACAAAATCAAAATATTCAGAAATTAATAACTCGAAGCAAAATACAGACCGAATAACCTTATTTCAAGTCAAAATTGTTTAAAAGATTAAAAATGGCTGTTAAAAGTGTTAACATTTATTAGATTGAAACTCAAGCTTAGGATATTTTACCATATCAAGTTTAACTTAGCGTACAAATAAAAAAAATTCAATTAACAAGAAATTTATTAAAAATTAAAATTAATTTTTGTTTATCTGTTTCTCCAATAGCACTGAAAAATTCTTGTGGAATAAATACGGATCTAGTTAACTGTCACGTTCAAAAAAAAAAAAAAAAAAAAAAAAAAAAAAAATTCCAAGCCAAACCAAAGTAAAATCGGTTAGAACTGCAATCTTACAGTTCTTAAATTTGCTTAAACTTTCCCAGTTTTAAAATTTTCAGCTTCATTCATTCAATTTTCTGCTTTAATACGGTAAATACTCTATACAAAAATACTTGAGGTACATAAAATTAATATCGTTATATCGAGGAACGGTATAATAATAGACTGAGATAAAAATCTAGAACAATCTCAATAGAAAATATCTATTTACGTTTAAATTGGGGTTATTTTGATATGTTAATGACACAGTAATAAACATTTAAAAACATAGGATATAATTGTTAAGTATTCTAAATGTATCGAATTTTTTTGTTTTAAATGTACAAACATGCAACAAAATTCAAATCTCTGAAATATTTATGAATTAAAAAAAGTCATTTATCTTCGTTTGCATCATTTTTAAAATTTAGTTAACAAAATATGCCCAAAGCACAAAACTGATCTTTTTCCGATATTTGGAAACTCTTCCAGATGGATAAGAATTATCAATCAATCGTTAGAAAAATATCGTTTCATAGGTGTTTATTTCTGTAAAGGAGTATCATGAAATCGAAGGGACAATAACTACATTGTATGTAATTTCGCTGGCACCGCCAAATATTGTCATAATAGAGGGATTTATCGTTGTATTAGTACTGTTGTAGATAGGTATAACTGTATATCCATCCTAAAGGAAACACTATTTAGAACTTAATATTAACTTAACTGTCAGAGTAGGGTATTAACAAAAGCTTTACAAAAAGAGGATCATAACATCTATTGCAGCTTAAGCTACAAAACTCTTTCTAATAATGCATGTGCTTTTATACAGTTCAATTTTAACTCTTAATACGAGGAGATATGAGATAGATGCGTGAAAGAAACTAGGAGATGATTAATAAAGAATATAAATAAGCCTTACTAAATCATGTGTTTGGTAATTGTTTAATCCCATCACTCCCCCCCCTGAAAAAATCAGGTGAGTGATTTAACTTTATTTTTGCTAATTAAATCAATTTAGGATAATTTTATACGTCCAAAATTAACGTAAAGTTTGGAGGAAAATAGGACGTACATTTATATCAAAGCAGATATAAATTTCGAAATCTTTCATCGACAACTATGCATGTTATTATAAGTTTTGATTTCATCGAAATGAATGTATAAGTTATTTATATGATAATAAATATAATCCTGAATATCAGTGATAATGTTTAATATTTTTTAAGACTTAACTATGAAATATGAATTACTAATGAACAACCCTAAATTTTACCACATAGGAAGAATGACAAAATAACATCTTAAGGAAAAATATAAATTTTTATACAAATGTAAAAATATATTTGCATATAGAATGTTTCGAAAATAGAATTCCAGGAAATAAGGAAAAGAAAATTTGAAAGAGTATATTGTAGAAAATAAGGTACAGCATACATTTCCTTACAAATTTTCTAGATTTATTATAAGCTATTGATCGTATGGGTGTATTAAGAAAATTGCTTTCCATGTTATGTATTAGACTAAATCTATTTCCATTGGAAGAAATATGGAATGATCTATAAATATTTGTTATGATTTTATATATGAAATGAATAAATTAAACTGAATGAATTGTTTTGTTCGGAAAATAATGCAAAGAAAATTTTTCATATTTATCATTATTGAGAGATATTTGTAAATCTTTTAAATATTTTTTATGTATATGATAAAGTAAAAAAAAATTAAATGTTTTATTTGGAAATAAATTTCAGACATGTAGTTAAAGCTCTAATAAAATTGTCTCAAAATCATTCTTACGTATTGAAAAAGTATAGTTCCAAAATTAAAATAAATGTTATAAGTGGGAGGAGGGATTATATATATATATATATATATATATATATATATATATATATATATATATATATATATATATATATATATATATATATATATGCATGTAATAATAGGGTATTACATTTGATATTATTAAACAAAAATATTCTCAGCACTACTGTATACACACATATCTATATCTATCTATCTATCTATCTATCTATCTATATATATATATATATATATATATATATATATATATATATGTACATATATATATACATATATGTATGTATGTATGCATATACACATAAATATAAATATAGATCGATAGATAGATATATTATATATATATATATATATAGCTAAATATATATATATATATATATATATATACATATATATATACATACATATATATATACATACATACATATATATATATATATATATATATATATATATATATATATATATATATATATATATATATATATATATATATATATATATATATATATATATATATATATATATATATATATATTATATATATATATGCACATATATACATATATATATATATATATACATATATATATATGTATATATATATATACATATATATATATATATATATATATATATATACATACATACATATATAGATATGTGTGTATACAGTAGTGCAGAGAATATTTTTGTTTAATAATATCAAATGTAATACCCTATTATTACATGCATTATATTTTAAAACATATTAGCTCGTGTGTAAAGCATTTTGCATATGGTATTAACTAAAAATTGACTGACAAAAAAATTCCATTTACAATCTGTATTTTTAAAAATTAAATGGATGTTTTTGACTTTCCTGAAAGAAAAATGTTTTGTTACAAACTGCTATCAAACAAAACAAGCCACCTTAAATATATTAATTGTAAGAATACACAGATGTATTTTTTCTTTACTTTTCAATGTTTTCTTGCCTATGACGATTAGATTAGTATTTTGTCTTTTTATGAAAAAGTTCCGCCCTCTGCTGACTAAACTAAGAATGTTTAAATGATTTACTAATGCAGGAAGCTATTAACTGAATTAAAAGAAAAACTTTTTTGAGTTAATTTTCTAATTGATATGCTTTTACTTAAAAAATGCATTTAACTCCAAGGCTTATTAAATTCATGAATTGAAACCTATATAATTAAGCAAACTTTGCCTGATTTGAAATTTAAAAAAAACTTATCCAAACTAAGCACAAAAAAAAAGACAACCAGAAACTGTACTCAAAAAATATGTTGATCTAATTACTGAATTACTTCTCCCGCGTCATAATGCAAAAAAAGTTTTTATGCAGAGAGAGGAGAGATACGGGGGTGCATTACGTTAATTATCTCATTCGGCAAAGCGAAAAATAAATCCGTTCTTGCCATTATGTTCTTATTACGTTACCAAAGTTATTTTTTTTCCTAAAGCACAAAAGCAAATTTTTAACAGGATATCTCCTCTTTGCTGAGTCCATAAACCAAAACGTAATGTGGATCGGTGTATTAAGATATCATTTAACTTTACTTTGAGTTTGGATGGCGTAAATAATTATGCAACGAGACTTCCAGTTCTTGTAATCACATAAACCTATTTTGATAAAATCAGAATCATCTTCCCATGCAAACTTTTATGAATCATTTTAATTGTTTTTAATTCTTTATTATATTTACTTATATTTTACGTTATTATTTTTAAACAGAGATCAGCACCATTTTATTTATCAAAAGTGCACAACAAAATTTGAAGTAAGGAAGAGGGTACAAATGTGTTATGCATACTATATATTTACAAAACTGATCAGATTAAATTCACATACAAACATTCTTTAATAATTTTGACTTGAATTTCTTTTACCCCTGAGGGGCACATGACTGTATGACTGTGTAAGTTTGGATATCCATTCCCACTAATCAAGTACTTCAGCCCTAATAACTCTACATTTGAATCTATATAGGGAGTTTTTCTCTCCGATCACCATCCTGTGTCATGTCTGTTTTATATCAAGAGTGCACAACAAAATTTGAAGTGAAGCAAAAGGGTACAAATGTATTATGCATATTATATATTTCCAAATAAGATCAGATTAAATTCATATACAAACATTCTTTAACCATTTTGAATTGAATTTCTTTTACTCCTGGGTGGCACATGACTTTGTAAGTTTGGATATCCTTTCCCACTAATCAAGTACTTCAGCCCTAGTAACTCTACATTTGAATCTATATAAAGAGTTCATCTCTCCGATCACCATCCTGTGTCATGTCTGTCTTATATCAAGAGTGCACAACAAAATTTGATGTCAATCAAGAGGGTACAAATGTTTTAGGCATATTATATATTTCCAAATAAGATCAGATTAAATTCATATACAAACATACTTTAACCTTTTTGACTTGAATTTCTTTTACTCCTGCGTGGCACATGACTGTGTAAGTTTGGACACCCATTCTCACTAATCAAGTACTTCAGCCCTAGTAACTCTACATTTGAATCTATATAAAGAGTTCATCTCTCCGATCACCATCCTGTGTCATGTCTGTCTTATATCAAGAGTGCACAACAAAATTTGATGTCAATCAAGAGGGTACAAATGTTTTATGCATATTATATATTTCCAAATAAGATCAGATTAAATTCATATACAAACATACTTTAACCTTTTTGACTTGAATTTCTTTTACTCCTGCGTGGCACATGACTGTGTAAGTTTGGACACCCATTCTCACTAATCAAGTACTTCAGCCCTAGTAACTCTACATTTGAATCTATATAAAGAGTTCATCTCTCCGATCACCATCCTGTGTCATGTCTGTCTTATATCAAGAGTGCACAACAAAATTTGATGTCAATCAAGAGGGTACAAATGTTTTATGCATATTATATATTTCTCCTGCGTGGCACATGACTGTGTAAGTTTGGACACCCATTCTCACTAATCAAGTACTTCAGCCCTAGTACATATGAATCTATATAGGGAGTTCTTTCCCATCACCATCCTGTGTCATGTCTCTCTTAGTTATTCTATTCGTCACTTCCGTTCGGGTGCCCAGATCAACTCGATTTTTATTGGATATTAGCTCTTAGTCGGTGTCCCATCCGGCCCATCTGCGTTTTTTAATTACAACTATTATTAATTTTAACAAAAGGAATTAATATCTTTCTTTGTCAATTGAATAAATCCTGCATCATCTAGCACATTCCAGCTTATCCGGGCATTGAAGGATCTAAATGTGCAAATTCCTTGCAAAAAAGAACCACTAGATATAGATGAAACTCGCACCGTCATGCCTGGAGAGGAAAACACTCTTGCCAAACTAAAGATCTTTTATCGGCGTTTTGGAAAAGCAATGATCCCAGGTCTTGATTGCCTTAGACATCTATCGTATGCAATTGCAAGGTTATGTATCTGCCATTTTAGAGGATGAAAATATCTCTAGACAATACAAGATCCTATCAAATCTACAGAAATTGTCTACATTCTCCAATTACTGAAGACCAATCTATAATTGTCAAGCCATTATAACTTCTCTCTTACAATTTGATTAATCACCAGAAGAAATCCTCCACATTCATCAGAGTCCAGAACTTATGACCCTTGTCAGGAAGAATTTTGGACACATTTAGCACGGGTAAACAAGAGAACAATAACATCAACAGTGGTTTAGAGTTTGAAATCCTGCATAGTGCAGAGGAGGATATTTTACCGATCAATAGATTTTTAGAACTATTTTTAGGCATTTAATTTAAAAAGTATGGGGTTTGTACTCATGTTTTTAGTTAATTTCCAAGACTCATTACCATATAGTAATATTGATATACATAACTGTTGCATTAAATATTTGTAGTTTGAAGTTATATAATATTTTATGTTTAGTATTTTATACTATTCTTTTTATGCAGGATACGTCTATACTGGCTTTCTTTTACTGGGTGCCGGGGAAACCTGGAGTGCCACAAACATTTACTAGGTGTGTTGTGGCAATAATTAAAAAAGTCGGCTTTTACTGGAATTATTAAAACATAAATTTTAAGTTTTTTTTCTACTGCCGGATCGTAAATAGAATTGTCTTTCAGGTGCAAACTTTGTCGCTTGGAACACAGGGGTACTTGGGGGTGTCGGGATTAATATTTGAAAACCCTTATTTTTTATTATTTTATTTATACAAGTAGAGACAACATTTTCATGCAAAGAGTTCACTACAAAATTTGAAATCAAGTACAGGCGCTTAAATGTATTAAATATATTCTATCTATAATGGAAAAAGGTGAAGGGTTTGATTACTAGTTCTTTTATGCCCCATATAAAAATATAGATACACAGTTAAAAGTACAAAGTAAAAGAAGTACAATAAGTTTACCCATTTTTATTTGTAATGTATGAGGTTCAATTTCATTTTGAGTGATACGATCTTCCGTTTTACTCACAGGGGCTAATGAGTACCTACTGCTTAAAGCCGATTCCGAATGGTTAGGAAAATCCAAGTCAGCATTGGAATTCGAATCTACGAACTCCGGTACCGAAAAAGAGTGCTCTACCATTCGGTAATCGTTCGGCTTGTAATGAATAAGAGAATTAAAATAGAAGAATAAATACAAGTATTTTTATAGCGTAGAATTTGATATGTGATATCTAAAACAGCTAAACATCTTCTCCCTCTCTCTCTCTTATTTTTTTTTTAAGTAAAGTTATAAATTGTGTTTCAAATTTTAAAATAGATCATTAAAATTTATAAAAAATCAAAGCTTTTAAATTTTGGCATTTATCACCAATGACATTAAATATATTGATTGCATTTATATAATTAAATATAAGAGAATATAAATAACATTAAACTTTAATAGGATACAAAAATTCAGTTACCGATATATTTATATATATATATATATATATATATATATATATATATATATATATATATATATATATATATATATATATATATATATGTTAATTAATTTTTATTTGTTGTGCAAATTTTATAGATTTTAACATGCATATTGCTTGAAATGAGATCGTCTTTGAAAAGGTAGTACATTACGAAATAACTATAGCTAGCAAATCACTTTATATTATTATGAATCGGAAAAACAAATTTTGTTATTAAAATATGTTTATTCGAAATGCACTCTTTCACCATAAAACTATGAAAACATTTCCAAAATTGTTAAAGCAAGTACATTGCTCCCCTAAGTCATTTCATATATCTAATGCAACACGATAAATATATTGACGTTATAGTGCACTCAAGACAAACATTTCAACCTCCTATCAGAACATCTATTGGCGTAAACGCGTCATTTCAACGGACTTCGAAGCATGTTTCATTTTGACATTACTCGATTCCGAAGCCGAACGTGATTTATCAGCCAGCCAGCAATCACAGGTGAAATGGAGTTGAACGTTGAAAAAAAAAAATCGAAGCTCACATTCCAGGTCTTTTTTCTTCCGAAACGTGCAACGTGTACTATATAGAGGGAAAACTGGCGATGTCATTAATTCTTCTTCGTAAAATCGAGTCCTCGGAGCCTTGTTATGAATTATAACAGGCTATTTCTAAACGACCTCCCCCCGGGGCACACTTTCGGTCGGGAACATTCCCGGCTCCACCCTGACCATTATGTCATTCACCTCTCTTCGGATACCTCGGGCGGAAGATACTTGAAGAAAAAATATACATATAATAAAACTAGCTACTTTGTACCCATTTTGGGGGCTGAGTAGTTAAGGGGTCTAAGCTGTTTTAAAAATAAAAACAAAACACATTGGACTACTGATTTTTAACAATGTGAAAATGTCTTATTGAAATATTTATTCTAGAAAGAGTTACAGATCGATTTAAAGAAATTATGTGTGACAAGTTGTTTAACCCTTTGACAGTTTCATTTTTTTCCAGAATTCGGTCAAAAAAATGTCACATTTTTTTATTGCACTTTTTTGTTCATTATACATTTTTAAGTAAAGATATGTCATTAAAATTAACATTTCTAATATTTTAAGCATTTATTACAACTTTTTTTCTTTCTATGAAAGCATCGTAGAACTGAAGTTTACCTTTAGTCTCAGCGATATCCAAGTTAATTTTTTTAATTCCAATGAAAGCAAATCTAGGAGGCGGATCCGAAGGATTATCACAATTAATTTAAAAAAATTGTCTTGCTTGACTGATTCCATCTGTACTACTATCAGAGTCACTACTATCCAGGTCATCTAGTAAAATTTCGCTACTATCATTTACAGATAATTCAGTTTCTGATTCCGAGTCACAGTTCGAATCGCAAGAAATTAGCTCCATACGCTCTGAATTATCCATTATTTAAAAGTAAAAATATATTATTCAACTCTTACATCAATAAAACTATCAGGCGGTTAGTAAAATAAAACCAGAAAGTTATACACTGAAAGATAACAATTCCTCTTAAGATACCAAACGGGAAAAAACCCGTGATTTTGAACCAATCATAGTAGGAAATACAATAAACTGCAAACTATCATTTACTGGACAACTATCGCCTTCTGTACGAATAATTAGTTACTAAAATTGGAAAAAATACGGCCGAAACAGTGCACGTGATATAGAAATCAGATTGCCCGTACGCCGTACGGGCAAATCAGTAAAGGCCCGAAATCTGTGCCCGTACGGCGTACGGGCAAAACAGGAAAGGGGTTAATTTTACGCTATTTTTTTAAACTGGGTATAAACGTGCACTTTTTAGTATGCTTAGTTAAGGTATTTTAATAAAGGGAACTCATGTGTTCAAAAATTCAAAAATTCGAAGAGATTTTTACAGTAAACTGATTTTACACTTTTGATTTTCCCCACGTGGAAATCTCGTTGAAGAACAAGAAATACAGAAGAGCTTATTATGCGTAATATTTACAGGTTGTGAAGTTTTATGAATTTTTTAAAAAGAAACTACCTGCTTTGCACTCGGTCTTTTGTTCTGGCTAGTTAAGAATTTCAATTAATGTGCCTCAAATACTTATTATAATGATGATGTTGTAAAATTTCAAACAATTCAAAAGAGTTTTAGACCGGATTGTTTTTCCATAAATGATTTTAGACAAATGAACAAATCTGCATTTAAAATTTCTCTCTGTTTTGAGATGAAAATTTAGAACTTATTACGTGTAACAAGGGTTATTTACCTTTTAAGGACTATTTTATCCTAAACTAACTGCGTTGTGCCTAGTCAGTGTCAATGAACTGACTATGTTTTATATGAGGCATCTCAAAAAAATAATGTTCAAATAAGCGATAAAATAAGGAATAAGGTTTAAATATTCAAAAATTAAAAATCTATTTAATAGCGAAAATTTTTTTCAATAAATTTTCAGCATATTAAAGAATTGCATTAAAAATTCATAGAATATGAATTACAAACTAATAGAGCTTATCAGAATTTAAAAGACTTATAGGCAATTTAACTTTATGAATTTTTTTTTCCAAAATTAGTTGCTTCTTGCCCAGTCTTTAGACTAGGTTGCTAAGATGTTTTAACTAAGGACCCCAGGGAATTTAAAATTTTAAAACATTCGAAAACTTCTTATAGTGAATTATTTTTTTACGATTGAATTGAGTTCCCTAAGTTGACATCAGACTTAATATGGAAGAAATTAAAAGGGCCTACAATTTGATCTATTCAGTAGTTTTCACGTGATGCCCGTACAGATACAAAAATTTCTATCATTATATTTATATAGAAGATAACTAGCCATTGCTTATCTTGGCATTGATTCACGTCACCGGAATGATGCCAACCTCAGAAATCATATAAAAATAAATAGAAAATTACTTATTTCGAGAAAGCGAATAACCTAAGTTATTTTGAGGCCTATCAGGGAAAATTAAAATAGTCTACAACTTTATCCATTTAGTAGTTTTTACGTGATGCATGTGGAGATACAAAAATGTCTATCGTTTTATTTATATAGAAGATAACTAACCATAGCGAATCTTGGCATTCATTAGCGTCACCGGAATGATGCCAACCTCAAAAATCACACAAGCGGTAATAATTAGAAAACTACCTCATATTTTCAGGAATCGAATATCTTAAGTTGACTTCAGACATATTAGAAAGATGTTAAAAGAGCCTACAACTTGATCCGTAAAGTCGTTTTCTTGTAATGCATACAAGCATATAAAATTTACTATTATTTTATTTATTCAGAAAATAACAGAAAACTCATTGTGTACTTTTGCATTAATCTCTATCACCAGAATGATGCCAACTTCATAAATAATAGTTCCTAGACGCCTTCTTCAAATTTCGTGAAAACAAATGCCTAGCAGTGACTTCAGACCTATCAAAAAGAAATTAAAATATCCTCCATCTCAACCTATTCAGAAGATTTGAAGTGATGAGTGACGAAACACAAAGGATGTTATAATTTTATGTATATAGATAGATAGATAATGAAAGCAGAGCTTGAAATCTGTAAGTATAGAAATAAGTAAATGCTTAACATTCCGAAGATTGGATTTAAATATCTTATTATACCATGCATTAACACTTACCTTTGAATTCAAAGTGAAAAGTTGATGGAATTCAATTTCGAAATAATTCAAGCATTCTGAATAAGTAATTTAATGAAAAGTACAATAACATGATGAAAAATTTTTATTATAACTCTCAATTTTCCAGATACAGAACGGGAGATTTCTCTGAGATAATTTAAAAACTTATAATTTGATTTTGATTTTCTATTCTGAAGGAAGTTTTGTAAAATTATTAATGATAATGCAATATATGTTTCCTAGGTTTTAATAATGATATCTGAAGAAACCTTATGTTACAAGAAAAAATGAGGGTTGTGAGACTAAGAAAATAGATAGCTGAAGAAAATGTTTTAATATATTTCTTTATACGAAATATTTTAATGTATTTATGTTGGATTGTAATGGGTTTTATTTTTAGTCATTAATTTTCCATCCGAGATCATTTAAATGTACCTTTTGAAACTACTTATACGGATTTCCCTTTTTATACGGAAAAGCATAAACGACATGTGTATTGCGTTATTTTCACTTTAAATCTTTTGCAAGACTAAAATTGTTAAAAAATTCAAATTACAATGTTATTTCAAGAAGTTAAACTTTGAGGTAAAAACTCAAATCTATTTCAACTAGTAAAGACCACATAATTTGAATGTTTGAGTATCACCGATACTACTGATGTTTGCCGCTGATTTCAAAAATTCAGCCCAGATCTCTAGGTTCCAGTTTAGTAAGCCTTTAATGGTGGAAAACTCACGTATTGGTCGTTTTTACACTCATTTTAAAGTACATCATATTAACTTATCAAAGCTGAAAATCAATGTGGTAACTCCTTCAATTTAATTGTAAATATATCAATTCTTACACCAAAGCTACAAGTTTTTCCTGTATATTTTTAGTATTTTAATATTTTTTTTTTCGTACACCGATCATTTCGACCAAGGGGCGAGTAGTTACGTTTATTAATTTCGCCCCCAATTTGTGGTTTTAGAGTCTATTTGAAAAAAATAATAATTAGTATGATTTATTGTGATGAATTCATTGAAAAATGAAAGTAAGAAACTAAATGTAAAAGTTTTTTTCCTCTGTTTTTGCCTAACTTTTCTTGGTGGCAAATCAAATTACCACAATCACTAACGTTCTACTAATAGACACGATTAGTGGTGGATTAAAAAGCAAAATACTGACCTTAAAATTTAACTGCGAGTAGTTACATTTATTAATTTCGCCCCCAATTTGTTGTTTTAGAGTCTATTTAAAAAATAATAATTAGTATGATTTATTGTGATGAATTCATTGAAAAATGAAAGTAAGAAACTAAATGTAAAAGTTTTTTTCCTCTGCTTTTGCCCAACTTTTCTTGGAGACAAATCAAAATACCACAAACACTAACGTTCTACTAATAGACACGATTAGTGGTGGGTTAAAAAGCAAAATACTGACCATAAAATTTAACTGTTCTCGCAATGTTAACACAAAATGGAATGACTGATTATTCTACAACAAAATGTGTTTCTAAAGTTTATTAATCCTACACTAAATTTCATTTAAGTCACAAGCAATATAGGTTTGATTTCTTTTAAATTCTCTTGCAACTGTATTAATTGTAATAAAATTGCATAAATTAGTAATTGAAAACTATTAAAAAGGTATTTTTTCCAATAAAATAGTCTCATTTGCCTCGAGTAGCAAAACGAGTAGATCTGAGCTATCTAAACATACACCAACAAACCAATTATCTGTATTGAACATAATCTATATATTAATTAAAAATTTCATTTGAAACTCTCACAGTCATCTTAGATAAAACGTGTAGTTTCTTTTTAATCTAAATAAACAACTTTACTATGGCAGTTTTGATTTTTATTGTATCTAACAGTATGTAATGCATTAATGCATGAAGAGCCTATAGTTTGTTGCTGTTCTTTTATTTTTCTTCTATTCTTCTTGAATTTATTTATTATATGCTTTTATACAATTAGTTCACTTTCGGTTATGTACTATGTTTTTATCGTGTGCTCTGAAGTCTTCTTGTATTATCTAAAAAGCAGGCAAACTGTTTACTGCTTATAGTTTTCATTTAAAAATCCTGTAGGTTTTTATAACTAGAAAATATATGCTTATACTAAGCTTATAATCTTTCTTTTGGGGACATAAATCAGAAGCTGCTACTCGAATTTTATTGATCTACAGTTCCTCCTAATATTCAACTACACTATTAAAAATCTCTGTTGAAGATTAAGCGTTACGTACTATGAAGTTAAAATTATAAAAACTAGTTGCCAGTTCATTTATTAAAAAATGGAGATAAAAGAAATTTTTGATTTTGTATACAGTTTCTGGATTTCTAAAAAGATCTAAAAGTAACTTATAATAACTCGAAATATAAGCTTATGTAATCAAACACCATCTACGTAGAATTTTTATTACTCAGAAAGCAGCATCACCCATTTTGTTTTAAAAAACTCATTTTTTATCTTGGATTACGTAAGAAACTAGCTGCAATTTTGGAATTCAACGAGATTCAGATATCTGTGTATTTTCATAAAGTGAAATCCTAGATTTTTTTAAGAAATATTTTTGTTAAAAAATGCTAGAGAGAAAAATGAGATTAATAATTTCATTTTACACTTCTATGTGTAATAGGATTAAATATAAGTTAGTATTTTATCTCTCTGTATATTTATCACCGTATCTTCCATTATCATAATTTAGAAATGAATTTTATATTTAGCTTATGTAAAGAAAACGTAAATAATATACTTAAAGAAACCATAATAGCAAACATGAAATTTAAAAACTTAAGTATGTGGAAAAAAACCTAAATGTATATAGGAATAAGAAATTTTAACAATACTTAAATTACAATACTTAAGTTCCCTGTCAAACTTCTATTGAACTGTTTAAATCTTTTCCACTGCGGTGATTTTTGGAAAAGAAAAATATATTAAAAACAAAGCACAGAAACTTATCATTTTTATAATATTAATTTCTTGGAGGGCTTTCTTAACTGAAAGTAAAAATGTGCTAGAGAAAAAGGAAAATTATAATTTTATTTTACATTTCTATGCAACTGTTATAATATAAAATTTGAGATACTATTTTATAACTCTCAGTGGTTATTAAAAACCATCGTTTTTCAATTTTTATAATTTATAAAGCAAATTTTATATTTAGCGTTTTGAGGATAATATAAATACTTTTAAGAAACATTTCATAGTAAAACATGCAATTTAAAACTTAAGTGTTTGTAAAATTAAACTAAATATAGGTTTAAGACACCTTTAAGCTTAAAAATTTAGAATCCTCTTTCTAAAATTGCCCACCTAAAACTACTCAATATAGCAAAGCTTCCGATTTAAAACTTAAATATTCGAAAAAAAGAAACTAAAATAATATAGGGTTCACACCTTGAAATTTAGCTAATAAAATTTATAATCCCTTTTTTAAAATTGCTCACCTTAAACTACTCAAATCATTGACACTGCGGTGATTTTTTGAAAAGTAAAGAATATTAGAAACAAATAAAAAATTTTTAACTTCTTTAAAAAGCAGAGAAAATTATCATTTATAAAAAACAAATTTTTGAAGTGTTTCCTTTAATAACTAAATGAAAACAAATGCACTAGAGGAAAATAATTATGTGTAACTTTGATGGGATTAAATGTAAGTTACTGTATTATCCCTTTCAGTGCTTATTAAAAGCTAGCGTTCTCATATATTTAAGATTTATAAAATGAATTTTGTGTTTAGCTATTCGAGGAAAATATAAATACTTCTAAAAAAACGTTAGATACAAAAACATGCAATTTAAAACTTAAGTATTCGAAATAAAATATAAAATAATATAGGGTTGACACCTTAAAATTTAGCTCATAAAATTTAAATTCCCCTTTGTAAAATTGGACACCTTAAACTACTCGAATCTTTCACACTGATGTAATTTTTTGAAAATATTAAAAGCAAATAGAAATTTTAATTGCTTAAAAAAGCAGAGAAAATTATCATTTTTATAAAAAGAATTTCTTGAAGTGTTTCCTTTAACAACGGAATGAAAACAATCTACTAGAGAAAAGAAATTATGTGTAACTTTCATGGTATTAAAGGTTTTATCCCTTTTAGTGCTAAAATTAAAAGCTATTGCTCTTCCATTTTTCTGAATTATAAAATGAATTTTACATTTGATTATTCGGGGAAAATATAAATACTTTTTAAAAAAACATTAGAGAGAAAAGCATGCAATATAAAACTTACGTATTCGAAAAAATTAAAATATAGGGTTGACACCTTAAAAGTTAGAAAATAAAATTTAAAATCTTTTTTGTAAATTTAGCCACCTTAAACTACTCAAATCTTTCACACTGATGTGAGTTTTTAAAAAGGAAAAAAATAGAAGCAAATGGAAATTTTCAACTGCTTAAAAATTCAGAGAAAATTATCATTTTTATGAAGTGATTTTCTTGAAGTGTTTTCTTTAACACCTGAATGAAAACAATGCACTAGAGAAAAATAATTATATTTAACTTTGATGGGATTAAAGGTGAGTTACTGTTTTATCCCTTTTAGTGCTTTTTAAAAGCTACCGTTCTCAATTTTTATGATTTATAAAATAAATTTTCCATTTAGCTATTTTAGGAAAATATAAATACGTTTAAAGAAACATTATATAGAAAAGCATGCAATTTAAAACTTAAGTATTAGAAAAAAACTAAAACAATATAAGGATGACACCTTAAAATTTAGTTTAAAAATATTTAGAAATCTCTTTCTAAAATTGCCCACATTCAACTCCTAAAATCTTTCACATTGGGGTGGTTTTTTGAAAAGGAAAAAATATTAGAAACAAATAGAAATTTGTAACTGCTTAAAAAAAAACAGAGAAAATTATCACCTTTATAAAAAAAAAACTCTTGAAGTGTTTCCTTTAACAACTGAATGAAAACAATGCACTAGAGAAAAATAATGTGTAACTTTGATGGGATTAAATGTAAGTTACTATTTTATACCTTTTAATGCTTATTAAAAGCTAAAGTTCTCCCGTGTTTATGCTTTATAACATATATTTTGCATTTAGCTATTCGAGGAAAATATAAATACTTCCAAAAAAAAACTTTAGATAGAAAAGCTTGCAATTTAAAACTTAAGTATTCGAAATAAAATTTAAAATAATATAGGGTTGACACCTTAAAATTTAGCTCATAAAATTTAGAATCCTCATTGTAAAATTGGTCACCTTAAACTACTCAAATCTTTCACACTGATGTGATTTTTTGAAAAGGAAAAAAAAGAAACAAATAAAAATTTTCAACTGCTTAAAAAAGCAGAGGAAATTATCATTTTTATAAAAAGAATTTCCTGATGTGTTTTCCTTAATACCTAAATGAAAACAATGGACTAGAAAAAATAATTATGTGTAACTTTTATGGGATTAAATGTGAGTTACTGTTTTATCATTTTTAGTGCTTTTTAAAAGTTACCTTTCTCCCTTTTTATGATTTATAAAATAAATTTTCCATTTAGCTATTTTAGGAAAATATAAATACGTTTAAAGAAATATTATATAGAAAAGCATGAAATTTAAAACTTAAGTATTCGAAAAAAAAATAAAACAATATAAGGATGTCACCTTAAAATTTAGTTAAAAAATATTTAGTATCATCTTTCTAAAACTGCATACCTAAAACTTCTCAAATCTTTCACACTGCTGTGATTTTTTGGAAAGGTAAAAAAAAAGTATTAGAAACAAACAGAAATTTTTAACTGCTTAAAAAAACAGAGAAAATTATCATTTTTATAAAAAGAATTTCTTGAAGTGTTTCCTTTAACAACGGAATGAAAACAATGCACTGGATAAATATAATTATGTGTAACTTTGATGGGATTAAATATAAGTAACTGTTTTATCCCTATTAGTGCTTTTTAAAAGCTACCGTTCTCCCTTTTTATGATTTATAAAATAAATTTTCCATTTAGCTATTTCAGGAAAATATAAATACTTTAAAAGAAGAATTAGATAAAAAAGAATGCAATTTAAAACTTAAGTATTCGAAAAAAGAACTAAAGTAATATAGGGTTGACACCTTAAAATTTACCTTAAAAAATTAGAATCCTCTTTCTAAAATTGTAAGCATTAAACTCCTCAAATCTTTTACATTGTGGTGTTTTTTTGAAAAGGAAAAAATATTAGAAACAAATAGAAATTTATAACTGCTTAAAAAAAACAGAGAAAGTTATCATCTTTATAAAAAAAACTCTTGAAGTGTTTCCTTTAACAACTGAATGAAAACAATGCAATAGAGAAAAATAATTATGTGTAACTTTGATGGGATTAAATGTAAGTTACTGTTCTATCCCTTTTAATGCTTATTAAAAGCTACCGCTCTTCCATTTTTATGATTTACAAAATGAATTTTGCATTAAACTATTCTAGGAAAAGGTAAATATTTTAAAAGAAACATTAGATAAGAAAGCATGCAATCTAAAACTTAAGCATTCAAAAAAAAAAAAAAAAAAGCTAAAATAATATAGGGTTGACACCTTAAAATTTAGCTCATAAATATTAGAATCATATTTCTAAATTTGCCTACCTAAAACTTCTAAAATCTTTCACAATGCGATGATTTTTTGGAAAGGTAAAAAAAAATATTAGAAACAAATAGAATTTTTTAACTGCTTTTAAAAGCAGAGAATATTATCATATTTTAAAAAAAGAATTTCTTGAAGTGTTTTCTTTAACACCTGAAGGGAAACAATTGCACTGGAGGAAAATAATTATGTGTAACTTTGATGGGATTAAATGTAAGTTACTGTTCTATCCCTTTTAGTGTTTATTAAAAGCTACCGTTATCCCATTTTTATGACTTACAAAATGAATTTTGCATCAGATATTTTAGGAAAATATAAATACTTAAAAAGAAACATTAGATAAAAAAGCATGCAATTTAAAACTTAAGTATTCAAAAAAAGAACTAAAGTAATATAGGGTTGACACCTTAAAATTTAGCTAATAAAATTTAAAATTCTCTTTGTAAACTTGGACACATTAAACTACTCAAATCTTTCACACTGATGTGATTTTTTGAAAAGGACAAAAATATTAGAAGCAAATAAAGATTTTCAACTGCTTAAA
>CM063505.1:146657613-146662613 GCA_032207245.1 Pardosa pseudoannulata
ACAAAAAATTCATATGAGAAAAATCAGTCGTGAAAATATATACAACTGAGAAATAATTAAGTCTCCTGTAATGATTTCGGAATATTCAAGAACACGTGAGAGTTCGGTGAAACAGCTAAATGCGTGCTGATGCTTATATTTGACGATATAATGTAGACATCTCCACTTGGCAGCTTATCGAGCGAAGAATATGCAGCCTCTTTATGAATGCAAAACAGATTCATGGTTTGGAGGATTTAGATCTGGGCATTTATTACGCTTTTCGAATACTACCTAAATATTCAAAACGTTTATATACATATGTAAATTGGTGAGACATAGGCATTTGGAATATTTTCAATCAAGGCAGTAAAACATATTTATATGTAGGGAGTTTGTTCCGTACATTTACTTTAATCTTTATTTTACAATGTGTTGATAGAAATGATTCAAATTTAAAACTTCAATTGACATTTTCAGTTGTGTTTCTTTTTAAATGATGCATAATATTTACAAAAAAATGTTGTAAATTACTGAAAAAGTGTGGCAAATAATCGGCAGCGGATAAACATAAAAAACAATTTGAAACGAAACATTCCCAAAATAAAGAATTATAATTTATATGAACGCGTCTGTTTAAATTAGAAATCATTTTAAATTTTATCTCAGGCAATTTAAGCTCTCCGAGATTTTTTAATAAAATATAAAGCAAGCAAATATATAAATTAAAATAGAAAATCTATCGAGATTTTTTATAAATCTGAAATAGATATAAATTTCAAGGTTCATAAACTATGTAATTAAATTTGTAACAGTGTTTATCTGTCAATCTTGGAATCACGTTTTATCGGTTACATAAAATAATATTCCTTCTAATATAGCAGAGGATAAATCTGTTGAAGAATACTTGAGATTTTCTAGACATACAATGTACAAACACAAATGTTAACAAAATTGGTTATGATTATACTGTAGATAACCATAAAGATATAACTAACCATATAGTATGGATCATAAAGAAGTAAATTAAGATTAAAGAACATGTGTTATTAGGATAAGAGAAAGATAAAACCAACCACCGCATTAAACCCATATGCATATATGCTTATTAAAAGCTACCGTTCTCCCATTTTTATGATTTATAAAATGAATTTTGCATTTAGCTATTCAATTAAAATATAAATACTTTAAAACTCGGAATCGCGTTTTATCGGTTACATAAAAAAATATTCCTTCTAATATAGCAGAGGATAAATCTGTTGAAGAATACTTGAGATTTTCTAGACATACAATGTACAAACACAAATGTTAACAAAATTGGTTATGATTATACTGTAGATAACCATAAAGATATAACTAACCATATAGTATGGATCATAAAGAAGTAAATTAAGATTAAAGAACATGTGTTATTAGGATAAGAGAAAGATAAAACCAACCACCGCATTAAACCCATATGCATATATGCTTATTAAAAGCTACCGTTCTCCCATTTTTATGATTTACAAAATGAATTTTGCATTAAGCTATTCTAGGAAAATATAAATACTTTAAAACTTGGAATTGCGTTTTATTGGTTACATAAAAAATATTCCTTCTAATATAGCAGAGGATAAATCTGTTGAAGAATACTTGAGATTTTCTAGATATACAATGTATAAACACAAATGTTAACAAAATTGGTTATGATTATACTGTAGTTAACCATAAAGATATAGCTAACCATACAGAATGGATCATAAAGAAATTAATTATGATTAAAGAGAATGTGTAAGGAGGATAAGAGAAAGATAAAACCAACCACCGCATTAAACCCATATGCATGTTCATTGAAAATTCTTACCCTCTATACAGGATCCACGTTCATAGAAATACCGCCCCTGTGCACTCGGGGGTCCCAGCCTTTCGGGAATGGAGTAAGAGTCATCGGGGCTGAGTAGGCACCTATTCGAGTCCGGGTCGAACTCGAACGAGCGGCACGTGAAGTCGGTGTGGTGCACACAGGCGAGCTCACACTCGTGTCGCGTGACCGCGGACGTGCCCTGAACGTGACCCCCGGGCACGAGCATCTGTCCGTTCTGTTGGTGGAACATACAACGGGACGGTTCTGTAAGAAAAGAGACGGGGCGACATCTTCAGACACAGCATGGCACAAAGGACAAAGTCACAAATTGGGGTCTACACTTCTGCTACTCATACAAGGAACTTATCTCCGAGCTCCAAGTCGGTTATTATTGAAATTACTTTTTCTATTCATTTATAGTTGTAGCATAATATAGCTATCCATTCAGCTTTCTGTTACTTCCGATACCATTAAATCGTAGTTCTGTCATTTCTCAACGATTATTACGCTCGAAGATTTGTATATATTGTTGAAATTTTTATATATATTGTTTCAATATTATTTATTTCAATATGTTATCGTATTCAACATTATTTATTTCAATATTTTATCGTAGTCAATATTTTTATATATTGAAATTTGTATATATTGTTGAAATGAATAAAAATAATAATGAATAAGGTATCGCTAATTAACCAACTGTTTTTTTATATTTCTTCTCGAAAAAAGTGTTATTTCCGATATTGAAAATATACATTCCATTATATATTCATATACATTATTGTTCATATGCAGTAAAGAAGACATACCGTAACGTTCTATAAGTTCTAAATAAACTCTTTACTTATTGTAAGAAAAAAGAAAGCTAACGGTAATGTAATGTACCTTTTACTATCTTTTATTATGTACCTATATGTTCTTTAATGTACCTTTAATATTACCTTTTTTGAGTTAGAAAATTTTGAAAACTACTTGCTCTGACACAAATTTACTTTCACACTAATAAATAAAATTTAGTTTTTTTACTTTGTATTTTTTCGGCAATATTTGAGAGAATATTACAAGAAAACTTTTCTATGTTGGGTGTTCAATATTAGAAAAATTTTGGGAGAAAGCAAACTTAAATGTTTTTATTAAATTTCTGACAATAAAATTATTCAAATCATTTTTTAATACTTACGTAGAAATGCTTTTCATATAAATTAGCTATAACGTATTTTAAGATTTTATTTTGCTCACAGAGATGTGATATCACAGATAATTGTCAACTGCAAACATAAAAAATGTAGTAAATGTTGGTGTAGTAAAATCAAAAGTTTTAAAGCAAGCAGACTTATCAGGCAATTAATTTGTAAAATTACATGTATGCATTAGTGAAGATATCTATAATATAGATTGCAAAATAAGCCATAGTATTTTGAAGAAATAAGAAAGCACATGTTGTGCTAAAGATAATAATATGCAATCTAATTTGTTTTCACAATAAAATTGGAAATTAATGCTTTAATTTCTTAATATTTAGAAGTGAAACTTACATAATTTTACAGTAATCTAATTCTCATTAAATGCAATTAGGCTGTTAAATCTTCAAAGATTTTCCTACGACATTACTGTAAAAATATAATACATTACTAAAAATGGAATCCATTTTCTAACAAAATGTTCGTTTAATCAAAAATAAGATCAAGTTAATTGGAGTCTCTTGTTTCAAAATTATTCTGTTTCTCTTTATTTAATATGAATTTTATCTAGGAAATAAAATGAAATTATTGCTATTTATAAAGCTGGTTAGATAAAATATTTTATATAATTGTTTGATTAATCTGTAATTTCTTTAGTTTTTAATTTGTAATAATTTTTGAATTATAATAACTAGGAGACTGTTTATTAAAAATGCATGGACATATACTCAGGTAGTAAGTTGTTATTAGGTATCAAGAATGACAGAAATTTTTTATAAATGATAATCATTTCTTAAATTAAAAGTTATAAACAGAGTTATCCAATACCCACGTCAACAAATATAATTTTCAATTAATATGTGAAGCTTATGCTTAAATGCATGCAATTTATTCAATTTGATTATTTTTGTTTTTTAAGATACAGATTAATTTATTTTTATATGTATCACTACATGTGAAGCATTTATAACTATTTTTGTTTCATTTGCTTAAAGTCAAATTTATGTAACTCATTTTATTTATTTATTTCCTTTATTTTTAGGATACTACTATAATGACTCGGTTAGGTAAACGTATTTAATGACTAAAAATCAGATTTTTTTATTTAATATGTACAAGCTTACTAATGCAGGATAATTTTAAATTACATTTAAGTCTTTTAATCACTTATTTGTAGCAGAAGTGTAGCTTATAATTCATGCAAAAATATACAAATATAAGCATGCTATAATTCATTGACATCATATCCATATGCACGGTAATATTAATATCTTTAATATACTTATAAAAAAGCACAAACAAATAACAAAGAAAATGATTTCAACACTGGAAATATAACATTGCATTTCATTATAGCAACATATTCATAAATGCAAGCATTTAAAATAAAACACTTTCAGCATGCAAATAATACAAGATACATTTGTTTTAACCTTTAAAGACATTCATGCACCAGACTCATTTGGAATAGATGTTTAAATACATTTTATTATCCCTGAATGGCCAAAACACCTAAGTCAGGTATCACAACATATTAAATAAAAATAAAACACGAATTATTTGATTCCGTAAGTTAAGACTTTCAGAAATGAGGAGATTAAAGTAATTTGAAAACAGCTTGATTAGAAAGTAAACGCAAAGTTTTCCACATGTGAGAATGCTCGTAAGAATAGCCAAGTGAATGTGTTTGCATGTTTATGTGTATGCGATAATATTTTAACTTTTAGTGATTTAATATTCTAATTACACTCTGTCACAGTTTTTTAGCGATTCTATACCTAGAATGAAACTATTTTGTTTGGTAAAATTCCCATTATAACTTTTAATAACCTGTTAATGAGCACAGTTCACCATTAATTATATAAATAGCTTACACAATTTCTACACTTGTGTTGACGTCTTTGGCATCTCCATGTATTTTTTCTAACCCCCTACTCATAAACAACTACCTTTGTTAGCACAATATTACTACAATGCACCATACATTTTTATTAGAA
>CM063505.1:146667613-146717613 GCA_032207245.1 Pardosa pseudoannulata
GTTGTACTAGATGGATTGGTTTCTAAACTTTATTACAATAGTAATGATTGTAAGTCTCTAAATATTTCAGTAAGACAGATTTCACGTTGGAATAATCTCGGCTTACTTGAAAGCATAATCTAACAATAAATATCTCTAAAACTACAAAAACGAGTTTTACAAACTTCAGCTTGTAACATAATATACTAAAATAATTCTTTATAATCTAGATTGAGTGTAGCGTTATCTGCTTTTAATATTATAAATTCACTTGGATGTAACTCTTATATTTACAATTTATTATCAAAAAGTGTACGAAATATCGTTAAGAATATGCGTTTCTAAAAATGCGGTACGTGTAACATATGGATAAGTTTCTTAAATGTATTGCAAGAGTTAGAAATATTTTAAGCCTCTTATATATTTTGTAGGAATCGATTCTGCAGTTTTCATGCTGAAATAATATTGTCTTGCATTAAAAGCACCCTCTAAAAGATTGTATTATCTCTAAAACTGTAAAAACGACCACTGCAAATTTATCTTCTAATACAAGAAACTAAATTAATTATTATTTCTAATCTATATTAAGGGTAATTTTATCTTTTCTTTTTAAGGTTTTTAGGTAATTTTCTTGTAATAATTTTATTGAAAGAATTATGAAAATTCTAAGCGTCTTAGATATTTTTGAAGGACCGATTCTGCAGTTTTCATGCTGAAATATTATTGTCTTGCGTTGGAAGCATCTTCTAAAATATTTAATTATCTCTAAAACTTGGAAAACTTGGTGTTTTACAAAACTTGTTGTTTCTAAAACTTGGTAAACGTGGTTTCTAAAACTTGGTAAACGTGGTTTCTAAAACTTGGTGTTTTACAAAGTAATATTTTAATATAAAAAATTAATTTGATTAATATTTCTAATCTATTATTGATAATATTTTAATTTGTTTATTTTATCATTCGCTCCATTTAGATATTGATGTTACATCAATAGCTTATCACGAGGAACGGAACTAAATTATAATCTTTAAGAATATGAAAATGCAATCAATCCCAATTTCGTAATCAATCTTTTATTTCATGTAATTACTATATTATTTAATATGGGAGCCATATCAAATAATATTATTCGAGTTTGTGGTGGATGATATTAACCATCTCAGTGTTTTCTGCTCACTGATTAAAGTCTTGAACAAGTGACTTTCCTGACTTACATCGCACGGATAGCATACGAAATTACATCACTTTCCTAATTTTACACATTTATATATTACATTTTAGATTACAGTTTTTCTAACCCACCACAGTTAAAGTTATTTGACCCTTTTAAAGTTAGAATATTTCTAAATCATAGTTGTGGTAGACCAAGAATTAGGTTACGAAAAAGCCCTGAATGAAAGCATGTAAAGAAAGTGCTTTTTTCTTACGAGAGAATATACGCCAGTTTAGTTTCATTTATTTGTATTTACGCTTTTCAAACACTACAAGGCATGTTTTTTTATATTATACCTCTAAAAATTGATGTGTTGTAAAATAGTGTTTGTTTATTCATTTTTGAAGTGATATTTCTAGATTGATTAATTTTCAAGGGGAATAAAAAAATGAACTTTCAGAAAGAACTCAATTAGTTTTATATTGCAAATAAAGGCTAGTTTAAATAAATAAATTGAATAATTCTAACATTTTACCTGTTGATTTGATTGTATATAATTGATTTATGGATAAATTTAATTATCAAAAAATGTACTCATTTTTGGCATACTATAGAAAATAAAAAAAAATTGTTCATATCTAATGTAATATATTTACTATTTTTGGGGTATAGTTCTGAAATTATAAAACTGCGAATATGTGATTTTATTCGGGGTTCGTTCATATATATAATTTCATATGTTTATTGGAGAGTGTTTAAAAGTTATACTATTTTATAATGGTGTAGCATTTTGATATCATCGAAGTAAGTATCCATCTTTATCGAAATAATATCCAACATTGTACGTTATTTTACAGAACTTTACATTACTTGAGTACATTACAGCATCAAAATCCAGAGTGCAGGCTCACACTGTTTAGGAAACACATTTAATTTAGATTTTACTTTATGCAGGGCATCCTATGCATTTGTAGAGTATCAAATTACTTAAACTATCTTTGATTTTTAAATGCATGGTTTTTATGGTCAATAGATAGAAAAAAGTTATCCAAATATAATCCTAGCAACTTTTGACGATCAAAATCTAAATGGCCTAGAGAGGGGTGACCTCCACTCACAGATTCTAGGGAATTATAATACTTCATACAAAAATTATCTTTTTATTTTATGGATCTCCTATGTGACCCCATCCCATTTTTTCGCATCTGCCACGGAATTGACCTCCACATGTGGCAGACACCCCTTCCCAGACAACTAGCTACTAGTAAAAGAGGAAGATAAGTGTTTTATTAAGCACAGTAAATTACAGACTCCAGTTCCTATGCACAAACATGTGTATTTAATGCATGCATAATATGTTATTTAAAAAGATTTATTCACGTGCATTTTCACTCGAATCTTAAATTGCAAGTTCAACTTATCATATTTCATTCCAGCCATAGCATAGTTTATGAGATTTAGACATTTAACCTTTAAATTACTCATACTTATTATTTAGTTAAAAATTATGGAATAATAGTATTAAATGGATTGACATATTTGAATTGTAAAAAAATTGATTTTATGAGAATTTGTCTTTGTTGGAGATTTTATTTCTCGAAATCCAGTCTGTCAGTATTACAACAAAAACCAGGAAAAAATAAATCTGAAAGTATTCAAATCTTTAAATTATTTTAATGTATTATTTCATTTTAATTTTATGTTTAAGTTCAACTGCACTTGCTTTTTGCCTCTATTTGCCTTTCCAATCCCGCAGTTTTTGTTGTCCACTCTTCTACTGGACCAACACTGAGGGGGCCAACTTTACTTGCTATCAGTAGACGGCTCGAATATATCCAAGTCTTATTTGCGAATCGCACTTCAGACTATCAGGTGGATGCACAACATGCTAGTCAATGTAGAATTAGGTAGTAATTCAGTCTTATTATTCAATACGGTGTCTTTTTTAATCTCACATTTTTTATTTATAAAAAATAATAAATACATTTTGATGAACTGTTTATTATTGGATCTCCATATAGCTGGCCAACTTTATTTCCTATGAGAAAACAACACAAATAAAATATCCAAACTGTATTGCCGAATCGCACTTCAGACTATCGGGTGGAGGCACAACATGCTAGTCAATGTAGAATTTGGGAGGCAATTCACTCTTACTATTCATATCGGCGTCCTTTTTAATATCCTATTTTTTATTTATAGAAAATAATAAATACATTTTGATGAGTTGTTTATTATTGGATACCCATATAGGTGGGTAATTTTATTTCCTATGAAAAAACACGGGTGGAAGCACAATATGCTAGTCAATGTAGAATCTGAGTGGTAATTCAGTCTTATTATTCAATACGGTGTCTTTTTTAATCTCACATTTTTTTATTTATAAAAAAATAAATGCAATTTTATTAACAATTTATTATCGGATCTCCATATAAGTGGCCAACTTTATTTCCTATGAGAAAACAACACAAATAAAATATCCAAACTGTATTGCCGAATCGTACTTCAGACTATCGGGTGGAGGCACAACATGCTAGTCAATGTAGAATTTGGGAGGCAATTCACTCTTACTATTCAATAAGGTGTCTTTTTGTATTCTCTATATAAAGAATATAGAGAATAAAAATTACGAAGAAAAATAAGAAGAATATATGTTTTCATCTCATTTTTCTTTATTCATAGAAAATAATAAATACATTTTAACGAACAGTTTATTATCGGATCCCCATATAGGTGGCAAACTTTATTTCCTATGAAAAAACAACACAGATAAAATATACAAACAGTATTCGCGAATCGCACTTCAGACTATCGGGAATAAGCACAACATGTTATTCAATGTAGAATTTGGGTGATAATTCTGTCTTATTATTCAATAAGGCGTCTTTTAAATTCTCCCTCTTCTTTATTCATAGAAAGTAATAAATGTTTTGATGACCAATTTATTATTGGAGCACCCTATAGGTGGCAAACTTTACTTTCTAGGAGAAAAAAACACAAATATATCCAATCCGTATTCCCGAATATCACTTCAGACTATCGGGTGGAAACACAACATGCTGGTAAATGTAGAATTTGGGTGGCAATTTAGTACTATTATTCAATACGGTGTCTTTCTCAATCTCACTTTTTTATTTATAAAAAGTAATAAATACATTTTAATGAACTGTTTATTATTGGATCCCCATATAGGTGGCCCACTTTATTTCCTATGAGAAAACAACACAAATAAAATATCCAAACCGTATTCGAAAATCGCACTTCAGACTATTGGGTATAAGCGCAACATGTTATTATGTAGATTATTATGTACAGTAATGTAGAATTTGGGTGAGAATTCTGTCTTTTTATTCAATAAGGCGTCTTTTAAATTCTCCCTCTTCTTTATTCATAGAAAGTAATAAATGTTTTGATGACCAATTTATTATTGGAGCACCCTATAGGTGGCAAACTTTACTTTCTAGGAGAAAAAAACACAAATATATCCAATCCGTATTCCCGAATATCACTTCAGACTATCGGGTGGAAGCACAACACGCTATTCAGTGTAAAATTTCGAGGGGGGGGGTTGGAATTTCTATTTCACTATTAAATATGGTATCTTTTTAAATCTCATATTTCTTTAATGATGGAAAAAAAATGGTGACCAGTTTATTTTTGGAGCACCATATAGGTGACCAATGTTACTTCTTATGAAAGAAGGTAACACAAATATATACAATCCTTATTCGCGATTTGATCTTAATTCTATTATGTAGGACCCCGACACGCTAGTCACTGTAGAATATGGGCAGTATTTATGTCTTATTATTCAATAAGTTATCTTTTTAAGTATCATTCTTCTTCATTCACATAAAATAATAAATATGCAATACGTTTAGAAAGAAAAACATATTTTTATAATTTTATCGTCTTTATTCTTGGATATCCTTTCAGAATAACGAACAAATATGTAAAAAAAAAAGTGTTCTCCCATCCTAAACTAAGAAAAATCGGAACGATATTTCAAAACTGCAGGTATATATTTGACGTTTACCACTAAGTCTTCGAGAAAAATATTTGTCACTGCACGGGCATGAAATGCAAAGCAACCGATCTGAAAAATAAATAAAAATCTGGAGAATTTCGCCGTAAACTTCCGTGTAAATAAACAGGCACTATAAGTGTAGATATTTCTCAGTAAGAAGACATAAAAAAAACAGCAATATTTTATAAAATCGTATATATATTTACACACTCACGTATAAAAGTTTGCTCTTATTTAAAGTCGGAAGATATCTGCCATCTTGTGAAGAGGAGAGCAAAAATAAAACGAATAAAAATATCAGACGTTGTAGTAAAAATATGAAGCACGATTCCGAAATAGAATATAAATAAAAATGCTCCCCCCTAAAGAAGAAAGAAAAAATACAACCCCTTGGAAATGATATCAAATTTTTGAGATCTAAAATGATATATCTAGAAAACCAGATTGAAGTAGACTCTATTATATAGTCAGTGGTGCTGTGATATTTATTTAAGATATTTTATCTAAAAAAAGACCGACTTTGAGTTCAGAGGGTATATATTTTTTTTTTGGATGAGAGTCGAGAAATAATATTGGGAAGTACTTGAAAGTTCCCAAGTTTTGATTAAATTTAATCTAAGGGATTTGTAATCGGAAAACGTAGAAGTTACTTAAGAGCTTCATGTACGTTGTTGATATGGAAGAGTATCATCAGACACAGATTTAACTTCACGCATGTACTCTTCTGTAAATGCAATCAATCGTTTAGTACGCACTTCTTTATTTATTTTCTTCAAGCAACTCAAGTCGTGTCTAATAAGAAAAGGTGTAAATAAAAATTAAATGTGCTGTAACTTTTTTCGAAAATGTGTCTCAAAATGACATACTTTTTTTCAAAATTATCCCGAATCACTTTTTGCTTCAGCGTTAAAGGGTTTATTGGTTAGTTTTTAGCAAAAGATTTTAGTCATTTATTAACCCCTTAACGTGCACGCTCGAGTTAACTCGAGCAGCTCTGTACTTCATGTTGCTATAATTTTTCACACTCGAATGCAATTGAGAATTGAAAATAACAATGGGAAAGCAAAAAACAACAACAACAAAAAAAACCAATCGTTTTAATGATATTTATCCTTTAACGCGCTAAACTGGCCAAACTGTGCATACTCGAGATAATTCGAGAGGCGTTGTACTGTATGTTGCTACAATTTTTCACACTCGAATGCAATTGAGAATAGAAAATAACAATGTGAAAGCCCCCCCCAAAAAAACCAAAAAAAAAACATCGTTTTGTTGATATTTATCCTTTACATGGAATTGTAAACTATAACATTTACTTATTCAAGTATAAAATATATATTTATTTTCTAAATTCAACGTTCTAAATTGTGTTTTTTACAGCAAAGAAATTTGACTTCTTTTAGCCGGCCTTTTTCACAAAAACTGTACATTAAGGGGTTAATAAAGGAAGTAAATCTATGTAAACAAAAGTCAATAAGGAAAAGATAAAAAAAATTAGCAAATGTATTTAAATTCTTTAACAAAGATACAATAGCGGAAAGAATCAATGGTCGGATTTCAACAGGAATACCCATTTTGTTCACAAAACAATAAGTTAAATAACATTTTGTGGTGTAATGTCTGTACGTATGCGTTAGAAAGCATTAGTTTTGAAGATATAAATATTTGTTTTGGCCATGTATAAACCAAGGTTGGATTAAACCTCTTTGGAAACCTAAACATTTTCTACTTACTAGCCTCTTGTAAAATCAACAAATTAAGAAAAATATATAATGTGAAAACTAAAACAAATCTTGAAATTTTATTACAAGAATATGCTTAAATCACAACAGTAAATTTAAGTTTTTCTGGAAAAGTTTCAACAGTTTGTTTAAAAACTTAAAAAACTGAAATTCATTTTATAAAATGTCTCTATTTGTAAGTTTACAAATATGAATGAACATTTAAGAATTATGTACGCTATCTAGTCTATAATTAAACAAAACTGTCATGAATTATTTCATTTTATTTAACATTATTCAAGTATTTTGTTTGATATATAAAACAAATAAAGAAATAAATTTTGTTTGACTCAGTTTCATAAATAATTTTTTTAACATTTTATTGATGAGAATTACTAAAGTGTTTATTCTTTTTATTATATACAGCTGTCCAACTAAAAGTAAACTAGATTTTTTTAATCGTTTCAAAAGAGAAGTTTCGTTGCATTAGACATTCATCTTATTTGTGTATGTGATGATACGGCTTTGACTTTAATGCACTATTTCTCGTTTTATATCGACTTTTGTACTGTATTGACACTGGGGCCAAATTACAGGGAAAAAAAAGAAAACAATTTTAGTTTCTATGAAAATAAAGCTGACTTAGAATATATGCAGGACAGTGTACAAATGCAGAATATAAATAATCAGGATTATAAATAAGCATAAGATCTGGTAAAACAGGTCCTCACTTAGATGCTCTCAAAACAATACCATCGACCAGCAATGCAGAATAAAGACCGAATCAACAGCTAATGTTCGCTTTTCACTTCTGTCCACCAAATCGACCTTCCATCTCAGGACTCTAAAAGGATTTCGTTATTTCCTTTCTTTGTCCGTTTTTAAACTTTCTAAGGGGGCGGATTTTAAAGCCCATTTAAGAGTGCATTCGTCGGAGAGGGTGGGTTTTACCTAGGGTCGCTTTTCACTAAGTGGTCCAGTAGTGGTACCAGTTCGTCTGTTAGTAATTGGGTCGCTTCTTGTAAAAGTTTACTGGTATTCAATAGAGGGACTAAAAATCTTTTTGAACCATCGTCCTATTTAACCCTACTTGACACGATGTCTGGAAACCTAGCAGTGCTTTAACACTTAAATAATAACTGTAGCTGTACTAGAAGTTGTAAGGGGGTAGCCCTTTGTGAATCTTTAGATAGATGATGGGGGATATATGTTGTTACAGTAAGTAGTATGAATGTGTGTCACATAACTCAAAACGGTTAGCCATAGAAGACAGAAAATGTGTATTTAGGATTGTTACGTATCAAATTATGTGCCTCCTTTTTCGACCGCAGTCTGGCCGAACGCTGGCCGATTGGTTAGGGCGCTGATCGTCGGTAACGGAGTTCGTGGGTTCGAATCCCACTATGGCGTGGATGTTCGTAGCCGTTCGGAATCGGCTTTAAGCAGTAGGTCCCTGTCTCATTAGCCCTTGTGTGCAAAACAGTAGACCGTAGCGCTCCAAAACCAAACCAAAACAAAACAAACCGACCGCAGTCTGCATCCAATGTAACGATAAACTCCAATAGTATGTGTAATAAGGATACCAAGCCTAATTGAAAAAACTAATTGTCATAAAAAGTTTAAAACGTGTATTTACGACTGTTAAAATATCGAGCTTGCACCTCAATTTCTTATTGCAATCTGAACTCTAAAAGAAAAAACTCAAGGTAGCAAAAAATGTTGCTACCAAATTCAATACTTTTGTTACAACGAAAAACTCAATGTAACAAAAACTAATTCAAAAACTAAATCTACAACATTACTGAAGTTAACGACTTATACATTTCAATTCAAAACAACAATAAAAATCCATTATTTGTCGACGATAATTTTGTATTTATTTTTCGCATGGATTAAATAAAGTAACTCATTCGCTAAAACTTTAATTTATCTCGAAATACCTGTTAAATAAAAATATTTATGTAATGGATACGTATTAACTCCGTCTATCGTCACCAGATGTCAGTACTTGAGATGTATTAAGGCAGCACTGATAATTTGAGAAACGAAAATAACATTACGCAAATGATAGTTCTGAAGATAAATCAAACAAACTTTTTAAAGAAACGTATATAATTTAATAGATGTACAAGGAATTCATGTAGTGTTCACATCAGGTTTTTTTCAAGAGCATTCCTGAATAATTATTTTTTAGGGTGCTGGCCTTCAGAACAGTTCGTGGGTTCGAATCCCACTATGGTATGAAAAGCCGTTCGGAATCGGCTTTAAGCAGTAGGTCCCGTTCTCATTAGACCTCGTGTTGCAAAAAGTAGACTGTAGCACTCCAAAACCAAGCCAAACCAAACCTGATTAATTACAATGACTTATGTTAGTAAGTAATTGCATCTCAGCATGGTTTAGATTTAGTTTATTTTAACAGGATGATTTTAATAAATTTTCTATTTAGTATTTTCAGTCATCAGTTGAAACGTTCACGTAATTAAAACTCTTTTGAAAAAGTATGAATATAAAATTTATTGCTGCCAATTAATTACAGCTAAAGTAGCTTATCCTTTCTTTTCATATTGTAAGGTTTAATTTTAATTGTTACGAAATATATTATTTCTTTTTAATACATTTTATTTTAAGTATAAAATAACATATTTTAAACATTAATTTTATTGAAATATTTCCTATTTTATTTATTCTTATTCAAATATCCCTTTCTTGCATTTTTTAGGCATCTGTTTCTCGATTTACATATTTAGAAATCAATAAAATTTTCCTATTATTATCATAAATGCATATCTATCTTACTAAAATGTTTTCATTATTAAATAGCTCTTTTCAGAAATGCAGGCATTTTTTATATTACTTTTATACTTTAGTCTCAAGTATATTCAATATTTTAAAATTTATATGCACCTTCATACAAAAATAAATATTATTTACTGCTTCCAATAAGTAGTATCAAATTAAATAAAATAAAGTTTTCCTCATTAAAATTCGCTGTGCTATGGCAACAACTATTTTTATATCACTAAACTGTAAAAAGAAAATCAAGAAAAAAAAACTTTATAAAATGTATTGCTCTGCATACCTGTATTTAATCACTTTGTTAAAATGATGTTCGGCATTTTTATTCGAAATATTTTCCTCTTGAATAACTCCTACTCTTTTCTGTTTTTTAACAACTGTTTGTAAACCGCTTTCAGTTCATTAATTACATTCTCTTGTGCTAGAAGAATAATTAAAATAATACGATATTTCAAAGAATTAATTATTCATCCCCAGTTTATTTGAAATGTTCATGACATAATGTTTGCAAACAAGAAGCATAAAAACCTGATCTAGATATTTTTAAATGACAAATATTAATTTTTAATAAAGGACACAGGAATTTTTTCAATGAAGCTGAAAGTAATTAAAAAATGAGTATCGGATTCTGGAGAGTTTCTTTTTTTTCTTTAGCAAATTAGAAAACGTATTTCCTTGAAATTAAATTATTGAAACCAATTCTACTTTGAATCTCTATTACCACATGTTGAAAAGATTTCTCGTCTGAATTCTGGATGCTGCCAACCATAATTTGTAATTTCGATTCATTGAACTGTGACGAAATTTTTAATGAAGAATTGGCGGCGAGAAAATAAAAGCAGTGCATGTGATGAGCTGCAAAAACAAAAACAGCCCTCAAAAAATGGGAAATTTGCATTTTCATTATGTTTTGTATTTTCTTCGGAGAGTATATTTTCTTTTTTTTAATACTTGTTGAAACTGCTTTGATGCTTTATTAATGTTCATTTTAATTTCTGGTAATTCACTTTTTTGCTTGTAAATTGTTTGTAAAAATTATTTTTTACTTATTTAACGTTTTTTCAGCGTTTCTTGCTTACTTTCCTTGCATAATTTGTTAATAAAAATTCCCTTTTTATGAATCTGCTTATGCTGGAGCAAACGTGTTGCGTTCTGGAGTTTTCTAGCGTAAAATCTTCAGGGAGGAAAAAAAATTATGTCGTTATTTTAATTATAGCCAAAATGAAGCTGCACAACTGTATAATCCATTAAAGATTAATTTTTAATGTAAATATAGCTCACAAAAATAGCTAGTCTCAACCAAACGGTTACTCCTTAATAGCCTTCAAGGAGAGCAGAAAAATACCTTTGCATTTTTAAATTAGTCTGGATATTTCCATGCCTCGTGTTCTTAATAATTACCAATTATCAAAAAATTTTAATGCAAATTATGTCCCCGTACGGTAGTGTATTTCTTTTCTGAGGGAATATGAGAATATGGGCAGGGAAAAAATTAGCAGTGATCACACTAATTAATTCAAGATTATTTAAAAAAAGATTTTATTCCCCTTTTAAAAAATTCCTTTTAATCATACTTTATCTTAAGGTATTAATAACCAAAATTCTTCAGTAAAAGATATTTCTTCTGTCTTTTAAATTCATATATTAAGATTTTTTTTTGTTCAGTGTCTTGAAGATTGTTATTGAGCATAATTGTATTAATAAAACAGGTAGCTTCAAATAATTTTTTTATAGCTGAGAAAACTAAACAAGAAAAATTCTAAATGTTTTGCGAATTATAAGGATTTTTATTTTTTCTATTTTTTAAAATTCTTTTCTGATAGTTGATTTAAAAAAACAGTTTTTTAATGTATTAAATGGCAATGAATTTGAATGCATTTTATTTAAAGTAAATTTAGTTTTAACTACTGATTCTTGAAAAGAGTAAATGGTTGTAACGTACTATTGAAGCCGAATATTAACTTTTAATGAAAACTTAAAAGTATACAAAAGACTACACTAAATTAAAAAAAAAATCATACGCTTCTTTAGTTTTCATGTTAGTTTATCGTAGTAAATATTTAGATGTGTTTATTGCAATATATGATTTTTAGATACGATTTCAAATAAGTTGAACATGTTATTTTGAAATTATTGGCTACAGTTTATTACCTTCATAATTTGTATTTTTCAGTTTGGTAAATCAGCACATTTTTTTTAGATAATTATACTTATCCATTGTTTTAATTTCCCTAGAACTATTGAAGAGTAGTGTTTGTTAATCAATAAACCAAGACTCAAAATTATGTAAAATACTTCATTTATAAAAAAAAGCATCCTAATACGTGTGTTTAGTTGAGACATTTACTTCAGCATATGAAATAATTTGATATGTTTATTTTTATGTAGAAATTTTAGATAGTATTTTAAATCAGCTTTATAGGCCATCTTCTATATTTAGCAGTACGTTATTTTTTATTCTATTTCTTTAGATTTTTTTTAATATTTACGATCGTTATAAAAATATTTCTTTTGGGTTATTATATATTTAACATATTTTGACATTCACTAGAATAAATAATTTAGTATAACGAAACTAATAATCCATTTTAAGAATAAATAAATGTATAATAATTTTAAGAATATATATACATATATATACATGTATTTACATATATATACATATCTACACACACACACATATATATATATATATTTATATATATACACATACATACATATATACACACACATACATACATACATATATATACACATATACATCCATACATCCATACATATATATATATACACATATAGATACATACATATATATATATATATATATATATATATATAAATACATAGACTCACACATATATGTATATATGTATATGGACATATATTCTATACATATATATTGTTGTTAAATTTTACTAGAACTTAAACGTAGAATGGTATGTGAAAATGTTCAGCATTTAATCCATGTTTAACTGCATTCTTTATCGAATAATATGTATTTAAATAAACTAATATGTATTTATATAAACTAATAGGATATTCATTTATATTCGATAAAAGTAAATAAAATATAATATTTGAAACGAAAAATTTCACTAATTATAATTTCAATAAGTTTTACTCTTATCGATTTAAAAGAAGCTGAGACTTAAGTCTCACATTCATTTCTTTGTTCACTGCTTCTTATTATCAATGTCCAGCTTTGTCGGGAATAAGGAAAGTATTATTAAGAGAAACATAGTGATGTAGTGGTTATCACACCTGTCAGGACACCCCATAATTTGTGCTTCTCTCTCCCGTCAGTTCTGTTTTTCAGCTATGAGGCGCAAGCCTTTTGAAGTATGAGTCATCGACTTATAGATAGATGGATTTTATCCCTCTAGAAAAATGAAATTTAACAGGATAAACTTAGATCAGCAATGCTTTTGAGTTTATCATTCCATTTATCTATAACATTTATTAAATTGCCATAGCTACTCAATTAGTTGTGCTTATAAGTTGCTGGTAGTAAGCATAATTTCTAGATTTTCTTTTCGGAAAAATACCGTTTTTTCTCCTGTATATCGCACACTGTATTTTTTTTTTGCAAGAAGAAAGTGACGATAAATAATATCTCTGTACAACGCTTACCAAGCTATTATTAGGACTGTCCTCACTTATGAGTCAAAACCCAAGGCAACGAGAAAAAAACATGAAAGTCGACTACTATCTTCAACAGATAGGTTTTAAGGAAGATTCTATGTGTTTTGAACTTTAATGGTATATGGAGGCACAGATGCAATAATGAGCTCTATAAGTTGTATAAACAGGCAGATGTTATCATTTATATTAGAGTCAACCGCATTAAATTTGCTCGTCACATCTGCAGAATGATCTACTCCTCTTTAACGTTCAGAGTCTTCAAATTCAAACCGTTTGGTAATTAGGTATTAGTATTTAATTTCAGGGGATTCATCGAATATACATTTTATTTCTATGGCTACACAACAAAACAGTCGGCTAGAGTACTGAAGGAAATCCCTTTCCTTATTTTTTAACATTTGGTAACGTGCAAGTTTTACTAAGAATAACTAATGTCTCACGCTAATTGCAATAGTATATGTGTTACATCGAGTTACATCGAGTTACATCATATTACACTACAGTTAAAACTTATTATTACAACAAGTTACATCTTTTTATTATGTTACATATGTGTTTGTCAAGTTCTTCAGACGTCTTTTTTTCTATGTAGGAGACCACTTTCTTTTATTATAGTTTTCATACTTTATTACTTTAAATTGTTGTATTATGCACCTACAAGCTAAGAGGTAAAAATGTTGGTAAATATTTGATATTGCTACATGGTGGCATAGAAGATCATGTATCTCTTTTAATTGAAAGAGAAAAGAGACTGTTGAATATTGAAAGGAACCTATAGAATTCCACTAAAACTTTATATGTTCTTACGGTAAATTTATAGCAAAGCATCCCTGACGTAATGTTTGAAATATTAAAACTTTTAATTTGAGTTAAGAAAGCTCAACTTATTTAAATGATTGGATTATGCACCTACTCATTAAGAAGTAAAAATGTTGAGAAATATTGGTCATTGGTTTATTTAGTCTGAGAAGCTAATTTATCCTTTTTCATTGAAAAGAAAATAACTGTTGAAACTTTTAACTTACCTGTACACTTCTACTAAAACTTTATAACGTTCTTATGGTTAGTTGAGAGTAAAATAGACATGACGTATTCATATTTGTGTGAAATATTAAAACATTGAATTTAAATTAAGAAAACTTTGATTTCTTTAAATGCTTTGATTATGAACCTACTAAGAGGCAAAGGTGTTGGGAAATATTTGACATTGCTACATCGTGGAAGAGAAGCTCCTATATCGCCTTTTTTATAGCAGTGACTATTGAAAATTTAAAGGAACATATACAGTTCTACTAAAACTTTGAATACTTCTTACTGTCAATTGAAAACAAATCAACTCTGATGTAATCAGATTTGTTTGAAGTATTAAAACTTTGAATTTGAATTAAGAAAATTTTGATTTTGCTTTATTTTATTTAACCGTTATCATAAAATAACAAAGTACTGAAACTTCATTTGTGGAAATGAAATTGCCAGGAAACATGTTTAATTTTAGTATATGTTTTTTCTATATTGCCTAATTAAAGTTTTACGAACAATAAAATGTTTATTCTTTGTTTTCTTTATACCTATATTGCTATATTAAACACCTTTAAAATTTATATAGGTTTTAGATATGTACTAATACTTTATTATAAAAAATCTATGTATAGTTTCAAAATATACACAACCATCTGAACTTCTATATATTCGTTTGTTTATATCTTATTTTGTTTTGCTGTTCATTTATTCAATCCATTTTTTTCTTTTTAAACTGTATGTATTTCCATGAACAGTAGTAATTCATCAAGTATTTCTTGCTCTTACTCCTTTGCTCGCATTTATATTACTCAGTTTTCCTTTCATTTGGGAGCACGTTGCAAGATAAACACATATATTTATCATATTGTGCATTTCTAGAGGAAATCTTGCGTCCAATTAGCTATAATAAATCAAGCAAATCTTTTAATCGCTCATCTCCTAAATTACGTTGGAAACAAATGCATATACACGAGCAGCATGTTTATGATATGGATTTAAGTAATGGTTGTGAGCAAAATATTCGATAATTATCATAATATGAAGTGCATGTATACGGAATTTCCTTGAATGCATGCAGTAAAAAGATAACATTTTTTTTTTAACAGAAACATATTTCTTTTCAGAGATTAAAGTTGAGTATTTATGTAAGAGAAAATTATGTTTTGTAAGTCTAAGTTCCATTCTTCAAACAACGTTGATAAAATTTACTCTCATTCATCAATGCAAGGGATATTAAACGTTAACAGGAGATAAATTTCGTAGGCAATTAAAAAAATTGCATTTTAAGAAAAAAAATATTAACGAAATATATAGAAAAAGAATTTCATAGTATGTTGTCAACATAATTTTCTTTAGACGTTTAAATTGTTAAATTGTTGAAAACATCTCTTAGTATACATTAGGGACAAAGCGTAAATATTTTTCCCATTAGAGGCCACATTTAAATTAGGCAGTAATAAAGGAGACTGCATAAGTAGATATACATATAAATGTTACTTTTGTAAAATTATTATAGTTTTTAGTAATTTTACCAATTTATTACACTATAAAGAATAATGAAAAGAAGTTTTAAGACTTTCAATTATTATTTAACATAAAAAGTTGCATCATAAAAAATCCTGTTGAAGTTAGGGTAATAATTCCTTAGTGTTAATCTTTAAGTAATTTTAATAATGATAAAAGTATTGAAATATAAGTTAAAAAAATAATAAAATAGAAATATTTTTAGATAAATTTATTAAATTTTAAATGCAATAGAATGATTATATTGTTAAATTACAAGATATAATGAAACAACGATATAATTATTTTCCTTTTAAAATCAGCGTAATCCTTATAATTAAATATTATACAATAGAAGAACTAGTTTATATGAGGGTTGCACGTTTCCGAACTGTGATTTATACTTATATATATATATATATATATATATATATATATATATATATATATATATATATATATATATATATATATATATATATATATATATATATATATATAATATATATATATATATATATATATATATATATATATATATATGTATATATATATATATATATATATATATATATATATATATATTATATATATATATATATATATATATATATATATATATATATATATATATATATATATATATATATATATATATATATATATATATATATATATATATATATATATATATATATATGTATATATATATATATGTATATATATATATATATATATATATATATATATATATATATATATATGTATATATATATGTATATATATATATATATATATATATATATATATATATATATATATATATATATATATATATATATATATATATATATATATATATATAATATCCAATAATTATAAAACTGCTGGACAAGGAGAAAGCTAAACAGCTAGCAGTAATAAAAATGCAGTCAGCCAACATTGAAGGGAACGCCACAAGTCTAATTAAAAATATTTTAAAGCTCCTAAAACGGACATCTTTACTACTCAACGACAGACAAAGGAAATATACAAAAATCCCTCTGATCGAACACAGGTGCACCTAAGACGGAAGAAAGAAAGAATTTTCTCACTTACTCAGTGAATTTAAGTGTAAGATTACGAAAAAAGTGGATCCATTTGCTAGAGACAGCTGGGAAACGTATTGAATAGACAGAAAATTTACATCTATAGAATAGAAAGATTGGGAAATTTATTGAAAGAGTTTTAAGTCGAAAATGCTCCTTTGATTAAGACATTTAGAGGCTGGGAAAAAGATGTTAAGGAATTAGAATGAGAGAGAGAGGAGGTGTTTAAGGAAATATTAAAGTTAAATAATTTTGATATATTATATAAACACACACATACATACATACATATATATATATATATATATATATATATATATATATATATATAATATATGTATATATACGAAATATTCCTTAAATATTAAATATTATTTGTGAAATTTGAACGACTGTAGAGTTGATATTTTAATAAGCAAGAACTTCGAAATGAAGCACCTTTGAATAGTATGAATAACTGCCAAGCGACACAAAAGATACAAAGTAAGCATTTAAAATTGAATTTTAAAATCAAATATTATGAAGAAGTGCTTAATGAATATATATAAATTATAGAGATATTTATCCAATGTTTTATTCCTATTAATAGAATTTGTTTACCTAAATGGGTTTAAACACCGAAAGCTAATAAGGGTGAAATAGAGAAATTAAAACTTTTACTGTAACCTTTATTTACTGATTCCCTTATGTGAAAACTTTCAGTTAATTCATATCTAATTACGTTCATGACTATGCAAAAATATTTACTGAAGTCAAGTAACTGCACACATTTAGCCCATTATACTTGAGACGCACTTGAATATACAAATTTCTAAAACCTTTAAAGCTAGGTTTAAAATGGTTTCCAATTAAAATGATTCACAGCGGTGTACTTAACTTCATATGTATCTGACACAAAGTTTAATTCTTTTACCGACTGTGCCCCATTAACTTTTACTAAATTAAGAAATATTAATATTTGTTTTTAATACTTTACATGAAACATTTTATCGATACTTAAGTCAGCATCTGGTGATATTTACACAACTTAAGATATTGGAAATCGAAATCTGAAATCACTTAATAATTTTCTCTCGTGGCGTCTTCCTTTGCTTTTTTTTTAGAAATCCCTCCCCAAATTGAGGCAACTATTGATTGGACCACCCGAAAATATTTTTTTTCTAATTATTCTCAGCTACTGTATTTTAATAAAAGGAGAATAATGTGTTTCAGAGGGTTGGAACTTTATAAAAATTCCTTGGAAAGATCTAACGCTTGAAAACTAAAATGATGAATGAAAACAAATTAGATCGGGAAAATTTTATAAGGCTTGGATATAAAAATATTTTCCGGAGCAAAAGACTAATTAAATATAGTTATTGCATCTAAACATCCTTAAGGATGCTAATAATTATTTGATGAATGTGTTTTCTAAGAACCTGAAAGGGTGAATATTTCTCACAATGGAGTGAAACTTTTTAGAGCAGTACAATTCATTTAATACGAAATCAATATTATGTATTAATATTTTCAGTACATTAATATTAATATGTATTCTTTTAGATGAAACCTATAAAAACCAGGTTATAATATAATTTACATAAATATATAAAGACTAAAAAATTGAATTTATGAATTGTTTATTTTATGTTATAAATAAAACAAAATATTGTTTATTTTATATTATAATTGAAACAAAATATTGTGTACATTACTAAATGTTTTGATATTATTTGTAATCTAGCAAAAAAGCACTTTATTACAGTTGCCGGACGATAACCGAATGGTTAGGCTGCTGATCTAAGGTACCGGAGTTCATGGGTTCGAATTCCACAGTGTCATGGGTGTTTATAGATGTTCTGTATCGTTTGTAAGGAGTAAGTATCGGCTTTATTAGACCTCGTTTTGCAAACATGTAGACAGCTAGAACACCATCTAAAGTGTTTTAAATATTCATATCCTCGAAAATTAGAAAAAAATATAAAGTTAGCTATAGTATAAAATTATTTTATATTGTGGGAATAATTACATTCAATACAGGTCGGTGGATAATAAAAAAATCTGTTGTTTTTCATCCTCAGTTATTTTTCAGAATTCATTCTAGTGAAAATATCAAATATTCAGATTATTATTATTCATTTGAAATTCCCTTGTTAACTTAACACATTGCATGCAGGATACGTGTTAGTCCGTATATATATATATATATATATATATATATATATATATATATATATATATATATATATATATATATATATATATATATATATATATATATATATATATATATATATATATATATATATATATATATATATATATATATATATATATATATATATATATATATATATATATATATATATATAATATATATATATATATATATATATATATATATATATATATATATATATATATATATATATACATATATATATATATATATATATATATATATGCATATATATATATATATATATATATATATATATAAATATATATATATATATATATATATATATATATATATATATATATATATATATATACATATATATATATATTTATGCATATATATACTTATATATATATATATATATATATATATATAATATATATATATATATATATATATATATATATATATATATATATATATATATATAATATATATACATATATATATGCATATATATATATATATACATATATATATATATATATATATGCATATATATATATATATATATATATATATATATATATATATATATATATATATATATATATATATATATATATATATGTAAATAATTATATATATCCAATAATTATAAAACTGCTGGACAAGTAGAAAGCTAAACAGCTAGCAGTAATAAAAATGCAGTCAGCCAACATTGAAGGGAACGCTACAAGTCTAATTAAAACTTTATTTTAGAGCTGCTAAAACATACATCTTTACTACTCAACGACAGACAGAGGAAAGAAGCAAAAATCCCTCTGCTCGAACACAGGTGCACCGAAGAGCAAAGACAGAAAGAGTTTTCCCACTTACTCAGTCCGTTTCTGACGATTGATACTTGAGCGCGGGATACGTACTAGTACGTTTTCTGACTACTGATACTTGAAACCGGGTCACGTACTAGTACGGGTTAGTGTAACAACATGGTTTGTTTGTGGGTACAAAAATAACGGTATATACATGTAAAAGAACCGAATGTTCTTGTCTACTACATAGATTCTGGAAAAATTTAGACAAATAATTTAATGTATTTTAAAGAAAATTGTTACTACTGGGAAGAAGAAAAAGCCGCAAACACAATGTCGTGTGTGTGCTGTGAAAAAAGTGCGGAGTGAAACATCTTACATATGCAAAATTTGCCTTGTACCTCTTCATAGAGGAAAATGCTTTGAACGTTACCACACTGTAAAACATTATTAGTTTTATGATTGCTCTTTTTTATGATGTAAAAATGTTTATGCATAACATAAATCGAAAAGATTAAAATTATATACTACTATTTCTATATGATTTTTCATAATTACGATATTATTTTAAATTTATCCACTAAAAATATATATTTTTTGTTTACAAAAATATTATGGTTGTTATTTATATATTTGTTCATATATTTCAATATAAATTCCAAACGTTTATTAAAAAATTAAATAATTTTCGATCTATTGAGACTCAATTGAATAACTAAATTTACCCGCTAAACGTCCGCTCCCGGTACAATTCCGATGCGAAATGTACCCGCACACAATGTGTTGAAAATAAAATATTGTAATTTTTCCTATTTTTTTTTCGTAACTTCAGAAAAAAATAATCAAAGCTCGAGAAAATTATCTATACAAGGAAGAGTATTATTTCATCTGATTTTACTTTCTTAAGTACTCATTATTTACTACCAACTAAGTACATAGTTACTTTAATTCAATTAACTTTATAGAAAAGAAAGAATATTCCTCTCGTCAGGTAGGTATTTCGATCATAAATCTAGCAATGGGGAAACCTTTCAGCAGACCTGCATAGTTCTTTTGAATGGTAAGCAACCATTTCATCATGATTTCCTCTAATACCCAGAGACAAGCTAATAATACAGTAACCATTCATCAATCCCATTTTAGTAATTCGCATTTCTATAATTGTAGGCTTCACATACGATATTTCAAATCCTTATCGATGACTTTAACTCTTTGATCTCTAGTTGCTGCCACTTTGTAATTTTCTAAATTTGACCGAGCTATAGAATGGTAAGCAACCATTGAGGAAAAAAATGGGATTGTGCTATCCTTTCTGTTGGATAGTAATTACCACATTCTAGATTACCAATCACGTTTGGTGTGAGTTTTTAACGTCTGGTTTGTTTCATTTCTCTGTTATAATGGGTGTAATTCATTTGAAAAGTTATTACATAAATTAGAAGTGAAATATTTTTGAAATAAATTCCGCAATAGAAAAATTGCTATTAACAATGGGATAAACGCTGGAAGCTTTTTCATGCTAATAATCTACAGGTCCATCGCGTTCCATCGTTATAAATAGGAAATGCTGTTATTTGAATAATATATCATTAATATAATATCTTTGTTTATATTTTATGGGATATCGTTAAGACAATAGGGAGTTAAATCACTTATATCTTTAACGTAGATTCTTCTCTTTCTTTTCTTACTGAGGAATTCTACTAATATGATAAATTTTCTTTCAGCTTAGGTTAAACGTGTTATCATGCCAAAATTAATTTTCTTAACTTGTTGTTTCTGGTTCATTATGCAGATTTACATGGTATTTTTTGTACATTTAATTGGAATACATAGATAGATTTCATGCAATGTAGAACTTGTTGCAATTCGTTTTTGTTCCTATTTAGCATTTGTGTAAAATATTGTTAAGAAAACGTGCAAAAATTATTCAAAAATATAGTTAAATATGACAACAATATTTCTATTTTTTTTTTACATTTTCCTAATATTCTTGTTTGGACCTTCTACTATCCTTTACAAATTCGAAAACTGATTAAAAAACTCTGATAATTGCATGTTTTCTATCTTTCGAAGAAAATTACAAAATATATTTTAAACTATTTATTCATTTATTACTTTGTTATTTTTAATTATTATTTGTACTTTTCATATTTTATAAATTTTTTATATTTGTAACTACCATGTAGCATCCCATCATATGACGGGATTGGTAAAATTTTTAATTTTTCAGAATTGTTAAGTACCACATGAGGCAAGTAAAAAAATGGTTAGTTTTTGGCTAAGAATTATCTAGTACAAACTCAATAATTTGTTTATCTTCATACTCCTCTAATGTCTCCCGATACTGTGAATGCAGTTTAGAATCATGTTGATTTCATTTCGTCAAACCGTGTCGTTATGTATAAAGAACAAATACACGAACGAACAAACTTCTGAATTTTTAAAGATATACAACTTAAACGCTAGATATTTATTAGTCTGTGAAATAGACTCATATAATTTTATGAAAAGAATTTGTTGTGAATATCGGTGATAAAATTTTCATTGCAGCAAAAATAATCAATGTCTAAGTTTAAAACTATCCCATATGTACCTAATATATTATTTATGACAAATATGAAAGAAAAGTATTTACTTAATATCTAAGTTGAGGGATAAAAAGTATGAAAATGATGAAGAGGATATTTCAATAATTTAAAATAAGAACTGATTAAATGAGATACTTAATGAAATGACATCATAATGCTAGAAAAATGTTATTTTTACTTATTTATTATGGAATAAACTTAATAGCCTGGTCTTAACCGGGGCAAACAGGGCTTGAAATAATGGAATTAAACGCTCGAAAGGGGGGAGGGGGATTTCGAACGTTTTAAAGATTTGTTTTGAATTTTACTAACCCTAACTCATCAAGAATCAAATATGGATGCCCTTACCCATTTCAGGTCCAACAGGTTCATAAATTCGTGGACAGCCAGACAAGTAACTTAGGCTATTATTATATAGGGTATTAATCATTTACTTTCTTATGTGTTTAGGTTCCTTTTATGGATTTTACTTATACTAGAATCTACTCCGGTAAAGTCATTTTATAATAGACACTTGCTGAAAAGTAATTACATCAGTGTAGATATGTTTGAGATGTTTGGGATAATTTCAAATTGAGCATGTCTCAAAATAAAATTTACTGCAGCATTAATTTGACGCATTCATAATAAAGAATCCAAAAATTACTATATATAGGGTTGAATGTTTAAAACCAATTTCTATACGTAATGAAAACCAATTTCTATGCGTAAAGTATTAAAAGTCCTTCTTCTCCTTCTTTCCTCAGTGTTTTCCTTTTACTTTTTTGAAGAACCACATGCATTTTTTTTTTCAGAGAAAATTTACGAATAAAATACAGAAGACGTATTGCCATAATTTTTTTCTCACCTTTTTTTACTATACGTTGATTCTGATGATGAAAGATTAATCTGTCTTAGAAATTTTAATAATTTCAGTAGATTTATCTGGTTAATGTGTGAAGTTGTTTTTACCCTAATTCTGTTTTTTATTTTCATGCTTACGACTTTTGGAAATTCCAGCATGAAATATTTATACATAATATGTTTAAAATAATTTAAAAGATCATTTTTGCCACCTTCTAAATTTTTCTGAATCGTCTCATACCTTGTCAGTTCTTTAACCAAACATATTCTGAAAAGACTAAGATAGTAATTTGATGTTAATTGTTTTTAGGCAACACGAGTGTCACTCCAATTTCTTATATTACACAGTATATTATAAAATCAATTTTTTTTATTTACTGAAACAATCAAATTGAAAATCATATGAAGTGTCTAAAGGGAATGGTAATAATCTGCACTATATGACTGAACTATAATGACTATAAAAGTATCCATTTAGTGCTTATATGATGACCCTGTTTCAGAAATGAGGTTCTGATGCTTATGTGTGCATATTAATGCTTTTGTATGTGAGGCTGTAAATTACATCCCAACGTACTGTTTTTAATTTTGTTAATATTTGAAATGTTTGACCACTTGAGGACACTTAAATTAGTAACGAAAACCCCAGATAAGATTAAGATCAATTTCCTGGTGTTATTTAAGCATGATACAAGTTCGAGCTTGCTAATTTATAAAGCACTTCTGGAATGTCCATAATCCCCTTTTCTATTAATAATGGTTCCTCCTCTATATTATGCATTTAGAGTAAAGGCACTATTGCATAGTTATATAAGCTTATGACTTTTAATGAAAACGTCAGATTAATTACGTATTCCCGTCCATTTAATATGCGTTTCCATGGTTTAAAAAATTTTTCTTATAGGTACTTTTGACTACCCTTAGGTTGTCACATTTGAACCAAAATTGCCTGACGTAACTAACTAGTCAAGATTTTACATATTTTACAGGATAGATATATTCTTTCACTAACAAGTTTTTCACTTACATGGGAAAATAAAATACATGGGACCATTCTATGTTTTCTTCTATGTAACTCAAGTGCAGGTTCTCCAGACACGGAAGTCACACTCCCCAAATTTCGGGGATCATGCAGACTTACCAAATGATTCTAAATCTACCTGTTGTTACTTTTACAACATATACTCAAAACGATTTATGATATGTACATTAAAAATGAACCAAGATCTGAGACGAAACGGGTTTCTTGTGCTTTCTCAGAAGAGCAAAACCCCGAACCAATTTCAAGATTTCAGTGTTTAACCTTAGAAGATGGGTGATATAAATTCAGTCATGTAGTTCATTGTTGCATGCCATTGTAGTTACAGAAATCAATATCATCGATAACAAATTATGTCAATCATTAGATTTTTATCTTTATGACGTTTACACGGAATTAAATATGGACTGAAGTATTAATTTTTTCCTTTATTAAAGAGATAGTTTGATAAAATGGTAAAACAAGATTTGTGTTCTTGGAAGCCTAACATATATAAAAATAAGAATAAAGGATGGTAAATTGTTTTATAAAACTACTTATTCTTGTTAAAATTTTATCTTTAAAGTTTTGAATTTCAAACGATAATAAAAATAACGTAGAAATGAAACGTATTATTACATCTAAATATTTTTAAATAAAATATTAGTTATTCAGAAGAATTTGTCAATGAAATCTTACCAGAAAAATTAATTATATTCCGATTTAAAACTTGAAACAGAGATCAAAAATTAAAAAAAAATATTTCAAGAAACATTTGATTTAAAGAAAAATTCATAAAATTACCGCTACTATGTTTATAATTAAAATTCATGCCTGTTTGAACTGAAACAACATTACATCCATATCACATGAAGCGTATTTAATTATATACGTTACGCAAACATCTAACTTCCACGCTGAATCCAAATGAATATATCGTCTATTAATTTGAAGAAAAAACAAGATGCTATAGTTCTTTAAAAAGACTCATTTGCAAAAATGTAAACCTTCCCTCTGTACACCTTAAAGAGGCGAAAGTAAATAAGAACAATATCACGAAATTTCAACAGACTGCAATTCAGATGAAAGAAATTAATTTTTTCTTGCATTTTAATTTCGTATGAAAGTGAAGAACTAACAAAATACCCGGAGGCTTTCGCTGACCCCGCATCAGCTAATAAGAGGATATATATATATGGTTAAAGCTGTGTTTTTAATTTCCTTTAAGCCGACCAAGTTGGAATAATTAGTTGTTTGAACTTCACTTTTGATTGCATACTCTCAGTAAACATTTCTTATCTCAAATTATACCCAATAATTAGGTTCTTCGTGGAATGAAATGAAATATTAATCAGGTTCCGGGCGACAAGGGAGTAAGGGAATTTTTTTAGCATGATTATCTCTAGGACAAGAGCTAGAATTATTGAATATTTATGAGAAACTCTCACAGAATGCGTTTTAATCATTATTTTATTTTTGGCTTCATCGCGCTGGGTATTGTTTGAACATGACACATGATCTCACATTTTTACATTGCTAGAAGTTTAAATTTTTTCCAATATTATCGCTCATCAGCTAGTTCGAGGTATAAAAAACTTGTACTATCTCTATCCCATTAATGAATAACGAGGTTTTGATCCTTTTCCTCAAATGTTCGACATCAACCTGCCAATATTTTCAGTTGAAAAAAAATAGAGGAAAATCAATATTTACTTTTTTAGTCCTTTGTTTTCAAACTCGTGAATGGTAGGATCAGAATACATTTTTCAAAAAATCTTTGGTTTAAAAACGTCGATTTTTTTTACTACAGAAGTATTTAGAAAAGCATGTTGTTTTTTCTGGTTAGTACGTGTTTCACTAGATCTAGTCGATGTATAAGAACTTTAAACTTCAAGAAAAATATCGCTAAAGTGTCAAAAACTTATTTTCACTTAAGTTTCAATTTTTTTAAGATACTAAATGTGACAAGTTTTTTGACAATTTAAGAAAACTTATTTCAGCTTTTTTTTTCACCGCATAGAGAGATAAAAAGTTTCAAAGTGTCGTAAATTAAAGTATTAGAACATTCATACTACATATCGGAAATTTTTTTGTCAGTTTTAATTACATTTCTGAAATACGTTTAGAAGTTTTAGATAGTTACAATCACATTTTTAAAAAAGGAAATATTTATGGGTAGAGAGATTATAAAGGTATAAGAAGTCGTAAATTAAAGAATAAGGACATTTATATTAAAAAATAATAATTTTTATTTAGGCAGTTTTAATTGCATTTGAGCATTGAACATAGTATTTTAGCTAATCGCATTCATAGTTTAAAACCTATATTGGAATGGAGAGGTAAAAATGTCACAAATTAAAGTATTACAACATTTATATTAAAAATCCGTTGATTTTATTTTTTCCAGTTTTAATAACATTTGTATTATACGTTTAGAAAATTTGGATAATCCCAGGCATTTATTTTTAAAAAGAAAATATATCACAGTGACATTTGAATATTTTTAATAGTTACTACAGAATGTGACGACAGATAAAATCATTTCTCCAATAATGTAAGCTATTAAAAAGTTTTTTATTTAGGTAGTTGATATTTATAAGAAATGTGTACTAACCTTTACATAAAAATTAAGAATTTGGATAAAAAAGTTAAAAATATTTTGTGAGAAATCAAATCAACGAACTTGTTATAAGGGCCGACAACTAAAAAGTCAAAATTTTCATATAATATTTTAACGTTTAATTGCTCTGGAAAAAATGCAGTTTAAGATATATAAGTTTGATATTTATGAAAGGATTTATTTATATTAAGAATTTCAGATTCATACGATGTAATTTGTTTTCAGAGCACTATTAAATTTCAAAAACTAGTTTACTTTAATAAATTGTAACCAAAATAATAAAAAGATCTAAGATATTTTCATTTTATAGGTATATTGTATTCTATTATTTATATGCCTATATAAATATATATATATATATATGTGTGTGTGTGTATTAAAAATATTAGGGATATAGAAAACAAAATACGTCTCTCTCTCTCTCTCTCTCTCTATATATATATATATATATATATATATATCTATATATATATATATATATATATATATATATATATATATATATATATATATATATATATATATATATATATATATATATATATATATATATATATATATATATATATATATATATATATATATATATATATATATATATATATATATATATATATATATATATATATATATATATATATATATATATATGTATACGTATGCGTATATATATATATATATATGTGCATAATATTAGTATGAGCCTGATATTAAATGGAAATATGAATTACTTAAAGTGAAATCAATGTAATTTCTTTTCTATTATTGTACTTTCCTATTAAAATGAATTCCTATTTCAATGAACTTTAAAATAAATTTTAGAAACACAATGCATACAAAATTCTTTATTTGCATCGTTTAAAAAATTAAGTATAACGAAAGTTTTTAATTTGTATTTTATACAGTGAAGCATGCGTAAATGTTTTCGTATATATTTATGAAGATATCTATAAAAACAGTCTTAAAAACTCAAGGTACACTTAGTGTAAGAGTAGAACACATTTTACTGAAAAATGAAAATTAACAATATTTTTTTTTAATTTTCATATCTTTTAAATAAACTAGTAGAATATTTTATATCATAGAAGAAATCATAAGAATTCATAGGATCAAATTATATATCTATACACCTGTTTGTTGTAATATATGGTATAATATCGCTGGAATTTTTATGTATAATTTTGCCCTATTTAGTTGAAATACATAAGTAAAATCTCTTGACTTTAATACATACCTTGCTACCTAAATACCATCGATATTTTTAGAACGTCTATTTTGGCGTGATATAAGTTATGCATTAATTAATGGTGTCTAATAATATTGAAAATGATTTATTCTTAGTTTATAAATGCTATTGATATCTTCCGACAAACTTACCTGTTATACACTGATTTTCCAGGTATTCTACTTGATGCAGGGACCTTCTAAACGCTTCTGGAGCCGTTCTTCGGTCGTGCCTACTTAGAACGCACGATTTGTTGGTATGATCATAGCGGGCTGATCGGCATACAAAGCTCTCTTCAACACTGCATTGTTCTAGGCATAAGTCTCTGGAGTCGACATTAGCAAGTGGTTTGTCATCGTAACCAAATAGTTGAACACCGGGAATCCGATCGAAAGCCCACTGTCTGTGACATGGTTTACCTAAGAATAGAGGAATAAAAAGGTAAATATATGCACATTACTGCATACTGACTCTTTTTTGGTATAGGTAAAATAGTTTGTAATAAATTTTATGTTTTCTAAGAATGAATAATTATTTTCTTTATTGTTTCCTGTTATTTAGTATAATTTTATCATTTGGAACGACATATGATCTTTCGACATCATGCCTCGTAGAGGAATATATTTTTTCAGCTAGTACTTCGACTGGAGTCATGAAAAACAGCCTTATCTATTTTAAATTTCTCCTTTATAATCCTGTGTTTATTTATAATACCAAAAAAACACTTATTACGAATTTTATTTATAAATATATTTATAATACTTAAATTAACAACTGATTTCTAAAAAACACAGGAGGTAGTATTTAAAGTTTTGTTTTACTCTATGCAGTTCAATATCACATAGATTTAAGAGATTCGTCAATATATATTTGTCAGATATGACACAAGTATTACTGAGTTAAGACTATGAATATTTTTCTAGTCTTTTAATAATTCTCAAAATATATTATTTTATTTTATACATAATTAAAAATTTTATTTAAATTTTTCACAATTGTAAAAATAATGTATTGTTTTAATATAAATCTAGTAAAAAACCCTAAGTATAGTGACATTAAAAGAAAATGCATTAAAATTATTAAGTTTTCTATAGAAATGTATTAATTATTTTCCGACCATGAAAAGCAAAACACTATATATTATTGCTGAAAGTCTTAATTTGTATTGCTTTAAAAAATTACTAAAGACTTGTAATATTTTATAATCATATACCCAATCAACAAAATGGAAAAAATAAAAGAAAATCAACAAAAAGAAAATTAAGAGCTTGAGATTATTAAAGGAATAATACCATTCTTAAGTTTTAGATTTTACAATGCAGATGGCAATACAGATACATATACATTTTTGCCATACATATACATTTTTGCTATGTAACAGCTGTGAAGCTGTTACGTATTTGACACCACTCTAGGAGCACGTGTAGCTTAAGGTAGGTTACAGACTCAAGTAACATTACAACCTTTGGGTTCTCTTAATTTAGAAGCAGAGATCCAAGCAGAAGATCCTTAGCTTGGCCTGCTACTTCCAGAGGTATTGTTTGAGAATTTGGAGGTCATTCTGACCACGAACTTATTTTATATGCCCCAGTCACCTTTAGTGAACACGGTGGATCTTAGACTGGGTCGAGCACCGAACCCGCAACCTTTCAGTTACGAGATCGCTGTTTTTGTCGACTGGGCTACCGTGGTTTTCTTAAGTAGTAGTTAAGGTATAAAAAATAATGTATGTACTGCCAACTGTACATTTCATCTTATTACATTTTTGAAACAAAACGGGTGGATCATTATTTATATTTTCTTAACATTTCCCAATTTTTATTACTGTGCTGTTTTGTATTTCTTTAATTGCTTTAGATAAATAGTGTATATGTGCCGAACGATGGCCGAATAGTTAGGGTGCTGTCCTTTGGAACCGGAGATCGTGCGTTCGAATCCCACAAGGGCATGGATGTTCGTAGCTGTTCGGAATCGGCTTTAAGCAGTAGGTCCCGGTCTCATTAACCCTCCTGTTGCAAAAAATTGACCGTAAAGCTCCAAACCAAAAAAATTATATGTAATCTACTACGATATGCTATATTTATCTTTAATACATATTTAGTACAGAAATCAATCAGTTAACATGATTTTGTAATATTTCTACATATGTTAAAAAGAATAAATTAAAACTGCAAAAAATGAAGGCATATTATCTGCATTGCCAAATAAAAACGAATTACCACATTTAATAAGTTCGGAACATTTATTTAACCAATGATAATTTAAGACAATAAGGTTATTCAATATATCTCAATGAATAGTTCTATATTTAAATAATCTACAGTTTGCTATCGAAAAATAGAGACATTCAGATGACTGAGGAATTTAACTATAAATTCAATAACAGATTCAGCAATGACTTCTCTATTTAATCAATCTCTAACAAATATCAGTTTAAATTATTGATCTCTCGACAATACTATTCCAAAAGGGCGTATTTAAAGTGTTGTACTGCAGTATCTATTCTTAGCTATACGAAGGCAAAAGGCAGTCAATATTGTTTCCAACTTGACAATAATTTCCTCATCTTACGTAGAAATTCTAAATTGAGAGATATTGGAATTCCAATATATGCAAACAAATAAAACTAAAAATGTGTATAATTAAAAATTTTTTTTTTAATAAATCATAGTTTCTACAAAGGGTAATCTATAGGTATTAGAGAGCATACCATACTCTTAATTTGAATATCTTTTAGATCAAAAGAAAATTGGTACGTATAGGGCTATTTGCATTACCTACTTGTAGCATGTAAGCTTGTAGCATTAAATTATAAATGTTTGTAATATGGCACTCAAGTATATATGCATGTAAATATATATATATATATATATATATATATATATATATATATATATATATATATATATATATATATATATATATATATATATATATATATATATATATATATATATGTATGTGTATATATATATATATATATATATATATATATATATATATATACGTGTGTGTGTGTGTGTAATATTAAAATCCCTTATTAACATATTTTAATATTAATTTAATAACTTTTGTTCATAAAGTACGTTGGGGGTTTGCACTGTAATTCTGATTTTTTCCTCCAGACAGCTATAGACTTAATTCAGCCTCTGTCTGTACGATTTTAGCCAATAGTTAGCGCGTTTTCTTTAAACATGGGTATTTTTATCAAGTGATCAATTGTGCTTAGGGATTATTCGTGGTCTTTTTACCTGAGAAATTTCTACTTGAAAAGTGTATGTGCGGGATCACATTATCTATGTGCACGAGGTTGTATGGATTTCATGTATCTCACCAAAAATAAACTGTGTTGTGATTTTGAATGAGTCTCGCCCATATTACACACACACACACACACACACATACATATATATATATATATATATATATATATATATATATATGAGTATGTGTGTGTGTGTGTGTGTGTGTGTGTGTGTGTGTGTGTGTGTGTGTTAAATTTAGAACGGCATCAATACTGGATACAGCGAAATCATTGGTTATGAAAGAACACACGAAAATTTGAAAATAAAAATGTTTAGTTTATTAAGTTATTCCATCCTTTGCGCTTTCCCGCAAAAGCATTTTACAGTTATTTATATAAAGGAGTTAGTCAGTCAGTCTTAAGATTTATCACTTAAGCCACAGTAGAATGATAGAAGTTATGTAAAGGAATTATATAAGAATTGTTTAATTGAGCAGAAATTAATTCTTATGTTTTCGAAGTCGGAATAGGTTACCACAGTTAGAGGAGAAACAAATATATTTCGTCAAAGGTTGTAATTATAAGGATAGAATCAATAGAATTTTCCTTTAGGACGCGATTATAATTAAGTTGGTTAGCTTAGCTAAAATATTACACACAAATATGTGTATGTATGTCTCTATGTACAGATATACGCAGATATAGTTATAGATAGATAAGTATGTTCAGGAAGGAATCTTATTATTTAACTAAGATTCAATTCCGATGAGTTATGGAGTTTTCATTTTACAGTATAAAAGCAAGCTTGAAATTTAAAATAAAACTGATCTGTAAATTGTACTGAAAATTTTCATAGACGTTTTTTTTCATAATTAGTCTTTTCATGGTTCATTCGTTTTTCAAGTATTTGATTAGTTTGGTTAGGAGTGCTACAGTATAATTTTTTGTGACTGGGGCTAATGAGACCGGGACCTACTGCTTAAAGCCGATTTTTAAAAGGTACGAATATTCATGCCATAGTGGTATTCGAACTCACGAAGTCCTCTACCAGATATCAGCGCCATAACCATTCGGTCATCATTCTGCCTTTATGTATTTAATTTAACCTTAACAAGATTTAAGCAACAAAATTTGAAAACCTGTGGTATATGATATATGTATGGTATATGATATATGTGGCATATGTATAATCTTTATACATGTATCTGTGAACATGTATCGCAAACTCATATTCATGTGATTCTGTATATACATGCAAATATGTATGTATGTATGTATGTTTGTATGTAATTCTACTTTCTGTAGTTATTTCAATCCTCTAAAAGAGATAAATTACTTATATTTTAATGTTTTAATTTATACCTTTAAAATGGTAGATAGCCATGAAAATAGAAATAGGCCGAGAAAAAATTAAAGAAAAAAATATAATACAAAATCAAAATCTTGCTTTAGTATTTTATTAATTATTGGAAATATTGGCGATATAAAACAATGCAAAGAAAAGGGAGATAATACATTTTAGTTTTATCATTCATTAGATCCTCGCTTATTTTTAAAATACTTTATAAAAGAATCATACTCTAAAAATAACTTCAACAAAACTCGATAACTGTAAAATAACAATATAACTTTTAACGTTTCCTATCCAATGCGGCAAAAAATATTGAAAAGATTTAAAAAATTATATGAAGTCATTTTTACATGCCTCCTGCCTATCGATACAGCTTTCTATTAATGTCCCTAACGACTGGTTAAACACGGGAATCGGTCCAATTACCGCATAAAAACAAATGAAGGGGTATGTTTCGGTCGGTAAAATATATATTTTCGTTGCTTCACTTGATTCGTACCGTATCATTAGGGGAGAAGATGAACCGTATGGGACATCAATTCGATATATCGCCCTCAGATTCGTTACACAAAAACAAATTATTCGTAAGGTTCCGCGGAAATACAGCTTGACAACTGAAATCTTGTGATCAATAGAAACAGAATTTATAAAGAGCTTATTTTGGGATAGATTCGTTTTTAATTAACTGTTACTTGCATGTTTCATTTTATTTAAAATATATTTTTTTGCTTTATAAGATATGTAATGATTAATAAATAATACTGTATAGAGCAGATAATAATATGTAATTTGGAACAAAGAAACAAATCTCGAAATGTCAGAAATCTTTATATTAATCGAAGATATAAAATTTCACTTCGTAACTTACTCAAGTGGATTTTTAAAAAGCTGTTTAACGTATCTTGCATTTGTACTTTTTTTACCTTTCGTTATTTTTCGTTTTAGTTTTACTAAAATTTGCTTAATACTTTCTAATGAATTTAATGGTGTTTTCTTCATTTACAATTACTCCATTCAGCACATTTATTTAATCACTTCAAAATACTCATTCGCACAGTACGAGTATTTTGCTTTATAAGATGTATAATGATTAATAAATAACATTGTATAGATCAGATGGTAATATATAATTTTAAACAAAGAAAAAAATCTCAAAATGGCAGAAATCTTTAGTTTAATCGAAGATATAAAATTTCGCTTGCACACTTTGTAGCTTATTCAAGTGCATTTTTTAAAAGCTGTTTAACGTAGCTTGCATTTGTACTTTTCTTTACCTTTAGTTACCTTTAGTTTTATTTTTACTAAAATTTGCTTAATATTTTCTAATGAATTTAATGGTTTTCTTCATTTACAATTACTCCATTCAGCATATTTATTTAATCACTTCAAAATACTCATTCGCACAGAACGTGTATTTTGCATTATAAGATATGTAATGATTAATAAATAACATTGTATAGATCAGATAGTAATATATAATTTTAAACAAAGAAACAAATCTCAAAATGACAGAAATCATTATTTTAATTTGGCTTGCACAATTTTTAGCTCATTCAAGTGGATTTTTTAAAAAATTTTTAACGTAGCTTGCATTTGTACTTTTCTATAACTTTAGTTACCTTTAGTTTTGTTTATACTAAAATTTGCTTAATACTTTCTAATGAATTTAATGGTGTTCTTCATTTACAATTACTCCATTCAGCAAATTTATTTAATCACTTCAAAATACTCATTAGCACAGAACGAATATTTTGCTTTATAAGATATATAATTATTAATAAATAACACTGTATAGAGCAGATAGTAATATATAATTTTAAGCAAAGAAACAAATCTCAAAATGTGAGAAATCTTTATTTTAATCGAAGATATAAAATTTCACTTGCACTCTTTGTAGCTTATTCAAGTAGATTTTTTAAAAACTTTTTAACGTTGCTTGAATATTTATACTTTTTTTTAGCTTTAGCTAACTTTAGTTTTTTTTTTTTTACTAAAATTTGCTTAATACTTTCTAATGAATGTAATGGTGTTCTTCATTTACAATTACTCCATTCAGCAAATTTATTTAATCACTTCAAAATACTCATTCGCACAGAACGAGTATTTTACATTATAAGATATATAATGATTAATAAATAACATTGTATATATCAGATAGTAATATATAATTTTAAACAAAAAAATAAATCTCAAAATGTCAGAAATCTTTCTTTTAATCGAAGATATAAAATTTGGCTTGCACAATTTGTAGCTTATTCAAGTGGATTTTTTAAAAACTTTTTAACATTGCGTGCATTTGTACTTTTCTTTACCTTTAGTACCCTTTAGTTATATTTTTCCTAAAATTTGCTTAATACTTTCTAACGAATTTAATGGGGTTCTTCATTTAAAATTACTCTGTTTATCAAATTTATTTAATCACTTCAAAATACTCATTCGCATAGAACTAGAATAATTATAAAAATACTGTATTATTGTATTTATAATAGTATCTATTTCTATATAAACATTTTTTCTTTCGATATTGTATACATTTAGAAAATTATATAGCTTTATTAAAAAATAAATATTACAGAAAATTATGTCAAAACAAAACTTGTAATCTATCGCTTCTTATACTTATATTTCTATGGAACTTTAAAAAAAAGATGAACGCATTTTACAGAGTTTATTATTTAAAACTATCAGGGTTTTTAAAAAAAATCATAGATTTTAAATGAAGCAGTAAGAAAACATGATACCAGATGTATTGAAAATCCCATTTAAATTGTTAGTCATAAAACTGCATCTGAGAAGATCGTTTCATACTATGTACTATATATAAATAGAAACAAAAGAGTGTTTGACTGGATATGTAAATTCCTGACTTTAGTTACGCGGATTGAATTTTACAACAGGAATAAACATTTTTATTAGGTTTGAATTGAACTTAAGTAGAAGGTTCAATTAGCAATTGAATAAAAAAATACAGCATTTCAAACAAAAAACTTACATTAAGTTTAAACGATAGGATTAGTATTTTACAGGAGAATACTTAGACATTGCTGTTAGAGATCTACTGTTTAATGAATTATACTATTTCTCAGCAAAATTTTTATTGCAATAGCCTGTTTTCATCCAATATAAACTAAAAGTCCTGCTTTGTTTAGGACCATCTTTTTTTCTAAATCATTTATAAAGGTATAACTTTATAAATATTATGCAATTTTAATTTAAAGTTTGATTTAAAAATATAAATATAAAGCAATATATTTTTCTGAAAAAGAGGGGTATACATCATGTGTTAAAAAATAAAAAACTACTCATTCGCAAAATAAATTTTAAAATTCTTAAATTAGAAAGCTAATTTTTTATAATAAATATAAGTTAACTGTAATATCTATGTAATATAACTGTAATATTCTATGAACCTCTATGATATTAATATGAGTAATATATTTTATTTTATAAAATAATAAATATTATTTTTTTCTATTTTCCATTTCCTAATGGTTTTTAAATTTTCTTTCATTTTAAAATGTTAAACTTTAAACTTTTGGTTTACAGAATAAAACAGATGTTTTACTTCAATTTGATTTAAAAATTTTATCAGAAATATACACATTTCAAAAGGGATACTGTGGGTATATCAGTATTTTCATTTGGTGATTTTTTCATGTTATTATAAATAATATATTACTTAAAATTAGAATAATAAATATATTTTATTCAATCCAGAATAGTGTTATAGAAATTTGAAAGAGGTAACCTGTAAGAGGTAAACTTTGTAAGAGGAGCAGAAGTATTTATTTTATGTTGATCTGTAATTAAGTTTTTATAATTAAGTTTTAATACTTATACATATGGACCCCGATAGCTCAGTCAGCAAAGGCAGTAAACTCTTAACCTGAACAGTTGCGGTTTCGGAGCTCGAACAGGCCTCAGTTTTTGTTAATCTTTTAACGGTCACTATTATAAATTCTTTGGGATTTACTGAAATTATTTTATAAATGGTATCTATGAATTTTATAAATGTAAATGCATATTTTTTTACATATTTTGAGGGGGTGGAATTTGAGGGGGGTTAAAGTGCAAAATGCAGCCCCTTGTACGGAGTGAAAATGCTTTTTTAAAGGTTTAATTTTGCTTTGGGAACAATGATTATTATCTAAAAGGGTATGATAAAGAAAAAATAAACAATTTACAGTCAAACGATGGCCATACAGTACATCGTTGCTCTTAGGTACCGGAATCATTAGACCCCTAACCAATCAGCCGAACAATGGCCGATTGGTTAGGGTGCTGGCCTTCGGTACCGGAGTTCGTGGATTCGAATCCCACAGTGGCATGGATGTTCGTAGCCGCTCTGAATCGGCTTTAAGCTGTAGGTCCCGGTATCATCAGCCCTCGTGTTGCAAAAAGTAGACCGTAGCACTTCAAACCAACCAACTGACTTTTCCAAGTAACGTAAGTTTAACCACGTATATTTCAAACGAAGTATTGAGCTCTTGTACACTCTCTATTGTGAGTTGGAAATGGCATAAACATAGGAAACCTTAAAGTCCATCCTATGTCTTTCAAAATCAGAGAAAGAATTAAACAGGTAGTTTCGCTCCGAAACCACTGTCCGTTAAAAGGTTAAAGGTGACTAGAGCACATAAAATATGTTCGTGTTCACAATGTCCTAATAGTTCTCATACGATATCTCTGGGGGTGGTAGACCAAGCCTGGGGGGAGTCTTCTGATTTGAGTTCTAAATTAAGGGGACACAGTGGGGGAAATATAACTCACTTTCGTAGCATATCTTAAGTTAAACGTGCTCTCCAGGAGGTTCTAAAGGGGTAACAGCTTCGTAGCCATGTATTGGCATACAGGCATATTGTGCCTGTATTGCCAACTGCGTTAGGAAAAAAAATGTTTAGAAATATGGCCTTAAAGGAAATTTTAAATACTTTCAAACCTTCATAATAGAAATGTAATTAGAACATATAGATTCCTATTTGGAAACCCCAATAGAAGTAGAAAAACTAAGAAAATAACTAAATACCACACGTGTTTTGAATACATTTTAGAGACATGGTTTAGAAAAAAGTATTAGTACTTACACAAATGGACTTAAAACTTAAAAGATTTATTCAATACATTTTAAAGATGTAAGTTATTTAAATTTAAAAATTCGAATGGCTCAAATACTATACTTTTCAAAGCTGTACTAACGGTTAAACCTGACATTTTTTGTAAACTAATCACTTAGTAGCTATTTTCAAAATTATTTTGTTCCCATTGTAGGGACATGCTAACTACATTTGAAAAAAATATAACAGAAAGAAATTAAACACATTTACTCAATAGGTTAAAACAACAGTAATGTATTTTTAGTTTCATTTCACAGCTAGCCGTTTTACACAATGTGCTGAATAAATTAATTCCATTAATTATCTGAAATAAATAGAAAACAATTAAAATGGAAACATTCTTATCTGGAACAGAAAGGCGCTGTTTTAGCCTCTTAATTTATTCAATTCACATCTGATGTTAATCCAACAAGAATAAAAAGTGAATTTAACGATTTGGAAGTTTCTACACATTTTAGTACCTAACATACAAATTCGATGTTAGACACAGGAGAATCTTGCTTTTGAGGTAATCTCTCTTGTTTCTAGATCGAAGACAACTAATTAATTCCGTCATTCCAGACAAGGGACCATGAATTATGGATAACGGATACGTCTCATTTCGGGCTGAGTAAATCGTTTGACTTGAGCTCACTTGACTCCGACGAGTTGGTTCGTGGAATTTATCGTGAATTTTGTGGTTTTGCGGTTTTTCTAAGTAATGATTGAACCCAGGATGCATTTAAGATATATTTAAGATACATACATGATGTGTAATGCATACATTGGTATTTTTGAGCCCTTGGCCTTTTGATATTTAGTAGTGATAAGTCTTGATAATTTATTGACGAGCACTTAGGTTGTTTGCAATTTGTACCTTTAAAATGGTCCATTCACCTTTTCTCTCTCTTAACATGTGTCATCTGAGGGGTAACATTAATTGGATTTTAGGGCACATTTTGTTATTACTGTAAGGTTATCTATGAGGCAATCTTTCCAGTAGCAAGTTTCTTTCGTTTTTAACCTTATAGTAAAACAGGTAACTTATTGATTAAAAGTATATTCTTTCAATTCCTCTTTGTCTCATAAAGTAAGGTAAACTAAATTTTAGAATGAATGCATGTATAATACACGATAATTACTTGGTTTTGCAAAATGCACACATTCTAAAACAGAAGTATATTTTTTACACGTTCTGAAAATTAAACTTACAAGTGAGAAGATTTTTGAAATTCCGCATGGATGCTTGAGAAGAATATTCAGTGATTAAAAAGATATTTTATTGACATAACAAAATTTACTTAAGAGCAAATCATAATTTAAATAGTTCTTGCTAAAGAGATTCAATATTCAGCTATCAGTAAGCTGATCCCTCACTATATACTCAAGACGATTTCATAGTAGTAATAGAGATGCCAGGAAGAAAATTACAAATATACTAGAAAGTAACTATAAACATATGTATGAAAAGAATAAACATGATACTCTTGTTCATTTCGGGCTGACTAAATCATTTGACATGAGCTCACTTGACTACTAGGAGTTGGTTTGTGGAATTTATCTTGAATTTTGTGGTTTTGCGGTTTTTCTAAGTAATGATTGTATCCAAGATGCATTTAAGATAAATTTAAGATACATACATGATGTGTAATGCATACATTGGTATTTTGGGCCCGTGGTCTTTTGATATAAGTGATAACTCTTGATAATTTATTGACGAGCACTTGTGTGCAAAATGTACCTTTAAGAGGGTCCATTCACCTTCTCTCTCTCTCTCTCCCTCTCTCTTAACTTGTGTCATCTGAGGGGTAACATAATTGGATGTTAGGGCACATTTTGTTATTACTGTAAGGTTATCTATAAGACAATCTTTCCGGTAGCAAGTTTCTTTCGTTTTTAACCTTATAGTAAAACAGGTAAGTAGTAGGTTAAACGTGTATTCTGTCAGTTAAACTTTGTTTCATAAAGTAAGCTAAACTAAATTTTAGAATGAATGCGCGTATAATACATGATAATTACTTGATTTGAAAAATGCACACGTTCTAAAACAGAAATAATTTTTTAACGTGTTCTGAAAATAAATCTTACAAATGAGAAGATTTTTGAAATTCCGTATGGATGCTTAAGAAGAATATTCAGTAAATTACCAGATATTTTATTTTCATAATATTCTCTATAGCGTTCCACTGAAGAGGAAAATATAATCTAAATAGTTCTTGCTGAAGAAATTCGATATTCAGCTATCAGTAAGCTGATCCCTCACTATATGCTCAAGAAGATTTCATAGAAGTAATAGAGATGACAGGAAGAAAATGCCAAATATACAAGAAAGTAAATATAAACATCTGTATGAAAGCAATAGACATGGTACTCTTGTTCATTTTGGGCTGACTAAATCATTTGACATGAGCTCACTTGACTCCTAGTAGTTTTGTTCGTGGAATTTATCTTGTAGTTTGTGGTTTTGCGGTTTTTCTAAGTAATGATTGAATTCAAGATGCATTTAAGATATATTTAAGAGATATACATGATGTGTAAGGCATACATTGGTATTTTTGGCCCGTGGCTTTTTGATATTTAGTAGTGATAACTCTTGATAATTTATTGACGAGCACTTATCTTGTGTGCAAAATGTACCTTTAAAAGGGTCCATTCACCTTCTCTCTGTCTTAACTTGTGTCATCTGAGGGATAATATTAATTGAATGTTAGGGCACTTTTTGTTATTACTGTAAGGTTATCTATGAGACAGTCTTTCCAGTAGCAAGTTGCTTTTGTTTTTTACCTTATATTAAAACAGGTAAGTAGTAGGTAAAAAGTGTATTCTGTCAGTTAAACTTTGTTTCATAAAGCAAGCTAAACTAAATTTTAGAATGAATACATATGTAATAAAGGATAATTACTTGGTTTTGCAAAATGCACACATTCTAAAACAGACGTATTTTTTAACACGTTCTGAAAATTAAGCTTACAAGTGAGAAGATTTTTGAAATTCCGTATGAATTCCCGAGAAGAATATTTAATGATTAACCAGATATTTTACTAACATAATGAAATTTAATTCTCAACAACATTCCACTGAAGAGGAAAATATAATTTAAATAGTTCATGTTAAAGAGATTCGATTTTCATCTATCAGTAAGCTAATTCCTCACTATATACTGATGATTTCATAGTAGTATTAGAGATGGCAAGAAGAAAGTTCCAAATATAGTAGAATGTAAATGTAAACATCTATATGAAAGCAATAAATATAATACTGTTGTTCATTTCGGTCTGACTAAATCATTTTACATGAGCTCACTTGACTCCTAGGAGTTTTGTTCGTGGAATTTATCTTGAATTTTGTGGTTTTGCGGTTTTTCTAAGTAATGATAGTATCCAAGATGCATTTAAGATATATTTAAGATATATACATGATGTTTAATGAATAAATTGGTATTTTGTGTTATTGGTATATAATTTCGATATTTTATCTACACGTGCTATGGATATAGATAATATATTCATATTTATATAATATATATATATATATATATATATATATATATATTATATATTATATAATTATATATATGAATATATATATTTTATTATATATATATATATATATATATATATATTATATATAAAATATTTATATTATATATATATATATATATATATATATATAAATAAATATTTATATATATATATATATATATATATATATAAATTATATTATAATATATTCTAAATTATATATATATATATATATTTATATATATATATATATATATATATATATATATATATATAATATATATATATATATATATATATATATATAATATATATATATATATATATATATATATAAGATGTATTAAATTTTGAAACAGAAATAATTATGTGTTACATCATTCGGCATATCATAAGTTAAAATTTTGATAAAAATTGAGCTTATATTGACATTTGAAATTCTGAATAAGTAATTATACTCGATATAAATTCTTAATATGTTAATTTTCTAATACCAATATAAATAGAATAATCTATAACAAGAGTCGATTTGAGGGAAAAAATACTTATCTCTTAAGGTGGTATTTAGTTTGAACGTCTAAAGAAATAAAATGTTCTTCAAAAGGCATTCACCTAGCAGGTAAAAACTGTATGTATTGAAATAAAAATTCCCCTTTTTATATACGGAGAATAAAGATTTAATTCAATGAAGAGTGAAGGAGCTTTTAATCCGATTAAGGGTTACAAAGAAATTCATAAAGTATTAGTGATAAAAGAATATTTTATTCACTTAATAGCTCCTTTATTTCTAAAATGTTAGGCAAAATAATGTAGAGGTTTTGTAAAATAATCATTGAATAGAAAAATGGATGAAAATTGAAAGATGAAATAAAAAAATAGATTGTACAAAAAGTACAAGTGCAGAGATAAAAGAGCATCTAAATGAAATAAAAAGGAGGAAAAATGGCAACAATCTCATTACTTTTTGCACTTCCTTTTTCTATGAGGTCAGAGCAGAGGTCGATGTCAGTGTTAATCATTCATGAATTATAAAAAGAATTAACGACAGCAAGAGCTTGTAATAATTTCATTGTGTCTTAAGGATATTGAATAGTAAATAGTTGCTTTTTGTTTCACTAAAATAACTAATCGTAACACATTTGTAGATGAAAATTAAGTTTTTAACAGTGTTAGTTTTTAATGGTCACTAAAAGTCAACAAATAATTTTAGTACAAATACATACAATGTCATATGATATGCTATTGATATATGGAGTTATGTTACCGTTGTATTAATGATATTCAACAGCTATAAGTGCATTAAAATCAAATAAACATGAATATTTGAACGGAATAGTAATAGCAATAAATTAAAATATTTATACACATTTAACATTAAATAAGTCTCTAATTTAAAAATTTTTGACTCTGCAGTAGATTTTAGAATAGTAATTCCGTAGTAGATGCTATCTCCAAAATTATTAATTTTGTCCTTTTGGGAAAATTTTAGTTTTATATCCATACAAATTTATGTAAAATAATGAATATATATAAGACTTCTTTAAAAACTTAGGCATGGGTTTTCAGAAAGCATTTCAAGTCAAGGTAGAAATGAAAAGTAATGAATTGAAAATGATTTCAAATTAGAAATAATAGTATCCGAGGTGATATTAATTTATCCTTTTATTTGAACCTCTTATATATAAAAATATTTTACACTTTTCATAAGTATATAATGATTGGAGAAAATATAAACAATTGAAAAGTAGTTTATTCACCATTAGATTTGTTAGGTATTATTTGTGTTCATTCAGATGAGTTTGGTAATGATTTTAACTTGCATCAGTCATTTTATCAGCAGTCACATAATGTTTTATTATAAATACAAGCCTATGGGTAAAAGCTTTATAAACTGCATTCACTTGTAGATAACAATAATTCATAAGGTCTGAGGAAATTATTATAAATATCCTTAAGTAAGTATCATCATATACCTGCACATACCTTCTGTCTTTGTTTTGCTATTAATAATGACCATGTTATGATTTTGCGTCAAAGGTTATTTAAAATATAAAATCTTAGCGTAATCTATCCATTATAAAATCTGAGGGTAAATTATTTGAGGGAATAAAACTCTATCATGAAATCAGTAAAGAACTCTCTTATTAAATACTTACTTCTTAAATATTTAATATTACTATATATTTATTTTATTGTGAATTCAACACATACCTATATTCGTAACCTCACAAGGAATCATTAAAACGCCACAGCATGTTTTATGAAAATACTTTAATTATGCGATTCTCTTAGTACTAGAGGTACATTCTCTCTGCTACACTTATTTTAAAATCTGTAATTAATAAATTAAAAACTAGTTTAAAAACTAGACACAGAAAATTATCATAAAATACAAAGTCTCTAATATGCCTCTTGTCATAAAATAAGTATTTCACTGAACATTTGAAATCCAGTTAAAAATTGTGTATAACTTTATTTTCACTACCTGCTATATATTGCCCCTTTTCACAATACACATGAAGAAAACTTAACCAGCCAATGCATTATTATTATAAAAAGCAGAGTTATGGAAAATAAGTAATAATTAAAAACCAAATTGTGAATAAATTTTGGAATTTAGTTCATTTTTATTTTATTGTAAAAAATATTTTGCAACAGTTTAATAGATTTAACATATATATTTAAATGTTTTAAAATATAGTATCAACAATATATTTTAAAAGATAGTATTTACTCTATATTTTAAAATCCATTACAATAAAAACATTCCTTTACAGTAAAGGCATTCTAAACTTTCTATTTAAAATATCTTTTGTATTAAATGCAATATTAAACGAATAATTTTCATAGCAAAATTAATAAAAATGGGTCCAATTTAGCATTAATTTACTTGTATATTTCAACGTTCAATAAAATAAAAAAAAATTAAATATACTTAGTTTAATACAGCATCCTTGTTAGCTCTGAATCATCTTTAGGTAGTTAAATGCATCTTTCCTTGACATTGATTTTATAAGTACATTTGAGTTAATCCCCAATATTACCGAGCTAAAATACATACCACTCTTTGGGTAAATATGGACTCTTTGTCTGGTACTTATTATCGTGCCATTTTTCTTTGAAAACGTATCATCTGTCATGGGTGATTAACTTTTTTCTCACGGATCTGTTTTAAAAGTGGAATTCTGTATCATCCGAGACAAAATAATAATTGGGTTACGCGAAGAGAAATATAATCTTGAAGAATATTTAAAGTGCCATTCGAAAATTTATTTTGGTACTAATAATTTAAAGAGAAAGCTCTCTAAAATGCATTGTTATAAACTTATCTCATTTTCAAGATTATATGATGCAAAAAGATTTTAATCCTTTCCCTTAAGTATTATATACAGGTCAACGAGCAAATTCATTTTATGAATCGGTATGGTAAACATGGCTTTCCAGATTAGGTAGAAAAAATAATTTGAATAACTATTAAGCAAAATTCGTAAAGCCTCAAAGATCTGTGAATATCGGAAAAAGGGACTCAACAAACTGTATTTCTATTTAAAAAATAAAATAAAATGGATAGAGAAATTACATGGTAAATTTAATATTTCTAAACATTTTGCATTATTATAAATGATATAGATTATTAATTGTAAGCAGGCAAATATATAAAACAAACAAATGTTTAGCATTTATAATTACTTCTTTAAGTAATCTGATACATAAGTATGATATACTGACATCTTTTATGGTTGAGGTATGGAATTTTGTAAGTAACACACCCAGCATTTTGTCAACGTATAGTAATATACAAAAGTGTATTATAGCGTGATTTGACAAAAATATGATAGAAGTAAAAAATTATTATAAAAATTCTTAGGCTGATGCATGGTACTTAGGTTAGAGCTTAAAACCATATAGACTTTTTTCCTCAATCTATGCTTCTATGGGAGGAAGTGTATCCCCACCCCATTTGTATGCCGCTGTAACACCTCAACTTTTCAATTCGAGTTCACTGTTATGGAGATCTCAATAAAATTTTAAGGCATATCTAAATCCTAGATTTATAAGAATTATCATTAGAGATAATAGTTTTATGGAAAAGTATATCAAACACTGTATTTTAATTCTTAAATTATGAGCCTCCTAGGAGATTCTGGAAAGAGAGCGAGATAAGGCTTTAGAGTTTATTATATTGAGGTAAAATATTAACATTACGAACGTATTTCCATTGTTTCTTTGTAAACAATATTTTAATTGTTTCTCAAATTCATACACTAATTTAGTTATTTCTGAGAAACAAATTTCCCTCCTTTAAAACTCGAAGAAAATCAACCACATTTTCGTTTTGTTCCGTAAATATAAATGTATGAGTGGATAATTCTGATCAAGTGAAATTAAATAAGTATTTAATTTCAATAAAACATAATTTTAATGGCTGCACCAACGAGAAACATGTACATTAAAACAAGAGTTTAAGATATTTTAGGTGTCCCCGGCTGTACAATCTACAGCAGCTCATAATATACAATGCAGTATAAATACAGTAAAAATATTACAAACCAACACATAAAAATACAAAACAAACAAAATAACACTGGAAGTACAAACAAAAGTAATAATAATAATAAAATAAATAAAATTTAAAAAAATTAATGATAATAATTACAAGATAATTTCATGAAAATAATTACAAACATAATTTTATTGTACTTAGTCTTAAAAAATAGTTAAAAAATTAGTTTTTACAATTTTCAAGAGCATTATTTTTTCCGATTTATCACCACATGTTTGGCTGTCATTTGTTTAAGTTTTTGTCATAAAGTTGGGCATTACTTTTTTAAGGTTGGTTCTGGAGCGCTACGGTCTACTTTTTGCAACACGAGGGCTAACGGGACCGGGACCTACTGCTTAAAGCCGATTCCGAACGGCTACGAACATCCATGCCATAGTGGGATTCGAACCCACGAACTCCGGTTCCGAAGGCTAGCACCCTAACCATTCGGCCATTGTTCGGCTTTACTTTTTTAAGAGTTAAGTACTTTGACTAGTCGCAGAGAGCAGAATGCAAGAGGGAAACAATTACTGAGTAAAAATTACCTTGAAAAAAAAAAAAAAAGGATGCACAATTGTTTTATATAAGTTGAATTTAACTTCACCTAGATATGTTGCTATATAAGCTCTATAAATAGAATAAACATGAAGTCAATAAGCAAAGAATTGGAAGAACTTTTAAGAATATTGTTATACAATTCAATTATTATAAATATGCCTTTTGTAATTATTATAAATATGCGATTTTAGTATTTCACAAAACTTTACTTTAAGACTACAGGTAAAAAATTGTATATATTAATAATCAAGATTTAAAATCCAAAATCTCTTAATCATAACAATGCTGAAAATTTGTCAGTTTAAAAATTTATTTATTAACATGTAAAGGAAAAATTATCTTGTTTTTCGATTAAAGAACCAATGCTGAATTGTAAAGAATACGTTATGAAAGAAAATTAAACCTATGTATAAAAAGCGTAGTGTAAAAAAATGCAAAATAAATGTAGGTTACAAAAACAATTCAATGTTGTGTTTACAGTTTTTGTTTAGTTCACTTTATGGTAGAACATTGCTACAAAAATTTGGAGATATCGTGTATGCCACATATTTTGGAAAATGCTCATTAACTTCAGAATTGTAGTACCATCCTAAGGTAAATACAAGGTATGACATATTTGATTGATGCGTAATTTAGTCATTATTCCAACAATATATTTCAAACTAATACATAGCAAAAGAAAACATATAGCCTAACTTGAAAATTAAGTTAACAGTGCTTATCAAACAATAGAAAACGTATAAATATCCTACATTTTACTATTAATGCCATAGGATTTCTATTTCTTTATTAGTATGCAGTGTATTAAGCACATGGTACAAAGGGTTGGTTGGTTGGTTGGTTGAAATTTAGTGGAGCTAATTCCTCTTGGGATAAACTGCACCAAACAAGACGGAAAACCCAGTAGAACAACACAATTTTGGAACAATTTTGAAAAAATCAATTTTGATGAAAGGTTAAAAAAGAAAGATGTCCAAAACCAATAGAAAAAACATTTAAAAACAAATAAATAGGTAGAAAATTTAGAAAGTCAAAAAATCAGCATGATAATCAGCAAAGTTTTATTAAAAATTAAAGATTAAAAAACTAAAACAGAAACTGAAAAATTGAAAAACGTACAGCCGAAAAATGAAGATTATGAATTTAAAGATTCAAAATTATTAAAATATTAAAAATTAAAATAAATTGAATCAAACCCAATTGAAATCAAACTAAAATAAAAAAAACTGAACAAAAAAATTAAAATTGAAGAATTGAAAGATTAAGAAAGAAATATTATAAAATTGAACATCAAAAGTTAGAGAACAAATACAAATCAGATTTCAAAGAACAAGCCAGTACGGCGAAGAAAAGAGAATAAGCCTGGATGCATCATTTCCCCAATGATTAAATTAAGATTAGGTGACGAATTGGCAAAGAATTTTATGTACAATGATTTAAAACATATACAAGAAGTTAAGGTAAGTGCGACTCTGCACATATCTTAAATTCTGTGGTACAAAGGGAAATCGTGTTCAAATATGAGACACTGATATGGAAAAGGTAAAAAAGAAACCAGTTCAGGAGAAAATGTGATGACATTTACTACAAAAACACTTTCTCCGAACTCAAGTTGTTATTTTACTTTAAAAATAAACTTTTCTAAAAGTTTTGAGCTCATACTTTTTCTTTATTTTATTATAGAAAAAGTAAAATCATGTTTAAATAAATTTCGCATTTCATTTCTTTAATAATCACTTTTCAACTAACCTATCCAATTTATTTTACGATCCTTATAAATGCATCGGTAGTGACTACACTCATTATTTGTTATTCCAAAGAATAAATTTGTAAATGTTATTCGTTTGTAAAAGTTTAACACCTTTCATCCAGAATACATAAGAAATATCTATTATTATTGGACTATTACTATCAATTCTGCTTTATGAAAAGACTATAATATATATCTAGCAACTCAAAGGCCTTGAAAATAATCATTTACACATTCAAAGTTTCAGGTAGCAATTCTATCCTTTAAATCAACATTCATAACAAGTTCCTGCCTTTCATATTTTTCCTTTAATGTCATGGTTAACAGAAGCTTATAAAGCAGTGCTTCCTGGATTACCCCGAGACATATTTTTGTATTATAAAACTTCCTTAAACACACCTACCCGAATATTTGAGAGCATATACATATCTCAAACAGTCATTATACTCAGAAATACATTTTAAATTTCCTTCGTCGTATGAAACGATAGCACTCAGAAGTCACACTTAATCCAGAAACTAATTTTCTTTGGCAAAGAGAGGTCTGGACCTCTGATAATTTGAAGAAAGGGAATTTGAATAAGCTCTCAGTTCGCGAGTTTTAAATTAATTTTGAAGTAAAATATTATGTTATCTGTACGAAATACCATTTGCAACATATAATTTGGTGAAGAATTTGAAAAGTCTTTTTGAATACACTGTTTCCTCTATATTTCTCAACTTGCGTTTTCATAAAGTACTGCCAAAAATTCTAAAATTAGTTAACTTATTGCAGTTTTATGTATTTTAGTTTAAATATTATATTGAAACTGTAGATAAAGGAATGCTCATGAAGTAAAATGAAAAATATAAAGAACATAACGTACTTTTTAAAATCTCCGATGTCTGATTAAGGAAAAAAGTTCCTTAACCTTCCTAGTGGATCACCAAAAAGGAAAAAATCTCCAAAAATTAAGCTAAAGTCAGTGGCCAAAGCGTTCTATTATTTTTTTCCTTCACCCTTTGTCGACTAGATTGGAATCCGGGAAACTCACGTTATTGTCCCTTTATTTCCGGTTATATATAGATATATAAATAGATATTACAGATTGTTAATTTTTAATATGTATAAAGCTCGTTAAGTCTGGAATATTATCCTATAAGAAATAATGGATTCTAAAAGTACAAATAAAAATATTCTTTGAGAGACTTATTTGTATATTTTACGAAAATCATCCAAGATTTTTAAGTGGTGCAATTAGAGATGCACCTGTTACCGCAAACGAAATACTTCGAAATAGAGATTTACAAAGCCATGAAAAGCTATCAGCGTCTTTGTGCCTCAGGGGGTAGGGGGTGCACCCTCAAGAAATGTCAGTGAAAGAGGGGTGCAGTTTCTAAACAATTGCCCTGACCCTCCTACCTCAAAACTTCATGGGGGAAAGCACTGGCAAAAATGTACATTACATCTATTTTCGGAGCATATTTAGAGGTAAAAAATTGTCGTTTTGAAGTCATCATCGGTTTGGCGGAATAGTACGTTCGAACCGCCTAGAGGGTTAAACTTTAATTTACTTAATAACAAATGTTTACCGGTTGAAAACATCAGCATAAAATTTAACTTATAAAGTGGTATTGTAGCACTTATGATAGTAGTAGGACATTAGATGTTCACGAAAATTTTGTGATATCCAAATGGGGGGAGGGGGAGATGAGGAAGCATTTTTTACTATATAAAACCCTGTGTTATCCTTACATGTATTATC
>CM063505.1:146725113-146732613 GCA_032207245.1 Pardosa pseudoannulata
ACATATATATATACATACATATATATATATATATATATATAATATATATACATATATATATATATATATATATATATATATATATATATATATATATATATATATATACATATATATATATATATATATATATATATATATATATATATATATATATATATATATATACATATATACATATATATACATATATATATATATATATATATATATATATATATATATATATATATATATATATATATATATATATATATATATATATATATATATATATATATATATATACATATATATATATATATATATATATATATACATATATACATATATATATACATATATATATATATATATATATACATATATACATATATATATACATATATATACATACATATACATATATATATATATATACATATATATATATATATATATATAATATATATATATATATATATATATATATATATATATATATATATATATATATATTATATACATATACATTATATACATATATATACATACATATACACACACACACACACACATATATATATATATATATATATATATATATATATATATATATATATATATATATATATATATATATATATATATATATATATATATATATATATATATATATATATTCAAAGCCGTTTGAAATCAGTTTAAAGAAGTATACTCTTATTTCGTTATTATTTGTATATTAAAAAATTGGTAGAAATTCTAAAATTCTATACACCAAGTTTGATTTAATTTCTCTTTATAAAATTGAACAAATGTTATTTTTACATTTTTTATTTTTAAAAATAAATCGGTTCAAAAATAACTGAATTCAGCTGAGCATACGTGATTACTCCTATTAAATTCATAAGTATATTGTACTGCAATCAGTATTAAACTATTTAAAAGGATTATTTTTCAACATTGCAAACTACATTTAACAGCATGTTAAACTTCATTCAGAATCTCGATAAAACAATCTGCCATTTCAGATAGACATCGCTTTAATTTCGTAAAAGGCTTTGACTCCATTACACAATTGCGTTAACAGATAAATTTAACTCAAAGATCTGTCTCTAATCCAGTTAGAATGAAATGTACGTTAATTCTACGAACTCAATCTAATTTGCTTTTCAACGATGCTGGTAATTTTAACCCTTGTTATATTAGTCATGTTAGCATGACATCTTTATCTAATTAGAATAATTCTATAGATCTTCTGTCCCTTTGGACTTAAAGAGGGAAACTTGTACGATTCTCATTGAACTAATAATCAGTTGTAACCTTATTATAAACATTAAAGTATTCAAAAGGAGATAAATGTAAAAAAATACTGTAAAACCTTATTTATCTATATATCTATCTACCTATATATAAAATATATATATATATATATATGTGTGTATATATATATATATAAATTTATATATATATATATACATATATATATATATATATATATATATATATATATATATATATATATATATATATATATATATATATATATATATATATATATATATATATATATACATATATATACATATATATATATATATACATATATATATATGTATAAATATATATGTATATATATATATATATATATGTATATATATATATATATATATATATATATATATATATATATATATATATATATATATATATATATATATATAATATATATATTTATATATATATATATATATATATATATATTATATATATATATATATATATATATATATATATATATATATATATATATATATATATATATATATATATATATATATATATATATATATATATATATATATATATATAATATATATATATATATATATATATATATATATATATATATATTTATATATATATATATATATATATATACGTACTAGACGATCCAAGAGACGTTGTTCTGTTTTAATGCTGTAAATCCAAAAATTGTAAAATGATTTTAAATAAACTATAATTTGGACCATTTTAAAGAAAAGTAAGGAAAAAATATTTTAAAAATACCTGACACCACCACGCGTACTGTCACATTAGAAACATAATTAGATTTAATTAAATTTCTCCAAAATGACTGTACAGGGACTCAATCCTGGGTGTTCTAGTACTGGAACCAGTTGAGCTGACCGCTGCGACACAGATTCTTTGCCAGTACAGGGTTTCAAATCGCTATATAGAAATCTCAATAAGTGCGCAATTCTGAATATTTCACAGTAGATTGTCCAAGGAAGTCATTTTGTTTGCTTTGTAATTTCAGTTAGATAAACAATTATGTATATAATAACACAATCTTAGAAGTTTGTGACTTTTAGTTCAACATATTAATGAGCGTATTTATATGTTGAACAAAAAGTCACAAAATTCTAGTAACTGTGTCATTATATACATAATTAGTTTTCTATTGAAATTAAAAAGCAGTCAAAAGGGTTTCCTTGGACAATCTAGTGCTAATGTAAAACAATTTCTTTCGGATCAAATTGTGAATATAAACCATTTTCGAATGAACTTAATTACATACACAAATTATCATCAAATCTGTCCAGGCATTTATGAGGAGTTCTATTGCAAACACACGGACAGAAGAATTGTACATATAAAGATATATTAATAATGTCCATTATTATACATTACATCCCTTTTCACTGGGGACGTTTTTCTTTTACGGTCTTCTACAATTCCTAATTAAATTTTGTGATGCAAAATAAACTCATTAATTTAGTTCTATACAATATTTTGCGAAAATCATCAAGAAGTGAAATTCATTAAAGAAAAGGGCACATTCCTGAAATCCGAAGAGCTGCGTAGGATTTTATGGAAACAATTAACAATGCTCGGGAAGTAAATGCTAATCATTAGCCCAAAAAAAGTTGTGGGAATCCAGCAAACAATCGCTAATTAATTTTCCTGACTACAAGCCAGAAATAGCAGTCACGGTTAATTTCATCTTTGAAGACAAAGTCAGACTCTGCTCCTCATTCTGTCGTTCTGCCAGTCCTCTTTTCCTCAGAACTAAATATCACATTTCGACTGGGAATTTCTCTTAATGACACATGGAACACTGCATTCTCCGATGATAATCCCTTTTCCAAGACGTTTTTCGTAAACAGGGAGGCATAAAGTATTGATTTTTGATTCTGTTTGTTGGGAAAGCTTATTTCCTGACATGGCGACACCCTCCATATCCTCCTCAGTTTAGTTCCGCCTCGAGATTTCGATTTTGAATTGATTATGAAGAAGTAATTGCTTGGCTCCGGCCGAGAAATTCGTTTCTTCGATTCCACCTCTGGTAGTGAGGGGAAATATATTCCTAGTCTTATGAAAAATTAAAAAGTAATCATCTACAACTTTTATCGTATCGATTTTCGTGTAATTGAAATTTCATAACAATGTTTCAGCCCAAGTGTTTAGGTGCAAAAGGCAAATAAAGAATCGTTCTTAAAAGGGATCTGAAGCAAGAGTATAGATTTAAATCATGCACACTAACATTAGAGTTGAAATAGTCAACGAATTTATATATCGGCTTTTGTTTTGTTAATACTTTAAAATGAACTTAGTTAATTTAATTACTTATAAATTAATAATTATTTTCTCAATTTTCTTTTCATTTAAATTTTTTTCCTTTTTTATGAAAAATTAAAAAGTTATCATGTACAACTTTTATCGTATCGAAATTAGTGTAACTGAAATTTCATAAGTATATTTCAGTTATTATATTTATGACCATACGTCAAATAAAGAAACATTCATAAAAAGGATCTCTAACAGTATAGATTTAATTAATACATCTACGTGAATAATAGTTAACTTAGTTAGAAATCAGTTTTTGATTCGTTTGTATTATTAAATGTTATGAACTTAATTATTCTGATAACTTAGAAATGAAATTTTACTTTTACGTTTATATATTTTCAATTTTAGTTTTATTAATGCTATTTATGTAAATAAAGTAACAAAGAAATTTTTTTTTATCTGAGTCTTATGAAAACCTAAAATGCAATCATCTGCAACTGTTATCGTAACGTATATTGTTTAAAGAAATTTCATAACAGTGTTTCAGTTGTAATATTGAAGCGTAGAATACAAAGCATTAATTGCTTTGATAGTAAATGAAACTGTGTTGAGACATTTGTCCAGTCTCATGAAGATTTGTGAAAAAGACCTAGAGGATTATCAAATGGTACGTTTAAGATTCACCGACTTTGAAACTATTTACTTTATCTTTACCGAATCATATGGCAATACAGTCTGTTTCGTTAAAGTCCAATATAGATTTCCGTTTGGATTTCTCTAACTTTGTTTCTTTCTTTTAAAAGAAATATTGCCACTTCTCTATGCTTCTCCATGGTTGACGATGTAATCACAAAATGTATTTTCATGATACTAACTCGTGTTAACAAGTATATAGAGTGACCGACATTTCCGTAGCATACAATGCAGGTAATAAAGTTCTCTAATTCGACCTTTCCCATTCTTACTAATTTTTTTCATATTCAGCAAAATTAAAATCTGCGTTACTTATTGATATACATTGTCTCTATTTTTAATCATCTACATATATAGTACTTACGATTCCACACATATATATGTATATATATATGTATATATATATATATATATATATATATATATATATATATATATATATAATATATATAATATATAAATATATATATTTATATATATATATATATATATATATATATATATATACATATATATATACATATATACATACATATATATATATATATATATATATATATATTTAAAAGTGATTTTAAAAAGGGAACTCTTTTATAATAATAAAATAAATGAAAAAGACTCACGATCGCGTAAGGTTTTAGGATCATCCGGTCAGGCGGAAATATTTTTGAGCTATTTGGTGATCTTGCAAACAGATCAGTTTCAATCAGCGGGTGGACATGGAATTGTCAACAACACTCTACGCGTGTCTTCGACGAAAAAGTGAAAATGAAGCAAGTTTTACTTTAACGATGGTTTAATAAACTTATTTTTATCACGAAGAATGTTGAACATTCGCCTTAACTCTACAGTACGACATGTCATATATATATATATATATATATATATATATATATATATATATATATATATATATATATATATATATATATATATATATATATATATATATATATATATATATATATATATATATATATATATATATATATGCATATACATACATATATATGCATATATATCCTATATATATACATATATATATATACATACATACATTTATGTATAAATACATATACATATTTATATATGTACTTACACACTTATATATGCATATATATGCATATATGCATACATACACACACACACACACACATATATATATATATATATATATATATATATATATATATATATATATATATGCAAATAAGTATACATATTTATATATATACATGTATACATATATATGTATATACACATGTGTACAAATATATGCAAGTAATAAGTATATAAAACTATTAATGAGTAAATATAAAACTGTATTGTCATAGATACATTTCAATTGTTAATATATTTTCGTACAATTCAGACAGCAAAAATTTCATCATTGGTAAGTTTAAAAAAAGTAAAAGAATATCAAAAATATAAATGGATTATCTTTCCAGTCTCATTTATATTCAAGTTAAAATCCGGTGCTTCGGAGCATTTTTTCAAGCATTTCACAGGTATCGATTTTAAACAGAAAACCCTATTACCTTAAGAAGCAAATTTCTGACACTTTAAATTTTTCGAACATTTATTTCATTTCATTGGGATGGATACCTTTTTCATGATAGAATATTTTCGTTTTGTTTAAAATGCACCAGCGGCAACGAAACCATTCTGAAAACTAATATATTTTCTTTCATGAAAATATCAATCACGATTTGAAAGAAAATATTTCCGACTTAAAACTGCATTTACTCCGGAATGTGCAAATAATGCTGTGTCTGACACCCATCTGTTATTAAAAGTTCAATTCCTTTAAAGATTGTCTTCCTTTCAGATTGGAAACATAAGTATACGAAATGAAATTCGGTGCCACTGAGCTCTTATTGAAACGGAAAACTATTTGGTCTGAAAGAAATAGGGGGGTGGGAGGTTCTTTCCTGACTATAGTGGTTTGTTTTATGTTTTGGTTGCAAAAAATTTAACGAATCGATTTCAAACCATGTTGTTATGTATAGTAAACAAACACACAAACAAACATCTTAATATAACATAATTAACATAAGTATATGAATAAGTATATGAATAAGTATAACATAAGTATATCATTTTAACATAAGTATATGAAATGAAATTCGGTGCCACTGAGCTGTTATTGAAACGAAAAATTATTTAATCTGAAAGAATAGGGGGTTCTTTCCTGACTGTATTAAAAATAGCATAGCCCGTCATATGACGGGATCAGTAAAATTTTTAATTTTAAAGAATTGTAAAGTATCCTATGAGGCAGGTAAAAAAGTGGTTTGTTTTTATGTTTTGGTTGCCCAGAAATTAGAGAATGGATTGCAAACCGTGTTATTATGTATACACACACATACACACACACACACATATATATATATATATATATATATATATATATATATATATATATATATATATATATATATATATATATAATTAACTAAAAAATTGACTAAAATTAACTAAAAAATAAATAGGTGTTTTTCAAGCGCAGCTTGTAATTATGAATAATTGACAAAATTATTTGTTAATATAAAAACATGTGGAAAAAGTTCTTACATGTTGAAATAAATTAAATTATATTGAAAATGGTGTTAAAAAACACGTCTGTATATTTTAAAGCACCTCCCCTGACGTTAAAAGAAAAATGACTTACTTATGATAAATTATTATTCAGCCTAAAAAAGTTAGTATGATCCATATTTGGAGTTTTAAAGGTTCTTCTAAGGATATTCCATATGTCAGCGTTTGACAAATTTTATCCATTAGGCCCTTAAAATCAACATTTAGAATCAATTTCTTTGATAATTAAAATATATGAAATCATGTATAGAATTAGTGCAAAACTGAGTTAACAGTAAACGATTTTAAAATATGAAAATCTTATTTATTTTTATAAATATAATTAAGTTAATAAAAATCTTTGAGTTTAATACTTTTTGAGTAGACCTAATATGTTTTTGATGTAAGTAGATAATAAAATTTCTTAATAGTATTTTTTATTTTTAAGATACATACAAACGTGAGAAAAAAGTTAACTAATAAAAGTTAACTTTGTTCACTAATAACTTAACAAATAAAGTCAATTAATAATTTTATCTATGAAAAACAATTTGTAATTATATTTGGATTAAATTATCTTTAACTTTTAAGGTATGATAATTTTTAATCGTTTTGTACGAGGATTGTAAGATGTTTTCGTATTAAATAATATTTATAATTTTATATATAAATTTTGTT
>CM063505.1:146737613-146765113 GCA_032207245.1 Pardosa pseudoannulata
AGATAGCTAATAGTTGTAACATATATAATGCCACTAACAAAGATAATTATTGTTTATTTTTAATTTCATTTTAGAAATAGATGAGCTAATTTATCCAATAACTTAATTAGATCCAAGCTAATAATTCCTTAAAACGAGAAAGCGTTACAAAGCTTCTCTGATGTAACCATAAGATAAGCAAATCTTTAGATCTATATTTCCTGACAAAACGGTTAGCTATTGCTCGGGGGAAAACTTCAATTTGCTTAAATTCATAAAATGCCTCAATCTTCTCCCACAATATTTAACTTTCTGAAAGAACTTTTAGCCAAACTTTCTCATTGCACAAGAACAACCTTTCCTGAAGCTATTGTCGGAAACTTTCAGCACATTCCCAGTATTTGTCATTTCGATTTCGGATGAACGGTCCTGTTTGAATAGAACGTAATGATCTATGCAATAAAAGGATTTCTCTTTTATCGAAAAATATCTCGCTTCCCATCACCTAACCTTTTTAATGCTGAACAATATTCTGAACAAGAAATCCTTCTTTTGTTAACTGGTGCTTGATACTCAGATCCCAGCTTATAGTCATTAGATAAATGCAAAGTTTCGAATTGCGCATGAAAACTAATTGCTTTAAAGCAGTAAACAATTATACATTCCTATAGGAATAACTGTCATATAATTGTTGGATTCATAATTATCATTGGAAGAAACTACTTGTTAATAGCAGACGAATGCAAAAACTATATAAATATTATAATTTGTGAATATATCAATTTATAAACTAACATCAAGAGAACTGAAAAAATAAATATTTATAGCAGTTATAAATAATACGCTCAAGAGCCGAAACATTAATACCACCCCTTCATTTTGCAATGAACTCGCCTGGATGACGTGGAAGGCACGTGATCAGGTGGAAGTGGTATTTAACTGCTGCTGGAGAGTCTGAAGAATCCTTCTTTCACTTACTTCTGTGTGTAATGGGAAAGGCTATGAATCTAAGCGATTTTGATAGATGCAGATTGTAATGGCTCGAAGGCTAGGAACAAGTATTTCCGAAACTGCACGACTCGTTTATTATTAGCGATCTACAGTTCTTAGTAATTAGTTTCTGGGACCCCCTTGGTTGTGGTAGAGCAGACCATGAATGCTACAGGGTATCTGAACATCATTGCGGACCAGTTGCACTTTAACATGTCCTCTGTTTTTCCAGCTGGAAATGGAATGTTCCAACAGGACAATGCCCCGTGTCACAAGGCTAAAATTGTGTTGGAGCGGTTGCAGGAACATTATGCTGAATTTCAGTTAATGTTCTGGCCGCTTAACTCCCCGGTTCTCAATCCGATAGAACACATTTGGTAAGTCATGGGACGGCAACTCAAGAGTTCAACGACCACCAATTCGCAATATTCCGGATTTGCGTAACCGTTGCTTTAACATCTGGTACAATCTGTCACCGTCCATCTACCAAGGACTTGTGGCATCCACGTCAAGGCGGGTTGAAGCTATGTTGCGAGCCAAGGTGGGCCAACTAGTTATTGACAGGGGGTCAAAATGTTTTGGCTCTTGAGTGCATATACTTATAAATTGTAGTGGAACTACTGGTATGCAGTTCTTTTAGGAGTTTAACAACAGTTCCGTATGCAATTTTCGGGACACAATATTATCAAATATCTATGATAAATTTCGGAAGTGGACATGGTGCAACTTCAGTTAAAAAAGAATACAACCATGAAATCTTTCACCATATTTATATTCTACTCTCTCATCCTATTCTAGTTTTGTTTATAGAATAAGCTGAGTTTTGCAAGCATTTACAAAAATAACATTTACAATTATTGAAATATTTTAAAACTAATGGTTTTCTTTTATATTAATTGTGTTTAAATTATGATTTAAAATAATTACTTCTAAATTAAATATACGGTTACAGAACTGACATCCATTTTTTATAAGAAAACAAATTCGAAAACGATGAATGCTGAAAAAAATTATGCGAAAACTTGATGCAGAGATACTATGTATGAGAAGAGACTAATTGATTATATACATCATTAATTGGAAGAATTCAACTTTTTATAAATATAACATGTATTTGGAATTATATATTAATATTTTAAGAATTTTTAGTGTTACGGATAACTGTTTTGGGCCAGTGCATTGCCTAACTTAAAAGAATGGTAGTTCTAAATCTATTACTTCAAAATCTAAGTATAATAAGTATGGCCAAATACGAAAATGAAGTTTTATAAGCATTTACAAAAATAACATTTAGAAATACTAAAATATTTCAAAATTAATTATTTACTTTTAAATTAATTGTATTTAAATTATGATTTAAAATAATTACTTCTAATTTAAATATACCGTTACAGAATTGCCATCCATTTTTTATGAGAATACAAATTCTGAAAAGATGAATGCAGAAAAAAATGATGCGAAAACTTGATGTAGGGATACTATGTAAGACAAGCGATTAATTGATTACATACATCAATAATTGGAAGAATTCAACGCTTCATGAATATAACATGTATTTGAAATTATATTTTAATATTTTGAGAATTATTAGTATTAGGGATACCTGTTTCTTGACAGTGCATCACGCAACTTCAAAGAATGGTGGTTCTATCGCCTCTACTTCTCCAATCAGACTATCTGTGTGGATTTAGAGTTACATAAATGGTTTTAATTTATACAAAGCTTCTTGTATTCCAGAAAAATAAGGAAAATCCTCTCCCTCCTCCCTTAACTCATGGTTTTGCTTCAGGTCTGTACATAGGTCCTCCCTCATGTGATACCACCAACTGATTGGTTACAAAACCTCTGATGGTCAAGGAAATTCCTGGTGAACCAGAAAACATTTGTCGTCCAACCAACTTTAAGACATTTTTATTAATAAATTGATATAAACAGTTTTTCTAAATTCTCTCATAACGATATTTCCTGTAAAGATAGGCTGTGTTATATAATTGTCACTGACAGAAATAATAACTCTTACCTCATAATATTGGTGTACCGAGGTACTTTCCCACGATGATCTGCACGTGCATGCACAGCTGTGGGAGAGATTTCGTAGAGGAATTTAGGACTCCAATTGTGCACGTCTAATTTAGGGACCCCCGCAGAGAAGGTATAGATCACGGAATGGCAGCGTAACGGTCAAGCTCGCACAGAGATGTAACCGTGAGTTATGGAAGCAGGGGATAAAAAATGTCAGCTTGCACAAAAGGGGCTAATTTAATGAGCCCACCTGCCCTCCCGAAGGGGGTGCAAATGTGGGAAAAATTCCCGAAACAAGCGCTTGGAAAGGAAGAAAAAGGGGCGTTAAAACCGAGGTGAGGAGTTTGGAAGCGAAGTTAAGAAGAGGAGTTGAAGTCGGGATTCGAGAAAAATGGGACATAGAACCCGAAGCCCCACTCACCATCACCAACTCGTCCCATGAGCCCGGACCGACTCCACATGAGGAAAGCCCCTGCCTGATCCTTTGGACCCACTGAAGGACCTACACATTGAGTGAGGAAAGACCCTGCCTGCTCCCCTGTGCCTTTAATGGAGGTAAAGTTAAAATAATATTTACAGTCACTAAGGCCTCTATTAATAATTTAACATTGTAACTGAGTAACTATGCATTATAAAGAAGAATTGTAATGATTATGGTGTAAATATTAGACATAAATAATTGATAATTATGATGTATAATAGCAAAGGATAAATTTGTAAATGAATGTACAGAATAAATGTCTGAATCTCAATATAAAGTATTATATTCTTATTGTGTTTCCCCTTTGTAAACGAACACTGGTGTTGAGGTTGTAAGTACATTACTATAATTGGATTCAACTAAATGAATTTTTGTCATAATTTTAAAATATTAGAATTGGACGAATATTTAAATATTTGCTTTAAGGTAACTGCAAAAATAAATCATTGAAACAGCTGTATGTAATGCAGAGTTATAAAATATTTCGTTTACTGCCATGTATATATTTTTTATGAAAATTAATATTATGAACATGCAATATAATTTTTATTATCTGTTGATCGAAATTTCGATACAAGTTAGTTATTACATAATGCGTAACTATAATAAACGATAAATAAATCCTATATGAATAATTCTATTAGAATTTTAGGCTATATAATTATTATTCAGAGAAAATACTGACATTTTCCAGATAAGTCGATATAAAGATAATGATAGCCATTATTTAAAAAAAATATCCTCATTTGATGAATGTTTCTGTTTATGAGCATTAAAGCAATCAAGTAATATATATATATATATATATATATATATATATATATATATATATATATTGCTTAAATAATATACAATTATAAAATGCCATTATAAAATCATCTAACATTTTAATGTGAAACAGTATTCTGAATAAGAGATTTTTATTTTGTTAACTGAAGCTTGATTGTTCGATTCCAGTTTATGGTCATTACGTAAATGTACAGTTTCGAAATGCGTATAAAAATTAATAACTTGAACAGGGAAAATATTAATTTCTGTATGAATGACTGTCATATAATTGCAGGATATATAATTATCATAGAACAGGAAGAAAATATAAACTCTATGATAACGTAAAAAATTCAGAATCATCATTACATTTTTAAAAAGTAACACAACCGCAGATCATGAGTATAATTATATACGAACATTAAAATAATTGCAATAATTCGAAAAGACCGAAATAAATTAGTTGAGTTTCGAAAATAAGCGAATTTAAGTGTCATGTATATTGCATAGTTGAAAATTACTTAAAGCAAAAATTTTCTGTGAGTGCATTTTAATTTATTTATCTTGAATATTATTATGATTCATTAACTGTGAAAAGTAAAATCCAAATTATATAAATGAGTACAGTTAATATTCCCATAAATAAAATCTATGTTTTGCCAGGAGTAGTTAATTCCATGCCCTGTAACTATTTCACTTAAAATATTTAAGCTTACACATATTCATTATTTTCTTGTTCATTAAATATAAAAAGTGAAATGTAAAATAATTTCATATGTGAAAAGAGTTAATACTTCAAATTAATTAAATGCAGTATTTCAAAGTAGCAGTAAAATAAATGCAAAAAATATTAAAAATAAAACATGTAAATTGTTAACTTATAAAATATTCTTTCTTTTAGATACTTTTATATAGAATGTATTCTAAAAATTCATCTTTGAAATCAGGCAAATTAATTACCCTTTTTATTTATATTTATAACTCTAAACAACAACTCTCAAAATTCATGAGCAGATAATATTAAAACTATGTTTCATAAAAATGTGTTTTATAATTATAAAAAGCTATTACTTCTAAAAGAATATACTAGTTTTTAACATTTTGCTATTAAATTAATTTTCTTGTACACAAACCTTTAAAAAAGAGTCTGCTATCTTTTCATCTGTGTAATAATTTGTGACTTGTTATGACAGCAATAAATTATGTAATTTGAAAAATACTATAGAAATAATTACTTTAAAAAGAGAAAAAGTTAAAAGATTACAGTGTTGATAATAGAGAGTCTATTCTTTTAAATTATGTAACCCTTGAATTATTGTGAAATATATTTGCGTTTTTAATATTTCGGTAATTTTGAAAAAAAATGTGTATTTGAATTTAATTTGAAAAACTATGAAAACTTTCTAAAAATTATATTTTGAATGATAGTATTTTATTTTATTTAGTCCTAGAAAAGAATATATAAGGAAATTTATTCTTTCCTTTTATGAGATGAAATGTTATAGATTTAGGCACAATCGATTACTATATTTCAGGAAATTTTTTAAGTTACACTAAGCACATGAATAAAAAGCATGTGTTATATTATAAATAATACAATTTTTACTACGTTTAATAAAAAATGAATAAAAAACTACAAAATGTTTTTCACAAGAAGATGTCTCTCTCCTTTTCTCTCACTTTATATATATATATATATATATATATATATATATATATATTTATACATACATATATATATATATATATATACATATAAATATATATATATATGTATATATATATATACATATATACACACACACACACACATATATATATATATATATATATATATATATATATATATATATATATATATATATATATATATATATATATATATACATACATACGATAGCCTATCGTACAATTTCTCTTTTGAAGTAGTTGTCATGAAGAAGAAAGTGAAGATGTTCTACTTGTTTTAAAATTTCTTCAACGTCAGAAACATAATTTTTATCGAAAATATTTTCCAGTGATTTTAAAAGAAAGTACAGTACCATATTTTTTATATACCGGGTTGACAAAATGACACATTCATGCCAAGTAACACCTATGTGCCGTTCTAGTTGAAAACAAAAAAAAAAGAACCCCCAAAGCAAGCAGAACTCTTATTGAAGGTATAGAATCTCGTTCCTACATTTAGTTCCATTAGGAACAAGTCAAACACAAACACCCCTCAAAACCGAGAAGACAAATAAAGGTCTGTTCTGGAAACTGTCTGCTATAGCCCAAGGGGACGAATTGTCTGGAATATATTGTAAGACAAGAAGGGAGAGAATATAGACAACAGCGTAAAGTTTACACATTAAGAAAGTAGAATTTACACAATTGTTTTTTTTTAATCTCTTTCTCTGATTAGAATTACTGTGAGGTTTCCTCTTTGGTTTCTGGTTTCAGTAAATAGCTGGATGATTCTTTTATTGTATTTCTCTCTTCTTAAAATTGCCACAAAATATATTTACCTTTAAATAGAATTTTTTTTTGTCTGGCGAAAGAAATGCATAGTTGAAGTGATCGCTTATAATAGAAAATAACCTTCTGCTAAATCAATAATTAAAAAGGAAATTGTTGTTATGTAATTTTTATATTAATATATTAATTAATTTTATGCTAATTATAATTTTTTTATTAATTATATTATATTTTTTTATACAGTAATTCATGCGAGGAGTAAAAGTGTAAACTTCAACTTAAATTAAGTTTCTTCAAGCAGTTTTTTGTAGATAAATATATATATTTAATGTAACCAATCCCGTAGAATCATATTTTGTAACTTAGACTGCAGCTTAATATTCATCAACCACACACACACACACACATATATATGTATGTATGTATATATATGTATATATATATACGTGTATATATATATATATATATATATATATATATATATATATATATATATATATATATATATATAATGCATGGATATAGATATGTATACGTACATATGTGTGCATAAATATATGTAATGTGCGATGCCCCGAAATAGGCGCAAAAATTTGTATAGGACCATATTAAACCATATTAAGCCTTATTAAACAATTCTTGAAGTCTTTGGTAACGTTTTAACACTACTTTCCATTAGAATCACTTCCCAATTTTACTTTGAAAGACTATCTTTTAATTTCTGCTGAAACAATGAATGTTACACTTGACAGCAATATGTGAAGTGGCATACTTATACTGTGTAGGAAGATATTATTTAAATATTTATTAATAGTAATAGTTAAATATATATCTTCTCTCTACATATAAATTCATTTGTACTCACGCTAAACAATATGCTCAATTCATTGTACCCAACTCTTCTTTCAGAATGATTTTTGCAGATTATAACTAAGAAGTCTTATATAAAGATATATAAAATGCACAAAATCTACAACTTACCGCCTAAACAAATCTTTCTGTGGTAGCTCCAAGCACTGTTGTGTTCCAGAAGCCCCGCTACAGGCATGATGGGGCTGCTGACTAAGACACACTTCTGGTCATCGTGGTCAAAGAAGTAGCCTTGGCAAAGCTCGCTAGCTAGGCATTTACTGTAACAGGCTGTCGGGGGCGTCTCGGGCAGGAATTCTAGGGGACCCAGCAGGTCAGCATCTTGACTTGGTAATTTAAGTCCCGGTGTTCTCTCAAAAGTGATGCGACCGTGGGTGCAATTACCCTGGAATGATGACACTAGAAAAAAATAATTACGTTGATGAAAGTTGTAAGTCAGAAATCCAATTCATTTTTTAAAATAAAATAGCAAATATTTTTAAGTAAATTAAATAGATTTAAAAATCTTAAAGTGAAAACAGGGAATTATCCAAAAGTGTGTTTTATAATTAATTGCCATATTCCTTAAGTTAGTTGCAGTAAGTACATATGTTGTCATATTTTCGTAAAATAAGTTTCTTATGAAATTCTAATTTTTATCAAATACTTTTTAGCATCTATTTTTTTAAAGAAAGGTGTTATAATCATAGCCAAATAAGAAAATCAAAAGTATGTACTGAGATTGAACATGAATGTATCAAATTTTATTGCATTTTCTTATCTTCAAGAACTTTTTTTTCTTACTTTTAACTCGTGCTTCCACTTTAAATCCGGTTTTAAGCGGTTTCGAGTATACATGACTGCAGTGCGTACAATTGTTTTCATATCTAGGTTATCCAAGTAATACGGTTAGTTTGATGTACTGGACAAACAGATTTAGTTTTGTTTAGCCGTTGATGAGATAGTGGTAAACTAGCAAATCTACTTAGAGTTTTCTTCTTCAAAATAAGAAAGGAAAAGAAGTGTTCTGAACATTAACTTTTCAAAAAATGCCTATGTATTGAACGAATAGCTATGTTCAAATTTACTCTCCTATTCCTCTATTTTTCGTTTAAATACAATATTAAAATATTGGCATCCGTCTTATACTTTTCGGAATACCGTACAAAAACAATAATTTTATAACTGATCACTGTTTGCTTTTTTCCATTACTTTCCGAGAATTTAAATTTAATATTTTGAAAGTCATTAAAATGTTAATTCAACTATATCATTAAGTGTTTAAGTAGAATTGCTTACATTAACTTTTTTGTACTATTCAATTTATAATAAACGAATCTCTTAAAATATATATTTACTTTAATTAAGAATATTTTAATTTAAATATCCCATACCTTCATAAGTTACGCTTACAAAATTAATTAAAACCTTAATCTTCTGCAATTTTTAAAATTTCTTGAAAGCAACAATAAATTCGATTGTGATAAGTTTAGTCACTTCATGCATTTTACATGTACTGCAAATTTATTCTTAGATAATTTTATTTCTTATAATCTGTATTATTGTGAAATTTGCCACAAATAAGAGAAAAATTTCCAAAGTTTCAGCGTGTGACAACGATATTTTTATATAATAGTATAATTAACGTTAACTTTGCATAAAGAGAACTTTAATTTGGATTTAGTAATAGATAAAGCCAATTTTCATTGAAAATCTATGAGAATGTACGGTACTTAATCAGCGATTTTCTGAACATAAATATGGTATAAGAATAATTCATAAAGAAATTTGCTCGAATTCTGGCACCAAATTGAATTTTTTTAGGGTTATCACATGTGCACACACACACACACAGGCAGATATTACCACATAACTTATGACAGAGGTATTTAAATATAGTTTGTTAGAGATCTCTGTTGACGGGTGTTTTAGTAAATTAGTATATTCTGAAAGAAACAAGTTGATTAGTATTCTGGTTGAGATAAAATAAGGATAATTAAGAATGAACTGAATAATCTTTGAAAAATCATTTAAATTGTATATACTAAAGTAGAGAGGTTCGCAGCTAGGCTTGTGCTTGTGATATTCATGTAGAAATTATGGAACCTACTTTGAAACAGCTTGACACCTAAAAGGAAGAGTTTTGTTTTTTTCTTCCAAAAAATCAATGAAACAGAAAAGAACTTTAAAGGAGGAAAAACTTCAAATAAAAGAGTTAATTTATCTTATATCAATGTAATTAGTATTAAGTTTTACCTTTAAAGGTGCCATTATTATTTTTACATAACTGCATAAATTACTAATTGTATTTTTGTTTCATATTTGCTTTTTACATTTACCAAAATGTTTATAAGTCATTATCTTGTTTTAATAGTATAATCTGTCTATTTGTATTTTCTTTCTTTATTATTTTTCTGATTTTAACTGTTCTTATTGTCAACATGCACTTGTGACCGTCATATTTGGATATTTGATGTTATCTCAACTTGTCTCAATAAAAATAAATAAATAAATAAATAATAAAAAAAATTAGACCAAAGTCTTTCCGAACACTTTCGCGTTTTTAGTACAGTGCTTAAACTCTCCAGTTAGTTTATTTTTATACTTTTTTGTTATATTTTTTAGTGTTCCTTAAGTTCTGTGCAGTATTGCTGTCCTGACGATTAGTTATTATTCCCCGTATGGCGAAAGCTGGGTCGGGTGAAGAAGTTACTTACTTACATAACTGCAGGTCGAAAATAGAAATATTCATTGAAACTCCATTTCTAATTCAAAAGGGGTTTTAATAAAGAAAAAAAACTAGCATCAGTAATTTAAAGATACTAAAATTGAAATATCACATGAAGTATTTATTTAAAATGATTAAAAGACTGGACAAAAATTGTATAAATACTCAATGACACAAAACAAAATTAAAGATCCGATGATATTCAAACGTAATACAATAGGGTATGGAAATATACATATTTCCATTTATATTTCCATATCTTATATGGAATGTTATATTTATATTATATTATTATATATTATTTATCCATTATATTATTATAAATTATATATGTATTATATTTTTATATATTATATATTTAGGATGAATATTTTATATTATATATGTTTATTTCCATATCTTATATACTACTATTATTCAGTTTCAAAGTATTCATTTATATATAATATTCACCGATGTTACATTTATGATCGTAATTTTACAATTTTATTTAAAGTTAATATTTATCTCATGGTTAGGGTGCTGTCTTATTTAGTTGTGGGTTGAAGTTTTCGTAATTGTGTGTAATAGATTTTATGCAGTAAGTAATTAACTTTTGTAAAGTTATATATAGATCATAACATCCGGAATTAAATTTAAAATGTTGAATATAAAATTGAGCATTCTTAAGACTATATGTTTTTGTGTTTGTGTGCATGATTCATTTTATTTTACGCATATTTATTTAACGTTAAATAATATTGACACTTTTGTTAAATTTATTAGATCATTTTAAGCTATATATATTAAGCTTAAGTATATAATTACTATTCCAATCATAATTTTTCTCCTCTCCTTGCATTATAAGTTTAATTCTGTCTTCAACACCATTTCTTTTCAAGAAAAAGTTAGGCAAAATGTACAAAAATTTATTTGTTAAAGTTTAAACTAAATTTTATTTATCAATATTAACTAATAGACATGATTTCTCCAATATCAAGCATTGTATCCTAAACATGTAACAGTTTAATAGCATTGTAAAAAGCATAGAATTCTTGAGAGTACTCTAAAAGTATTTAGCTTAAACATTTAAATATATTTGCATTTAGAAGAAAGACTTTTAAGCAATTATCCAATATGCGAGTAATGCTGTTTTCCAGAAAGAAAGTAATTATGACGTGAAAATAAAGAAAGGAACCAGAAACTGCATTTTAATCTAATTTCCTGCATAAACTTCTGAATTAAAAGATTTGGTTCATTAAGTAAGTGATCAAAATTTCTAACATTAAAGTTTAGTTTATATTTTTAACTCCAAATGAAATTTTCTCAAGTTTCTAAAGCTTTTAAGTGAATACTATTGTAAAAATAAGTAAGATATTTCATAACGAAAGAATACATCCTCAAAGCAATAACTTTTTTAAGACCTTCATCACTGCAAGTAAAAAGTTTGTCAAACATACATTAACAAGCACTAAATCCTTGTGCTGACAAAATACATGTTTTCAACGGAAAACCACAAAATTTGAGGATTTAAACGTCTTAGGTAGCATTAAGTAGTTTATTTTAAAACACGCCTCAAATATTTTCCGATTCTTTGCCGTCGAGTGCTTGAACATTTAAAAAATCTGACAGTGTAAGTTTGACAGCATCTCGTTACATTAATACCAAAGGATTAAATTCTGAACCAGCCGTTATTTTAAGATACATACAAGATCCTAAAAAATTGGGAGATTTAAAACTATACAAAAGATTTTTGCGGAGAAATTAAGCATCTGATGTTTTAAAAAGAGGCAATTACTGCTTCTGTACATTCTTTTACATTTAAAGCCTTGAGGATTACGTTCATCTATTTAGTTCTTAAATTCTACTTGAAAGAATAACAAGTAGGGGTTTAGAAAAAAATCTCTTTTTGCAATAAATATCTATTAAAGTATTTTCACGAGCTTCAAAAATTAATTTGTACTTCAGGACATAAGCCTAACATTTTAAATGTTTCTGTTTTAATGGAAATAGGACGAAGTTTCTTGTAAAAGATCTTAAAGAAATCCTTATGAATATTTTTGAAATTATTAAATAAGTTAAATAAATTTACTATTAATTTAAATTTATGGATACTTCTTATAGGTTTCTTTAATGAAGTAATAAAAAGTTATACACCAATTCTTAAATCAAACGTTTGAATACATCATATATTTTCAAATTAACAGTCCAAATGGTTACAATTATTCATTAATTTAATTGTTTAATTTTTTGCTTAATTTGGTCATTTATAATTAATTTTTATTTACAGTTACAAATATAGACTCCAGAAAAGAGAATGACATTATATACAAAATAGCAATGATTCTCAACGTGTCGAGGTGTATTGAAAACAATTTGTCACGCAACTTCGACAAAACCTGACACTCTACATCTTCAGCTATATCAGCAATTCGACGGGTAACAGTATCATTTGAAAGAGGTATAGACTACAATTGTTTTGCAAAATTATCTCCAAACATAATTTCTACAATCTCAATTGCTGCTGGCAAAATAAGATCTCCACCAATGGTGTGAGGCTTTTTATATCTGGCTATTTTATATGAAACTTTGTAAGAGGCAATTAAAGCTTTTTCATTCACAGATAAAGTTTTTTTAAACAATGATTTTTGCTTTTCATATGATTTTAATTTTAATTCGAAGAAATCTCTGGGTTTGTTTACGTACTCACTATGAATGATTCCAAATGTCGTTTAAGTTTATTATGTTTCATGCTGTCTGCAGCTAACATTTTTGAGCAAATGATACACAGGGACCTTTTTTCTTCATTTACTTCAGCACTAGTGAACCCAAAATTTAAGTATTCTTGAGAATATTTTCTTGATTTTATTTTCGGAACCCCGCTCGTCTGTGTACTTGTTTATGCTTGTCTATCGTCTAATGCTAGCTTACGCCCGCTTAAAAATTTATCTCTGATTCTGCATAAGTATGCTGCCGTGAATGTTTAATACGGGGAATTGCAATTACACGAAAATATATATAACATACACATTCAGAATAGATTCAATAGCGGTAAAAGAATCGACTCGAATGAGATTGTCTGGAATTGAAATTGGCGTCATAGAACTTTCTCCTTCTCCCTATGAGAAAACATTTGTTCACATCCGCGCACGCTCCTAGCTAAACTTTTAAGCTGACCAGACAAATTCCAGACAAATCTAAACTTCTTGCGAAACCGCGAGAATGCCCGACATGGCGAGAGCAATAAAAAGACTTAGGATTCTTGTTTTTTCAATGCTTAGGATCGGTGTTGCAAAATGTCGATAAATTTCCGTATTCTTGGTAATTTGTAAAGTTTAAAATTAAGGTTGTAGTGTAGTTTTAGCTCAAAAATACTCAAAGTACATTATTATTGTATACATTTTATTGTATGCGGTGGGGAAGAGGGGTGTGCGATGAAAATTATGATTGAAAATTGGGCCGTGAATACTAAAAGGGTGAGAAACACTGCATAATAGTGTACATCTTTTACAGATGCAGTTTTTTGACATTAAAATAGCACATATGCCGTTTGAGTCAATTTTGACCTGTGTGGAATAGCTACAGAATTGAAAGATGAACAATTTATAGTGTAATATACAATATTTATTACTGTGAAAATTTATATCTTCTTTTCATTTGATATTATTTGCTATATTGAAGCACAGCAAATAGGGATAAAAGTTCTTCATAATTTTTGGGAGTTGATAGTTGAATAGTTACTAATGCCTTCCCGTTTTCCACAAAATGTGCAAATAGATAATCTCTTTTCTTAATTCATTTAATACCTGACTAATATTTTAAACTTACATTAATGGATGTACTTAAATATTTTATTTATTTTTCTGGATTCGATATCCAAGTTTGCTTTAGGAAATGAATAAAAAATGTACATCAACGCAATTTTACATATTTCTTAGAAAAATGTAAAAAGTAACATATGTAATAAAAATTGGAAGAACTAGCTTTAAGTTTCATTGGAAGGTTTAGAGAGATTTTTCGGGGAAAAACATTGAGTTAAGTACTTTTTATTTCATAAGTACAGAGTAGTTTTCTAAATTGAAAATTCCCTATAATTATAAGTACTTATAAAGACAATGACAATAATGTTCAGTAAATAATAAAGACTAATCTTCAAAAATTAGAAAAAAATATATCGTGAGTCATTTTTAAACCGAATATTTCAGCTGTATGCTACATTGTAACAACGTAAATAGGTTAAAACAATGTACGTTTTTTCTCTGATAAAGTTAAATCATTAAAACACAACTGTGTACACTGTTTCAGATGCATATGATTATTATTGAAATATACTTTGAATTCCTTAACAATTTTTAGTGAAGGAAACATCGGAAAATTTTTCAAAATTTATTTTAAATTACTAATGTAAAAATAGTTTTTGTGCATAGTTATTTATATCATTTTCAGAAATAAGTAAAGAAATACAACTTTGCCTTTAAACTTTTCATTAGTTTTTTCTATAAGATTATTATGATATATTCTAGCATTTATATAAATATGTTACAAAATGGAATTGTTGCTATAAAAGGATTTAAACATTATTTTTCTATAATTTTATGAAACAGTAACATTTCTTATTATGTAAGAGAACATGCAATTATTCAGTTCTATCTGTTTCAGTTGTATAGCGTATGGGGTATCCGTTATCAAAATTCAGACACCCTTTTTGAAAAAAATTATGTTTAAAATTGTTATGGGAGGCTTGAATTGAATTAAGACTAGACTTCAAAAATTAGAAAAAAAACAGCCTGAGTCATTTTTGAACCAAATATTTCAGCTGTATGCTACATTGTAACAACGTAAATAGGTTAAAACAAAACACGTATTTTCTTTTATAAAATTAAATCATTAAAATACAATTCATAAAACAGTGTACACCTTTTCAGATGCGTATGATTATTACTGAAATATAGTTAGAATTTCTTAATTATTTTTAGTGAAGAAAACATCGGAAAAGTATTCAACAATTTATTTTAAATTATTAACTTAAAAGTAGTTTTTGTGCATAGTTATTTAGATCATTTTCAGAAATAAGAAAGGAAATACAACTTTGCCTTTCAGCTTTTAATTAGTTTCTTCTATAAGATTATTATGATATATTCTAGCATTTACATAAATATGTTACAAATATGGAATTGCAGCTATAAAAGGATTTAAATATTTTTTATCGATAATTTAATGAAACAGTAACATTTCTTGTTATGTTACAGAACATGCAATTATTTCCTGCTATCTGTCTCAGTTGTATAAAGTATAGGATATCCGTTATTCAAATTCAGACACCCTTTTTGAAAAAATTGATGTTCAAAAATTATTATGGGAAGCTTAAATTGAATTAAGACTAAACTTCAAAAATTAGAAAAAAACCCATCGTGAGTCATTTTTGAACAGAATATTTCAGCTCTATGCTACATTGTAAGAACATAAATAGGTTAAAAGAAAACACGAATTTTCTCTTATAAAATTAAATTTTTAAAATACAAGTCATAAAACTATGTACACGTTTTCAGATGCGTATGATTATTACTGAAATATACTTTGAATTCTTTAACTATTTTAATGAAGGAAACATCAGAAAAGTATTAAAAAATTTATTTTAAATTATTAACTTAAAATTAGTTTTAGTGTATAGTTATTCATATCAATTTCATAAATAAGTAAGGAAATACAACTTTACCTTTAGGCTTTTAATTGTTTTTTATATGATTATTATTATATATTCTAGCCCTTATATAAATATGTTACAAATATAGAATTGTTGATATAAAAAGATTTAAACATTTTTTATCGATAAATGTATGAAACAGTAACATTTCTTATTATGTTACAGAACATGAAATTATTCTCTACTATCTTTTTCAGTTGTATGAAGTATGGGGTATCAGTTATCAAAATTCAGACACCCTTTTTTAAAAAAAATTTGATGTTTAAAAGTGTTATGGAAGACTTGAATTAAGACTAAACTTCAAAAATTAGAAAAAAAAACATCGTGAGTCATTTTTGAACCAAATATTTCAGCTGTATGCTACATTGTAACAACGTAAACAGGTTAAAACAAAACATCTATTTTCTCTTAAAAAATTAAATCATTAAAATACAAGTCATAAAACTGTGTCCACTTTTTCAGATGGGTATGATTATTAATGAAATATACTTTGAATTTCTTAACTATTTTTAGTGAAGAAAACAGCGGAAAAGAATTAAAAATTTATTTTAAATTATTAACTTAAAATTAGTTTTAGTGCATAGGTAATTATATCAATTTCATAAATAAGTAAGGAAATACAATTTGCCTTTAGGCTTTTAATTGTTTTTTCTATATGATTATTATTATATATTCTAGCATTTACATAAATATGTTACAAATATGGAATTGTTGCTATAAAAGGATTTAAACATTTTTTATGAAACAGTAACATTTCTTATTATGTAACAGAACATGTAATTATTCCCTTCTATCTGTTTCAGTTCTATAAATTATGGAATATCAGTTATTAAAATTCAGACACCCTTTAAGAAAAAGATTATTTTTTTAAATTGTTATGAGAGTCTTGAATTGAATTAAGACTACATTGTCTGGTTATTTCTACTTTTATACATTTTATTTTTCCACCACGTTATGCAAAAAAAATCATTTGAAACAATATTATTTTAGTTAAACATTTTAGTTAATTAAAACACTTAAAACGAGGAAATGTTTTACTTCCTGGAAAGATATGATAAAGTTTAAAGTAACTGCGGTTTTTCATATTAAAGCTTAATTCTGTGTCATTTGAAGCATTGACTTTACTTAAAGATATCATTTTAAATGTTTACATTTTATTACATAAAATGTATTTGAACAAGCAATACAAAAACATAACCATAAAATGAATCTCAAACTCTCGAAAGCGAAATTTAATTCTCTGTATCACTAATGCATTTGCATAGACGGATAATTTAAAAATGGTTATTTCAACCAGAAATTCTAGAAGGGGAATTTTATTAGAGGTCAGGCTGTCCTTTCGCATTAAAAATAAAATGAAGTGAAACTGGGACGAAAGTGTAATTTAAAATAACATTAAGCCGAGATTTTTTTTTCACTGGCGAAAGATATTTAGCATCCATTTTATGATCATTACTTTCATTTGAAAGCAAAAGCAATCTTTATAGCTCAACTGGAATTTCTCAAAAATGCAAACCTAATTAAGTACAAGCAAAAGTGTTTCCTCTTAAATCAATGTGTTTTTCTTTTATGTACCAATATTTAAACAGTTCCAAACAAGAAATATATTTTATTTTTGTTAACAAAATCTTTAAATAATCATTTAATAAAAATAATAATTACATAGCAGCTAAAAAGCTATTATATATAAATAAGAATGTGCTTATTTTATAAATAGAAATATACTCATGAAATTTATAGCATTTACTAAAATCTTTATATATTAAATTAAAGTTGATGATTTATCAACCATTGTCGGTATATATATATATATATATATATATATATATATATATATATACATATGTATATATATATATATATATATATATACATATGGAACAAGGGTGTCCCAAAAGGTCGGTTAAAAACTTAACATGCTGGTCTGTCATATCATGATGAGCAAGATTTACATAGCCCATTCTCGAACAGCGTAGCTAAATTGGGCAGGCGCTCCATCATGCTGAAACCAGATGTTTTGGCGTGTATCGACTGGAACGTCACACCATCAGATCCCGAAGAATACTTTCTAAAAAAATGCGATAGGTATTTCTATGGAGGCGTTCAGGTAGAAGGTAAGGGCCAATCAACATGTCACCAATAATACCAGTCCAAACGTTTACGATGATACTTTGTTGATATGCATGGGCACGTGTTGGGTTTTCATACGCCCATACGTACATGGTGTGCAGATTCAGGCCACCATCCTGTGTAAAGCAGGATTCATGAGAAAATAAAATCCAAGATTTAAAATCTGGTTGTGCGACCCGCTGTTGCAAATACCAGAGTTAGAACGCAGTGCATTTTGGGATAATCGTCAATGCACAATGCCTGTACTTTTTGGAAGTGGTAAGGGTATGCAGTATGTTGAATATAGTAGAACAACCTACACCCAAGACACGTTCGCTTGCTCGGAGACTTGTTTGAGGGTTAATTGCAAACTCTACGACAGGCGTTCTCGACTGATGTGGCTTCGTACTTCGAAAGCTCCTCATTCAAGGAATCTGCGGTGCAATTATCCAAACAAAGCATGACTAGTCTGACATCTGTTTGGAAATCACTGAAGGTACAAAAGTGCCGAGGCTCGTCGATTTCCATCAGAGGCGCCATATACGTAATACCTGTAGGCCATTTCTTCGTTACTCATTCAACCTTCTCCTTCAACGTCCACGCCTGAAATAATTTTTCTTCCCACTCTTACATTTTCCTGCAAATCGCGATCAAGTGGTCGCAGTTTGCAGTTTGGGACACAATTTCCTACGTAAATCTTCTTCATCATGATATGACAGACCAATATGTTAAGTTTGTTAACGACCTTTTGGGACACCCTGCATCTCTCTCTCTCTCTCTCTCTCTCTCTCTCTCTCTCTCACTCTCTCTACACACATATATATATATATATATATATATATATATATATATATATGAGTTTAAAATATCAATAAATAGAACATAAGAGTACTAATAATCATATATTTCCTGTACCATTTTAAAAAGTTTAAAATTGAAGGGGATATATTTATTTTTATCACCAGAAGTTATAAAATTCAAATACCCTTAAAATACTCGAAATAATTTTTTTTACTTTTTGAAATATTTATACTGGATACAATGAAATTCTAAAGTGTTATATAAACAAAAACTATAAAAACGTCTCTTTGGGTAACATTTGTATATACATAATGGATATATTGCAAATAAAAGGTACTGTTATTAAGTCAATAACTTATTGTTTTATCCATCGTATTGGTTTTAAATAGTTTCAAAGATCATTCCACTTATTTAATGATATTGATTTATAAGAGTAATGTTTAAATCTTCATTTATTTCCAAGTCGGATAATTGTAAACAATAAATCAATAAGTATAATTATACAAATCATTGGATCAAAACTGTTGAACCCTAAATGCCCTAGGTATACGTATCTAAAATACTAAATATTTCCCAAGAGAAGTATGTTGATGAAATTGTTTGGTTATAGCTGACAAGCGTGAAAAACAAGTCATCCTTAGGACGTCCGCCGGATTAAACTAAATTAAAGGATGTGAAAATTCTAGTAGACCACAAGCAATTGAAGTAATGAATGATGCTCGGCAAAGGTACAGCTGTAAAAAAAGGACTATGGTCCAGTGCATTTAAATCCACCTGAATACTTGAATTTCGAGAAATTATCTGCACCAAGGATTTATATACAATACATTATCTCTTTAATTATCTATCAGAATCCTGGTTAAGCATGTCATCAGAGTCTCTCGTTTCTCATTTTTAATTCATGGTAAATTATTGCATTCTTACGCTAAAAATACAGATTTATTATTATAATCTAGGCATGAAATTTTTAGACATGCATTGTCTTTTCTGTAATAACTAATTACCTAACTGTGTTATCATATGATGTAATGCTGTTTCTATTTTTTTTAGTGTTTAAATACCTTATTTTACACTATTTCATAAATATTTAATTTTTTAAGTCAATTATTACGCATAATCATACTCAAACACCATAATTGTTATGCTATTTTTTTGTCATTAAACCTATCAGCTTCGTCTAAATTCAAAAGAAAATTAGAATTTTAAAAGTCTTCTATTCAGATTATTTGAAAAGTAAATTAGCTTTACCTCATTTTCTAACAAATATAAAAAATGCTGTTTTAAGTCTTTTTTTACTACTTAATGATTTAAGGATGTAATTCCACCTTACAAGAAATATTCCATATTTTTTTTTCATAATATGCTATAACATGTATTAAACACTCTAATACAATATTTTTCGGAAATGCAGAACTATTTAAATATTAATTAGCCTTCTCACTATGACTTCTAACATATAGTTAAATTTCTAGTCAGAGAGTTTTTAAAATAAAACTATTTTGTATGGCAATTAAAACCATGATGTACAGAAAGACAAGTTTCTTTTAGCTATATATTAATTATTTCGATATTCCAAATAGTTTGTATTATTTACATGCTAAAATTTCTTTAAAAATTCTTGAAAGATTGACTATTACCGTAATTAACTGGGAAAACTTTTTCACGGAGAGAAATGGTTTATAACGAACATATTCTTTTATCTCTCTAATGTGTCTCAATTTGGATCGCTTTGCAATGTTTTGACTGTTCCATTATTGTATTTCTGACTAACGTTGGGAGGAAGGAGCATAATTGCTTTGCCAGTTAATGGTTTCTTACGAGACTCACATGCCTTCGTAGTTTCTTCAAGTCTCCTTAAACTAGATATAGAGTAATGGTCACTAAACTATTCTGGCTCAACTTTCTTTTATTGCATTATGCAAATCCTTCGTCATAATCGCTTTTCCATTAAGACTTCGGAAAGTTAAATATGATAAATGCAGAATTAAAACAAATAGCTATAATGGATGCTAAAACACTAAATAATGTAAAGGGATTCAATTTATTAGCTTCGTGTCGCTTTCTATTTTTTAGTAAAGAACAACAGTAAATGTAATTAGTAATAGAGCGCTTTATCCCGTAATATATTTAAAATAACTTATGTTTTACCACTTTGAAACTAACATATTTATTTCTACATAGACAATGGTTTAAATGTCGGTGATAGAATATAAGTGTTTAATTATTAAAATATACCTAGTCTGATGGATTTAAAGCTTTAAAATATGTTTTGGATTGCTTAAAATCTTTCACTGATACCGAAGAGTGACTTTTTTAAGTCCTAAAATATCAAAACTATTCTAAAATTCTTAATTTCTTATAATTGTAGATATTGTTGCCCATCATATAAAATACACAATAAAACTAATTGACATCATCCATTCAGTAGAATATTTGAAGCAATAATTTAAATGTACTCGTTTGTTGTATATAATCATATTTTTTAAGTATTGAAAAATACATTTATTAGGTTAGTAATAGTAACACTCCCAATAGTTACATTTTGATTAATCTTAGTAGACATATCCTGTTTTACTGTCACTATGGGAGTATTCTAGGAACATTTAAGAGCTTTATCCCGTAATATATTTAAACTAACTCCTATTTTACCATTTTGCAATTACCATATTTATTTCTAAATAGACAATGTTTTGGTGATAGAATATAGGTATTTTATTGTTAAATTATACCGAGTCTAATGATTTTAAAGATTTACAAATATGTTATGGAATGCTTAAAACCTTTCACTGATACCGAAGAGAGACTTTTTTAAGTCCTAACATATCAAAACCATTCTGAAATTTTTAATTTCGTATAATTGTAGATATTTTTGCATATCATATAACACACACAATAAAAATAATAGACATCACTCATTCAGTAGAATATTTGAAGCAATAATTTAAATATACTCGTTTGTTGTATAGAATCATATTTTTTAAGTATTGAAAAAGACATTTATTAGATTAGTAAAAGCTACACTCCCAATCGTTTCATTTTAATTAATCTTAGTAGAAATGTCCTGTTTTACTGTCACTATGGCAGTATTGTAGGCCTATTTAAGGGATTTTCAACAATAAATACAAACTCCTAATGAAAAGAGTGTTATTTGCGGTAGTTCCTGAATATATTATTCAACATTATTTGCTGTAAATCCTGAATATATTATTCAACATAATTTTTTGTCAGGTTGGAAATAAAAGTTTTTAACTTTTAACGTGTAATTCGACGTCGCTAAGAAAACTTTGAATTATCGTTCTAAATGAATTAAACGTGATTCTAAACTGCATTTACAGTGTCATTAGATTTTAGAGGAGTACGAAGATAAACAAATAATTGAGCGAGCACCAGCCATCTCTCAGCCGAAAAACAAGAAATTTTTTACCTGCCTCACTGGGTACTTTAAAATTCTGGAAAATTAAAACTTGTCATATGACGAGCTATATGCTAGTCTCTTAATAGTACAGAAAAGATTTGGCAGCAAGAAAACTCAAAATAATTACATAAGACTCGTATTATTTACAACATGTCTTTATTAATAAATATTAATAATGTCTGAAAAGATTACAGGCTTAATAACAGATATATACTTCCTCGTAACCTGTGACTCACAAACGGTTTTGAACTCATAAATTCGGTAAGAAAACTATCCCAATCTCATACACAACTGCTACAAAAAAACTTAAAGATTCAATTTTTATAATCAATTTTAAAGTTATTAAATTCCGATTTTATTGAATGAAGAATCCACAATTCTATTTAAAACTAATCGTTTGTTTTTCAAGTTGAAAAGTTTTAATTCAATAAAATAGCTTGAGAAGTTTACTTATTTATTTAATTTTACCATTAATCGTTTACTCAGTTATGCATCTTAATAATATAAAAATAACATACAATTTTAAAGAAAGTCTTTTTTTACTTACCCCAGGAATTCAAAAAGATAGCTTGCATATTATTTTAATGCCGTATTAAAGATCTCTTCTCTAATATAGTTAATAGTTTCATCGATTCCCCTTCTGCCAGTCGAAGTACCTTTGAGGATACAAGGTCCCAAGGAATGTCACTCAGATTCACATAGATGAAAAATAAATTAACTTACTCTCTCGTGTGATCTTTTAATCTACATGTTTCGTTTGCCGTTTTTTTATTCTAGTTAGGGAGGCTTGAAGTTACCTATTATTTTTATTCATCGTCAAGAGTTACTGAACTCTGAAGATGAGGATTTGGCCATAATATGAAAATGCATTCTAAGATTAAAATAATTCCTTCAGGTACATCATATTCAGGTTTACATCAGTTATCACATTCAGGTACATCATCAGGTACGAATTTCGCCTTACCAACCTTTCAATGCTGACATCCTTAAAATTACATCTTTTGAAATTTTAATTACCCTAAAATAGTATCCACTTTTTTGCAAGTAAATTGTATCTTAACACATTGTATGCTGGTACATTTTCCAGCAAAATTGTACCGGGAGAGGGCGTTTTGAGCGTAAAATTAGTTATTCAATTAACCCATATTGTACCACACCAACTAAATATTTCTGTAAGTTATTAAAACTTAATTCATATCATTAATATGGTGTAACTAAGTATATAAAACCAAAATTTTGAAAAATATATTTTTAATTTTTTATTTAATTGGCTGTCTTATAAGTAGGACAACGGTTCATTACACTACTAAAACTTAACAAATATCACTTACATTGCATTAGGCTGATTCATAGATGAAATTTGAGGAAACAGCCAAAACAAAATCCAACATTACATTTTAAGTATACTGTTGCAGGTTTTCTCTTGCAGTTATTGAACTGGCAGTAAGAGAGTAAGTTTATCTTACAAAAAATCTCCAGTTTTCTAAATAGAATAGACATTTATTTACTCCTTGATGTGTCCAGGTGTGTGAACAGGTGTTTGAACTGGTTTTCATTGAAAGATAAGAAAAGAATGTGCGCTATCAATCCAATATCGAATTCATAGAAAAATAATCAGGATTGGACAGTTGTCTTAATTTTAAAGCACCCTTTTTATACTTACAAAATACACACGTAAAAAATATTTTTCAACAAAAACTTTCAGCTACATTATTAACTCTGTTTTTAAACTAAAAGTAACCTCCACAATGTTTGAAAAATAATAATAATATATATAAAAATAAAGATTAAAAATTGACAATTTTTAAGAGGTTGCTGAAAATAAATTTTACAATAAAATACAATTTGATTTCTCAGTTTTTTTGTTACTATTCTAAAGTGTGTCTATTCTAAGGTGTTAAAATAAAATCCACTCAGAAAATATTTATAACTTTATTATTAAATGGAATTTTATTTGCTATCCTGTTTATAGGATAGCGGTCCAATATAGGTTAAATCTCAATAGATCGAATTTTTAACCAACTTTTCTTATTTTATTGAAATATATAAACAAATATATAAATAGAAATATATAAATAACAACCATAAGATTTTTGTCAACAAAAAACGTATATTTTTAGTGGATAAATTTATAATAGTATCCCAAATATGAAAAATCAAATAGAAATAGTAGTATATAGTTTTTGAATTACTTTATATATAATTTTGAAACTTTTTTGAATTACTTATTATATATAAAATTTTTGCATAGTAAAAAAATGAAAATATCAATCATAAAATTAATAATGTAAAAACTAGCTTTTATTTGTCTAAATTTTTCCAGAATCTATGTAGTAAACAAGAACATTCGGCTTCGTTTTCCTGTATTTACCATTATTTTTGTACCCACAAACAAACCATGTTGTTACACTAACCTGCACTAGTACGTGACCAGCTCTCAAGTATCAATCGTCAGAAAACGTACTGGTACGTGTCCCGTATACAGTGTGTTAATTAATTTTTAGAATCGGCGATAAGATCGTCTGGCCAAGAAGCCCTATAAGAGTCTATTTTAATGTAGAAAGTTTAGTGGTAGTCACTAAAAACGAATTGCTTAAACAAACTCAGCATTTTTTTTCTAAATTTTGATATTTTCTTTCATGATCACAAAACTACTACATAGCATAGATACCATTCTATCTTTGTAATGTTCAAAAACACACATTGCTCACAGAGAGAGAGAGAGTTTTAAAATAAAACTTAATTGTACCGAAAAAATAGATTTAAAAAAAGAATATACTCAGTTAACTTAAAATACAAGATCTGAATTTTTTATTATTTTCTCTTTTTAGAAACTGATAGCAAATGCTCACTGAAGTGATCTTTATTTGATCTTTGAAAGTCGTTTAATATTCGGATTTTTTTTATTCTCTCTCTGATTGAAAAATGACTATTTTTTATAAAATCCTGATTTATGCTGAAACAAAGTAAAATTCAGATTATAACTAAATTTTAGTACTTACTTTGTGATTACACTATCAATTTCTATGATGACTCATCTTTCCGATTACTTTTTAAAATTTTATTTTATAACTCGGGTAAAATAATCTAGTATTGAAAATCCGAGATTTTTTTTAATTTTTAAGTTATTGCTTAGTTTTATTTAGTTTTGTGAGGAATTATTTAATACTATGCCGTTTGAAAATAGATTTAATATGTTTTAAATATTTGTAAGCTGTGTATGCTTCTGCATATTCTGAAATTGTTTTTTTTTATAATCCGTGTTGCATGTTTTTAAAAACAACTATATATGTATTCAAATTTTCATATATTGATTGGTTTAAAACTTTTTAAAATAATTTCAAAAATATTTCCATAAACATTTTATAAAAGTAAGGGTAATAATTAAGAGTTGATTTGTATTAGGGATGCACTTAATGGAAATTGATGTTAGTAAAATACAAGGAAAACATATGTACTTCCTATAAAGTTGATGAACGATGGCCGATTGGTTAGAATGCTGGCCTTCGGTACCGGAATTCGTGGGTTTGAATCCCACAGTGGCATGGATGTTCGTAGGCGTTCGGAATCGGCTTTAAACTGTAGGTCCAAATCTCATTAGCCCTCGTATTGCAAAAAGTAGACCGTAGCACTCCAAACCAAACCAAACCTATAAGGTTTCTAATTTCTATCATTATCTCATAGAATTGAACATGTATGATTGGATATACTTGTATGACTGTGACTAAACATGAATGATATTTTTTCCAATGTAGCTAAAAATATAAACAGATGTCTTTATGTGAAAAACTGTTCTAACGCTGTTTATCATTTAGCACCATCCAGAGAGCATGTGTACCTAAAATAATCCTACGAACGCAAGTAACGCTATCCCCACTGGATGGTCATAATTTAGAAGCAGTTGGTAAACAAAAGCGTACCACAGCATGTCAGAAAATGGCGTCGGTACTTTGACGCTGATAGAGAAATAGTCTTTGGGGCATCATCGACCAATTTTCCTGGGATGGACTTTGCTGAATTTAAACAGTTACCTTTTTATTTACTTGATCACCTACGGGGCTGACGATTTCCTTCAAACAAAGTGGGAAAACAATTCTCTTACACATAACTAAACACCTTATGACATGAGTTCAATTAGGAGAGATTATTTGAACTCATAGCGACAAAAGCTCAGATGAATATGAAAAATAACCTTCAGGTGTGTACTAATTATTTGGCTATATTGGTTAAAGGAAGGAAAATGAGCATGTTTCACTGGAAAATGAGCATGTTTAACATGTTTCTTTTCTAAATTTTTTACTTGCAATACAAGAAATACAATCTTCAAGACATCAATATTAATCATATATAAAAAGTACACATGTATAAGAAACAGCTAAAGTTCATAAAATTAAGAGTACGTTCATATTAGTTACATTACTGCGTTTATACTGTGAGGCTGTCTCATATCAATTATTTGCACATCTTGATCTAATCCATATAAGTACTACGTTCAAACAATAATCTTATTTATGTACTATTAGTTAAATGTATTGCTTCTATGAAATAAGATAAATACATTTTAATTTAAAAAATCCTTAAAATCTATTAAGGTTGATTTTATTGAAATGATTTGAAAAAATATGGAGACTTATGAAAAAAATTATTTTTGTTAGCTAATTATTTCTAACGGATAGGATTCTGTATATATTTTATGTAACACTGTCACGTTTAATACAAATATCATGAACAATTTTTCAGCCGAACGCTGGCTATTTGGTTAGGGGGCTGATTGTCGGTACTGAAGTTCGTGGGTTCGAATCCTACTATGGCATAAATGTTCGTAGCTGTTCGGAATTGGCATTAACCCTCTGACTGCTCATCCCGCGATTTCCACGGGCAATTCAAATGTAGCAAAATTTGCTCATCCCGCGATTTTCGCGGGCATGTGTTTTTCTTCCTTTATTAAGAAGCACATTCCACCTTTTCACCGTTTAACCAGTGGAATAAATTATACACAGTATTAGACATTTAATTAGGTAAATAGATTTATATGACTAGAACTATTATAGTTATATTAGATAATAGAATGATAGATAGTATGTTATAAATAAAAACTAACAATGTTAAAGTTGAAATTTATTATAAAATAAATTTTTTATGTGATAACATCTGAAATTAGTTTTTCTGAAAGCTTTTTTTCTCATGATAAAAGTCAATATAAAAAATCTTTTCTAGA
>CM063505.1:146770113-146780113 GCA_032207245.1 Pardosa pseudoannulata
TCTCCCTCTCTCTCTATGTATATATATATATATATATATATATATATATATCTATATATATATATATATATATATATACATATATATATATATATATATATATATATATATATATATATATATATATATATATATATGCATGTATTTATGTATGTATGTAACGTTGTGTAGTTATTCTGACCGGTACAGTAAAATTTTAACTCCTATTATTTTGAACTGCCCGGGGTATACTGCACTAGTTTTCGGTCTTATTAAAACCACATGCACAAGCACACATTTATTTATTTTTCTTCTTTCTTTCGATCTCTCTTTCTCTCTCTCTGTCTCATAAAGTTGTGTAGTTATTCTCGCAGTTACAATAATTTTTTAGCCCCTACGATTTTGAATTGATCGGTCTTATTGGTCAATGAGAGAATTTAAGTAATTTTTAATCGAGGCTTCGTTAAAAAGAAGCGAAGTTAAACTTAGAAGAAAAATTTTGGAGTTTATTAAGACTGAAAATGAATGTCTTTACATTACAAGGACTTTTCATCGAATGATATCAAAACACACTTTTATTACAAATTTCTACCAACAGCGAGTAATCAAGCGAATACTTTCTCATGAGACCAACATCTTAGTCAACGTTAGACAAAAATTTAGACATTGGAGGAGTGAACTATTTTTAGTAGACAGTTGAAAATGTGGCCAGGCGACAGAAAATTGAATTTCTTCTGTTCTATAAATATATAATATATATATATATATATATATATATATATATATATATATATATATATATATATGTTTAGCTCAATAAAAGGATGTTATCAACCATAATATTAGTCAAATGTAATTATTTTCACTGAATAATGACAATATTGAAAATTATAACTAGCATGAGTAATATGTATTCAAAAATTTATGTTTTAGGACTTTTAACGTATCGAAAAATGTTTATCAATTGTGACACTGTTCAGAATAGTAAAACACAAAAAAACCTATCAAATTTTGTACTTGTCCTTATAGCAAAAAATCTTATAAACTGAAAGATTTCAACTTTATATTCTTTTAAATAATTATGAATTTCAAAAATCAGAAAGTCTGATAAATATTCTCTTAAAAGATAGAGACGATATAAGAAGCAAATTAGTCGCACTGAACATCTGTCTTGTCTTTAAGAATGATTATATATAATAAATAAAAACTACAAAACTTCTTTCTGTTTCTATATATGTCTCCACTACTGAGTCTTTCACTAAATAAGGATTAAATTAGCAACAATAACTTTTCAAAGCTTTCAAATTATTGTTAATATTTAAAAATGAACATTTAAAGAATCAGAAAATATGATAAATATCCTCTCATATTTTATAGCGTTTAGAAGGAGCAATACAGTCTCATTGAACCCCTGTCTTTAATAGTGATCCTATATAATATGTGAAACCAAAAAAGCCTTTAATTTGCCATATATGTCTCCACATCGGAGTCTGATGAAAATTTAGTATGAAATTAACACCAATAGTTTCTCAAAAGCTTTCACATTAATATTAGTATTTAGAAAGGAGCATTTAAAGTATCAGATATCTTATGAATTTGATCCCCTGTCTTTGTTTCCATATATCTTATAGCAATACGATATAATTCATAAAGCAGCAATACGCCTTTCAGTTTTCATACGTTTTCCCCTAGAGGATTTTTTTGAAAACTGAAAAATAAATTAGCAACAGTAGATATTCAAAAGCTTTAAAATTGCTATTACTTTTAAAAAATGAGCATTTAAAGAATCAGAAAGTTTGCTAAATATTATCTTATAAGTTAGAGACGATATAAGAAGCAAATTAGTCATACTGAACATCTGTCTCTAATAATGATAATATATAATACATAAAACACAAAACGCCGTTCAATTTCTATATATGTCTCTACTACGGAGTCTTTCACTGAATGAGGATTAAATTAGCAACAATAATTTTTCAAAGCTTTCAAATTATTGTTAATTTTTAAAAATGAACATTTAATCCTCCGAGTGGATCACACCGAGGAAAAAAAAGTCTCCAAAAAATACGCTAAAGGTTTATTGTGTTAAGGGCCAAAGCGTTCTATGATTTTTTACTTCACCCTTTGTCGACTTGAATGGAATACGGGAAACCCACCCTCGTTATTGTCCCTTTACTTCCGGTTATAAATAGGTATATAAATAGATATTATAGATTGTTAATTTTTAATACACATAAAGCTCACCAAGTCTCGAAGATTATCCCATAAGAAATTATGGAATCTAAAAGTACAAATAAAAATATTCTTTAAGAGAATTATTTATATTTATTTACGAAAGTCGTCCACGATATTTAAGTGGTGCAATTAGAGATACGTCTGTTACCGCAAACGAAATACTTCGAAATAGAGATTTATAAAGCCATAAAAAGCTATCAGTGTCTTTGTGCCTCAGGGAGTAGGGGTGCATCCCTCAATAAGAGGTCATTCAAGAGGGGTGCAGTTCCTAAACAATCGACCTGACCCTCCTACCTCTAACACTGGCAGAAATTTACATTACATTCATTTTCAGAACGTTTTAGGAGGTCGAAAATTGTACGTGACAACCCTTTGAAGTCATCATCGGTTTGGCGGAATTGTACGTGCGAACCGCTTAGAGGGTTAAAGAATCAGAAAATATGATAAATATCCTCTCTTATTTTATAGCATTTGTAAGGAATAATACAGTTGCACTGAACTCCTGTCATTAATAGTGATCCTATATAATACATACAACCAAAAAACGCATTTCAGCTGCTATATATGTCTTCACATCGGCGTGTTTCGAAAACTGAGGATTAAATAAGCATCAATTGTTTCTCAAAAACTTTAAAATTATTATTAGTCTTTAGAAAGGAAGATTTAAAGAATCAGAAATCTTATGAAACTGATCCTTTGTCTTTATTTCCATATATCCTATAGTAATCCGATATAATTCATAAAGCCGAAATACGTCTTTCACTTTTCATAGATTTTCCCCCAGAGGAATTTTTTGAAAACTGAAAAATAAATTAACAACAATAGATATTCAAAAGCTTTAAAATTGCTATTACTTTTAAAAAATGAGCATTTAAAGAATCAGAAAGGTCTGCTAAATATTTCCTAATACTTTAGAGAAGTTATAAGAAGCAAACTAATCGCGCTGAACCTCTGTCTTTATTAGTGATCCATTCATTACGTCCCTCCTAGCACAGAACGGAGTTGGAAAATTCAATTAGAAAGTCAATCTATTCCCCCCGAAGTACTGGGTGCAATTCTTTTTTCTCTCTCTATCTACCTTTTTTTATTTTTCTTTTTTTCCTCTGCTTTGTCTACTTCGCACCAAAAGTTAGTGCTACTCTGAAAATCCACCCTGATTATTTCTCTTAATCAGTGATTCCAGATCCGCAAATAACTTTCCTAAATCCGATAAAATACAGCAAAGGAATCCAAAGTCTGAGATTTGGGGTGGCCGCAATTCTAGGCATTTGTCGGAAGGGCGTACCAGATCGATTCTTTTGAACCCAAGATTTATTTTTCCTTCTTTTTACCCTCGTAGAGAGAATTTTTTGGAGGGGAGAACCCGAGATATTTTCTCTTAAAAATCTAAATTAAAATCGCATTAGCGAGTTGAGATATTAGTCGGGATAAAGTTAAACTGCCAAAAACTTTAAAAGGGAATATAAAGTATTAAAAGTTACGTAGTGATGGAAACACTTCTTATGAGGCGAAATGTGTGTGTAACAGTACGGAAGTACAAGTCATGTTTTTTTTTTTAAATAAGAGCTTTTTTAATAAAAATACAGAAGTGTACTTTTTTTATCAAATTTTACTCGAAAACTTGTACTTTAATCTACTTTTTAACATAGTTTCCACTGATATAAAAGCCTTTGGGTTGTGGGCCACCTTTTGAATTCCTCTGCAAGTAAATTTGATCGTTGAATCAGATTAAACATTTAGTTTTATTTCCCAGAGTAAATATTTCTAGTCTTTTACTTAATAAATATTTACGACAATTTAAGTATTAGTCCATAATCCTGAAAAAAGTAAATTTTGAAACTTAATAACTAGTTGGTGATAGAAAATGTTGACTAAAAGACACAAATATTTAGGCAAAGCATAGCTAGTTAGCAAATTTCTATGAGAATGGAATTTAAAAGTTAATTCTGGGATACAACAAGTACCTTGATATTAGCAGGAAGTATGTTTTACCCTATTTGCCGCAGGAATTTTCTCCATGTTTTTATATATAACGACGAGATTGTTATTTTCAATTATCTCCAACTTTTGTACAATTTGTTTGATATTTTCGCTTTGTAGAACAGCATTCAGATGACAAGGAATAAAGGGAATGTTTAGAGCAGAGTAAAATGTTACAGTACGAAAAAGAGGCCTATAATAGAAGTGGTTGATAAAAATGGTTAGGACAGTTGGAACAGACAATCGTGGGGAATATATATCTATTTACTGATTGAAAGTTAAAATTTGCAAACTCGTTTTTCCTCTATCCATTACCGAATTTTCATTAAACTTAAAAAATAATAGACCGTACTGAAGAGACTGTATTTAATTATAATAAAATGAGCTCTTCTTAAAACATTGTTTGCTAGTAAATCTTTATTTTATTTATCGTCAAAATAATGAGATCAATCTCAACAACAAAAGAGAATACAAAACTTGTTGTCATTCCAAACAAGCTGAGCAGTGGAAGTAAAAGGAAAACGAAATACAATCCGCGAGGTATCTCTACATACTTTCCTTCTAGTGAAAACGATTATAGTACATCTTCTAGTTTGCGTGGGAATCTGACTCTTCTTACTTTCTTTGTATGTATGATTGTTTTGGTGTCAGAAGTCTCATTCAAGACAGATGGTGGAATAGATGGACCAGTCGATGAGGGCTCCTTATTGGTAGCAAATGTGTGTCAGAATATGCATTCTTTAGGAGAAAACAAGGCTTTAAACGGTCGATAGACACAAGTTTAATACTTTTCCATTTACTTCAATGTCAAAAATTTTGTCCATACTCGATTTGACGAGAAATGGACCCGAGTAAGTTCGTTGCAGAGCTGAAATTGTAAGAGTATTGAGAATGAATACTCGTATCAGAAGGTTGCGTGTTCATATCACGTCCGGATCACCAATGAAGAGACTGTATTTAATTATAATAAAATGAGCTCTTCGCAAAACTTTGTTTGCTAGTAAATCTTTATTTTATTTAATTCAAAAGAATGGAATCCATCTCAACAACAAAAGAGAATACAAAACTTGTTGTCATTCCAAACAAGCTGAACAGTGGAAGGAAAAGAAAAACGAGATACAATCCGTGAGGTATCGATACAGTACTATAGCTGTTGCCACTTAGTCAAGCCAAGACTTGAACTTAAGACCCCAAGAATTTTGTCTCAGGGGTGCACCTTTCGTGTGAAGATCACTGCTAGGGTAAAAGAACGCCTTAGCTCAAAAGTGTGTTGTCGTAATTTAGAATTAGGGTTCATGCAGAAAACCCCAATTTTAGCCTGCCATCCCCAAGGTTTTAGGTTGAGAACTTTGAGGATATTGTAACATCGAAAATATTTTATGAACTCCAGTCATCATTAACGAACATTGTGGATCCTAGGCCATCTCTAATCCTAAACCCGTAACCCTTAAGTTAAGAGATCGTAGTTTTTGGTGAATTAGATACATTTCGTACTCAGTAATTTTTTGTAATGGTTGTTGATGTGTGGATGTTTGTTTTTATTTATGTATACTAAAGCAAGGCGAAGGTTTCCAGCAAGAATTAATTTTAAAATTCTTTGTAAATATATCAAAACATTTTTTAAACTACATATACCTCGTTGTTTGTTTAGGATAAAAAATTATAGTAGACATCAAAAAATATATAAATGAATTATTTATAACTCTGTTCTTCTAATTTAGAGAAATAAATTTAAGTAATTGTTTACTTTTCCTAGAAAAATATGTGTCCACAGACTCTTCATACATTTTTAACATCCCTTGCAAATATCAAAATAATAATAATAAACAGTTGAAAGATTAATTATTTTAAAGGTTGTTCAGCAATAATCTTATGAACCGTTTGTTTAAATTAGTCATAAATTTAGAACGGAAATAAAAAACAAAACTCGAACAAATAGACTCCTTGAATAATTAGTAGAGAGTAAGGACAAAATGCATACTTGGCAAGAGAATGATAATGTGTCATCTTTAATTAAATGTATTTTTAAGATAAATTTTATCTAGAATATTTCTATGAGAGCGTTCCACATCTTTATATTTCATTTCCGCATCCAGAATAGTAAAGAATATTTCCAAATTAATGATTCTCTTATTGCTCCTATATTATTCACAAATGATTAATTTATTGAGTCTTACTAATTAATAGGGAAAACGAGCTAAACTTTTTTTTCTCCTTACAAAGAGAACATTTTTTGTTTTTATTTCATAAGCACTATTAATATGATTCAATGGAATTTTCTGGGGTAGAAGACTAGGAAATGATCTTTGAAAGGGAAAAAAATAATCAATGACAATTAGACAAACATATTTTTGGAAATGAAGCTGACAGTTGTATGTTCCATTATTGATACGGACATGTGTTTGTGGTGGTACAGATTTTCTTCAAAAATAATTTAAAATACACAGAATCAATTACACATTCCACATACAGCAAAAAGTAATGATTTTTACTTTATTTATTAGTTAATCTTTAAGGTATCTGTCTACGTTCGGAAAACTTTTTCCTTTAAACGTAGAAACTCGTTCATATTTTTACATTTTTAGATATATTTTTATATTATCATAAAGAATTGCATTTAAAAAATTTATTCATGGAGATATTTTTATAAAACTTTTAATAAATGAAGAAAATTAAGAAACAAAATCGGTTTTTTTCAAAAGGTCTAATTTTTTAATAAATTAAATTATATCAATATTTTTTTATGCCACACATTTTTTATATACTGGACTAGTGAACCACCTAAAATCACATTTGCTTAATTTACGTTTGTTAAAAAATTTTGGTCCTACAAAATCATACACATTGAATTTTTAACGAATTTTCATTACCTTTATATCTAACTATGAGTGTAACATGATTAAAAATTACCCAAATTTAAAGCTTTTAGGTTATTCACTAGTAAATACAATCAAAAGCATTCATAATAATTTTAAACAAAATATTTTAAGAACTTTTTGAGAAATCACATTTCAAGTTTCAACATTTTATTAAAAATACCGTTCTAAAAAAACGCATTTATTGTTTATAAAAGCAAATTTAACCATTAAAAAATTAAAATACATGTTTAAAATTTCCTACACTTTCTTGCTTCTGTACTTTCTAATTGCAAAGTTGCTATTTATTAAAAATACTAGAAAAATGTTTAAACTAATGTTCATGAAAATTTAAAAAGTTTTCTTCAAAAAATGCTCTTTAAAACTCTTTAAATTCACAACTTTCGGTTCCGAAGCCGCTACTCCCGTTTTGTTTCGACAGCTGTCACTGATGTTTAAACAGCTGTAACTTTTCTTTAAAATGCCGTAGAGACAAAACAAAAACAAATTTAGAAGCCTAAAAGTTGAAATTTTACAACAGAGACATAAAAAGAATATGAATTTTGGCAAAAAATAACGTTTTCAACGTAGACGGATACATAAAATAATGTTTTATAAAATTAATTATTCAGTCATCCATACAATTGTTAAAGCTATTGTTACAATGTATTATACAACATTATAAGATATTTAGTATATTTTCTTCTATTAATACACGATTAAATGATTATATCAGGGCTTCGAACCGTAATTTTTTTGTACCGGTTTTCGTTCCGGTTCAACTAAAAAATTAATATCGGTTCAGTTCCGGTTTTCGCTCCGCCAAAAATAACTGTTTTCGTTTCAGTTCCAAATGAATAATTTCATTTTATGTATATTCTTATTTGTACTAAAAATATAATTCTATCATAAACAAAAAATGTAATTCTATCAAAATTTAGAAGATTTTATTCTTTTCTTAATTGGTACACTATGTGAATTGATACAAACAGCAGGTACGATAAGAGCGGTGAGCAGAGGACGGCGAGCATTGGCATTGTCATCCATTACATGCTACGTCACTTAGGGCCTCTCCTGTCTATTTACTCCTCCCTGATCTAAACAGTCTATACAAACATCCGTGGATGATCGCATGCTGAGATGTGAAAAATAAAATATAACTCGATATTTTTCTTAAAAAATCATCTATACTTCTAGTTTAATCAACTGAATTAAATATGTCTTCTACAAGAAGTTTCATGCGAAACTGAAACAGAAAAATACTAGTGAATATCAAAATAGGAAATCGAGAAGCAGTATACATATAATGACAATTATAAAGTTGACGTTAAATTAGAAAATATTGATAAGATGGTAACAGTAACAAAATGAATGAAAGATATATCGAACCGAAATAAACCGATATTTTTTTCGGTTCAGTTCCGGTTTTCGTTCCGACCAAAATAACGGTTTTTTCCGGTTTTCGGTTCAGTTCCGGTTCGTAGCCCTGGATTATGAGACTTTAAATTTTTTTTTATATAACAATCTTGGACCTACTTTTGTTCTCTACCTACTCTGTGTGAAATAGTTAGATACTTTTACATTTTAACTAATACATTTTTAAACAATATGCTTAAAGATAATTTTTTTAACACTTGAGGATATCCTTATATATGAAAGTTATTTATATAGGAGGATTTCTAGTTGTCCTCTAGCCTTCCAATATCTATCATAGCGACTTTCAATAACCACTGGATTCTCAACTCCAAGATGATTGATGTCGATTTACTTGAACACTTTTGCAGAGGACATAGGTTAGGGCAAAGATCATTGCAAATTTATTTTAATATTCAGAAATGCAGCAACTATGGTTTGAAACCTGAAGGTCGGTTTCAAACCTGAAGGCAGCAACTATGTACCTTCTTTGAAACTCTGGTATCTTTTAACTGCTTGCCTTATGAATCGAGTGAAGATTGTGTGTGCCACTTTCGAGGAAAGCTTTTCTCATGCGTCGTGACCAGAAGCAGTTTCATCATGGGCTAAATTGTTAGCAAACCAGTGGACATTAATAGTACTGCATTTACTATTTAATAAAACCACAGAATTTGATAATTATATTTCATTTCTTTTTTATTAAAAAAAATTATTAATGTTTTTATTTCACATAATATTATTTCTATGTTTTTGGTTATATAACAAAAGTAAACGTATTGAATAATCGGTATCTGTTTCAGTTTCTAAAGTGTAATTAGGACACTTTCCAGCACCATTAGTAGTATCAATTTTCCTTTTTGCCATTAGGTTAAATTTTTAGATTTTTTTTAAGAATGTTTTAAGCACCAACAGTTAATTATTTATTGCATATAACATAATACTCTGTTGCAATTACGCCTAAGAATAAAAGACGAAATCTTATACTGCAACTGTAACAAACAATAAGGCAAAAACAAAAACTTTATCGCCTAAGAACAATAACATGTCTAATACGAGCTTTTCAATTTTGGCGAGACAGAATCATTACGAGCTTTTCACTTTTGGGCAGACAGAATCATCACGTGTGTGATACGAGGTTCTCCGTTTAGGCACAGCAATACGATCCCGTCTCCCATACGTTGTTTTAAGGCAAAGGGTTAAAGAGCTTTTCTCCAAATGTTATTTTTAACTTGTTAAAAAAGCTTATTCTGATAGCTTTTATTCAGGGTTATGATAAGTAGGAATTAACATGTATGCTTTAAAAAAATTGTCAGATCACTGAAATAAATATTCAGAATTAATTATTTCGAAACTGATTTAAGGATTTAAATTCATCAAGCATTTGCAGGTTATAAAATAAATTAATTATGCCTCAGGGCAAAAAAATTGAGTTATTTAATACCTTAAACTGAATTTATGTGAGAAATATTTTTAATTCAGTTTTATCACTAAATGCCTCTTCGTTAAAAAAATTTATCGAAACTGTTCCTTCAAACACA
>CM063505.1:146785113-146790113 GCA_032207245.1 Pardosa pseudoannulata
TATACATATAAAGATTAAATAACCCCTTAACGCATTTGCCCGTGTCTGACATGGGCAAAATTCAAAATAAATATGCAATCAAATCGTTTACACTTTTTTTGTGTAGCAATTTTTTATAACTTTTACCCCCTTTCTCGCTCTCTAGTCACCATCCAGAAATAAAATTGCCAAAAATAACTTACACTATACTTGTATATTCTTTTTCTGTCTTAATGCAAATAATTTTTTTGTCAGATTTTCCTAAAAAAATTCGTGCTTTAAGGGGTTAATGATTAATAAAACTCAACTATTTGCAGATTTACAATGGTTAAAACTGAATTTTCTCTATACATTAAAAGAATTGATCGAAAATAAAATGAAATAAGCGATTTATATCTGTGAAATGGCTTTTATTATTTTAAATAAAACTATAAGAAATTAAATTTTACCATTAGTTTTAATGAACACAATATTAGTTACACATTATTATATTAGTTATACATTAGTTAGTTGAATACAATATCCTCACAATACATACTTTAATTAATTTTTGCCCTTCTACTTAATAATTAATAAAAAAATCAAGAATATTACTTTTGCCGGTGTAAATAAAGCATTGTACATATTACTTTTTTCAAATTTGCATATAATTTTCATTTTAATTGAAGTACATTTCTTATGTCTAATTTGAATAAATTATCAAAAATATTATTGTTATTATATGAGGGCTAAGCAATATTCTTGTGGTGATTATTGATCTAAAGGTTTAGTTCCTTTGGACAAGTAAGAAATAGATTTGGAAATGTATAAATTTAATACTTTAGGGGTTAAAATATTCAATTTAATGAGAATTATTTGTTAGTATTTTATAATTAAATCTTTAAATGAATTTTTGTAAAAAAATAATAAAAAAAGATTTTACAGCTTGTAAAATGGAAATTATGAATTATTTAATTGTATCTACCTAATTCATATGTATATATATATATATATATATATATATATATATATATGTGTGTGTGTGTGTATATATATATATATATATTATACGCATACACACACACACACACACACACACATATATATATATATATATATATATATATTATATATATATATATATATATATATATATATATATATATATTTACATACGCATTTCATTGATATGGAAATTTATATGATAAATACTTTCTTTAATATAATTTTGTAAAAAAATAAAAAAATTAAAGGAATATTTTAGAGCTTGTAAGAGAAAAAGCAAATTACGAATTATTTAATTGTATCTATCTATCTCTCCACTTCCCCCTCTCTCTTTGTATATATATATATATATATATATATATATATAATATATTTATATATATATATATATATATATGCATTAAATTCATAAATTCATATGGAAATTTATGTAATAAATACTTTCCTAAACCAGAGACGTGATTAAAAATCAATGCATTTATGAATATCCAAAAAGCAAACCAAGAAAAAAATTCGATGGCCTTTTTTAAAGATATTTTTTTTCCTGAGTGAAAAATTTACCATAATTACCGTTCAAATATGAGACGATCATCCCCCCTCTTATATCTGATTTCCCATCATCCCAAATAGCTTCCCCACTAAGTGAATTTAAAAACATTAAAATATTAACAGACCAAAATTCCACTCCAAACTTTCTTTAAAAAAATGTGCGGAGGACTAAAGAGAAGTTCGTATGATGGACCGCGTTAATTTGTTATAATGGGGAAAATCATCGCATATATCAAAGGCCATGAATGGAGAGTATTAGCATAAAATATCTTCCTAATTTGTCTCGCCTTATAAACATGGCTTCGAGACAGCCGGTGCTAGGTCCTGGAAACCGAATCAGATTCCCTGGAAAAATAATGTCGGCCATTTCGCGAGGGAAGCAGGGAGCTGAGCTTAATAATCCGCGAGAACGTATGTGCAAATTAATCATGGCAAAGAGAGAGCAAAAAGACAAAACGACGTCGTAATAATCTAGCGGATTCCCCTAGAGCTGAAAGCGAGTTAAAAGCTGTATCGGGATTAATGCAAAGCATACTGGATCCGAAATGATCCAAAGAGATTTACTACTCAGAAAAAAAAATTAATTGTAATGGATTACATGGATAATGATAACAAATTCTAAATTAGCGTACTCTTGTTAACATATTTAGAGATTAACAAAAATGCTGAATAACACATGTTTTAAAAATATACTAGTAATGAAAATGTTTGAAATAACTATGAGTTAGCACTAAATGCTTATCTTTTTCAAGAAGAATTAAATGTATTCCTTTTTCATTCTAATACTTCCACCATGACTATTCACGGCAACAGCAGTCAAAGTAAGACTCACAAAACATGCTTTTCCTTTAGAATATGAGATTTTAAAAGTCAAAAACACAAAAAAATATGAAATATATGTTAAATATATGTTAGGACATATAGATGATATCCAATAAAATATTAAACAGAAAATATCCTGTAATAATAATATACAAGTTTATATTAGACCCTATTTTGACCACATCCCCATATCCAAATACTACGGTTTTTTTAAATAAAGTATAAGGTTAAAATTATATGTATAAAAATATTTATCAACATTTTGCTATTTAGGTAAAAAAAAATGAATCAAAATTTTTATTTTAAATATCTCAAAATGAAAAAGCCAATTCTGTGATATTTATTTTGCCTGATGTAATTAGATATACTTAAAAAATGCAGTGATCATTACTGAACTACTTGTACGCTTCAATAAACGTATATTTATACCATTTAAATGAATTTTACGTAGTTATCTTTATTTTGCTGCCTGATTGTTACATGATGACAGGAAATTTACGTTTGGGAATTTTCTTGTACATCACAGTGGTAGACCTATTTATGTCTATTTAAAAAGAAGGAAAAACTGTATATATCGGACACAAATTACACCAGTTCAGGGGTTTAAGTCCAGCTTCCAGAGATTAATGTTAATATTAATTTAGTTTGAGATTTAACCAGTAAGTACATAACTTATCAGGTCCTCTCTTAATCCTATTTCATTAAACGTACAAAGCATTTAAATCAATTATACCACCATCAATATTTTGTGTTTATTTAAAATTTATTTATAACAAGGGAATCAGGTGCATAAAAAAACCCTTTCATTCTTAGCATAGGATAGAGAGAATAAGAAGTTATAAATGCTTTTCTAAGATCGATATAAATTTTCTATTTTTTATGTATTCTTTTATATCTACAGCTCTCAAACTAAGTAACCTTTAACGTATCCAGGGTTGCCGCAGCGGAAATTTTCGAGAACTATGCTCTAGATAGTTAGAAAAAATATGCCACAAGAGGCATTTCAATATTTCAGAAATTTCTGAAACTATTAAAAATGTCAAAAAGATGATTAAAACATCATGCTTTTCTTTGTTGGACTCGGTTATGACTAATATTAGAACAGGCTAAGAATTCAAGTTGTATTTATCTCGAGGTGTGATCGATAGATACTCTACCTCCGAGATTTTTAAAGTAGGTGCCACAGCACCTCTGGTCTCTTTGGCCTTTCCAGAGGCACAGCAGTGAAAAAAAGTTTAGAGAACAGCTGTTCTAGATAATTAGATTTTTTTAGAGCTATGGTCTACTGTTTTGCTACATGAGGTCTAATAAGACTGGGACCTACTGTTTAAACCCGATTCTAAACGGCTACGAACATCTCTGGGATCAGCGGCATTCAAACCCATAAATTCTGGTACCGAAGAGCAGCGCTTTATCATACTCGCATTATTCGTCTAGATAGTCAGAAAGTTGTGCAATAACTGTCGGTTATGTATTTGTACTTTCCCTGTAAGTACAATGTTATATCTGCTTCTTTTTAACCTTCATTAATGATACATTCTATGAATTTCCATAATACACGTATCCCTCTTGATTTATATCAGACATAAAGCATAAAACCTATTTTTACTTGGATATATACTGTTTTATGATAGAAAGGACAGCCTAGCGCCTCCTTTTATTCATGCAATCAAAGTAAAGTTCGAAATTGGGGTAGTAAAGACGTTCGTATTCACTTAATTAACATTTCAGATATATTTAATAATTTTTTATCATTATATTTTAGAATTCTTATTTATATTTTCTGTTGTGTCAAATGAAAGACACAACTAAAAGTTGAAAACAAGTACTTTTTCTCACCCCAGAAGTAAAAGTGGGTAGTATCCATTACGAGTATATCTTTCTTATGTGTACTGGCTTAATTTATTCACTCTAATATCATTTATCTTTGAGAATAGAAACAAAAAACTATTTAATCCTAATTATGGAACTAAAAGCTATTGAATGTTGGAATAAAGTAAGTTATTTCCTTTACTCATTGTCTTCAGAATTGACAATAGTTGCTTAATGTAAAAATTACCGGTGTAATTGAAAACAACAGCAAATCTCTAAGTTTTCATTTTGCAGTTTAGGATTTCAATTAAAAAACATAAAGTTTAATAAAACAATTATCTTTAACACAACCCAGTTCCCTGTAAAATATGAAAATTTTAAACAAATGGAAGAAATTTGTATAATTCATTGTTCTCCGATAATTTAAATTACTAAAAAGTAAAACATCTGATCCAAAGTATAGTAATAAATTCTAATCCTTTCTAAATAAGAAACTAAGAGTAGACACCTATGCCATAGATACATTTTTTCCTAACGCATTTGGCAATACAGGAACTATATGCATTTATGCAAATATGATACAAACAAGTTGCATTAACAACGCGCATATACTCACTGGCAGTATAAGCAGAATGTGTGAAGTCTATTTCCATCTACACAGTGAGAGCAAATAAGAACAATGAAAACGAAGCCAAAGCCCTGGAATGCTTAAATTCATAAATCAATTCCCTAAAAATTATAAGCGAAATAAAATTTTTTTAATATAGTATATTGTTAAAATTAAAATATATCCTCTTACCACGCATTTGCAAGAAATCTTTTGGCATTCTTATAACCGAAATTGTAATTTTTGA
>CM063505.1:146795113-146797613 GCA_032207245.1 Pardosa pseudoannulata
CAAAGAACTGTTGGATAATACACTTTTTATTAATGCATTTTTATCATTTTTCATATGGAACCTTAACTACCCCCATTAAATTAAACATATGTAAATGTATTTAGGTTTGATTTGGTTTGGTTTGCAGCACTACGATCTGCTGTTTTGCACACAAGGGCTAAAGAGACAGGGACCTACTGCTTAAAGCCGCTTCCGAATGCTACGAACACCCATGCCAAAGTGAGATTCGAACCCACGAACTGTGGTACCTATGATCAGCGCCATAATCAATCGGCCAGCGTTCAGCTTAAATGTATTTAATATTAACTTTTGAGTGGTTCTTTAAGGTGTGGGAAAACATGAAATTTGGCTCTCACTGACCTCTCTCAACTTTTCAAATTTCGTCTGCAGTCTTTAGAGAATTTTAAGAAAAATATAAGTGGTGTTGCCTTTCTTTCAGTCCTCTTATTTCCTTCGTGTTGATAAGAAGCTTATCGTGAAAACAATAACACAAAATGAGATTAATAATAAAATATTTTATTCGTTCTAAATATAAAAACATTTAACACTATAAATTTCACTAAATTTTATAAATTTCTATCACCCAATTTTTTTTCACTGAGAAATGAAAAGTCAAGATTTTTTTGGTGAAAAATACAATTTTAGAAACAAAATTTTTACGTATTTTTATCTTACCCCATTACCCATATATAGGTATCACCCAAAACTGCCATTCAAAAGCGTAATAATTAAAAATAAATATTACCCTATCTAAAACTGTGTAAATTTATAGTTTTGGAGGTTAAATTTATAGTTTGGAGAATTTTTATAATTTATAGGGTTATCCAAAACTATCAAAATTTTTTCTAATTAAAAATACATCTAATTAAAAATAAAATATAAAGGTATTGTTTGTATTTATGATTTGTGTCTCTTTATAACTAACAATATGCTACAATATTATAGAACTAGTATATAGCCCGTCATATGACGGGATTAGTAAAATTTTTAATTTTCCAGAATTATAAAGTAACCTATGAGGCAGGTAAAAAATTGGTTTGTTTTTTGGCTGAGAATTATTTTGCAACAAAATATTACCTTAAGAAAATTATTTACGTAATATCTAAGTTTAGTGATAAAATGTATGGAAATAATGCAGATGATATTTAAATAATCTAAAATAAATGATTAAATGAGATGGTTAAAGGAATGACATCCTACTGCTAGAAAAAAATTGTTATTTTTACCTATTTGTTATGTGATAAATTGATACATTTAATCGCCTGCTCTTAAAATGGGGCTTGATATAATAATGGTAGCACATGAATTTAATAAAATAAAAATAATAAAAATCTTAAAAATTTGAAAAATTTATTTAAAAAAATAATAAAACTTTAAAAATAATAAAACAATTTTAGGAATAAGAATTCAAAAGACAAAGCAGAAATTATTAAATTATTTAGACATTTAGAAAAATTCGGCTACGTCGGGGACAGAACCATCAACCCGAGAAGTACAATGATCAAATGGGCAGACACTCTATCCCATGTGTCAGCTTACACGTGGTGAAGAAAATGGTTAGAATATATAAGGGTCAAGTAAAAATAGTCTAGAAATTTAAATATTGCTCTCCGCCCTCGCCATCCTATCAATAATGAATTTTATATAGAATAAGAGGGAGAATAAGGCTTGAAATAATAGCATTAAACACTCGAAAAGGGGGGATGAGGTAGATTTCGAACTCGCTTTGAATTTTGCTAACCCTAACTCATAAAAAAATCCAATATGGATGCCTGTATCCATTCCAGGTACAACCGCTTCATAAATTTACTAACAGACATCTTAGGCTATTATTATATAGGGAATGTGTAAATAAACTGAAAAAATGATTATTACCTATTAGTATTACCGATATAAAGTTTTTGAAAAAGATTAAAATATTATAATAATTATAAATATCATTGTAAGCTCCAACCCCAAGACTGCTTTGAGATAGAAAATGATCGAGGCTTTTTTAAAACCCTACTAATTAAACAAAATTGCATCCTGCGAGAAACTTTTGAGCTCGAGAAAATAAAGTCCTAAAAAATAAGGGAGAAAATATCCTTTTGTGTAATTCAAAATCACAATTTACAAACTGCAAACCTATGATTTTATCAACAAGATTTATATCAAGTAAATCCAGACAGGTTTGTGTTTGATAGTTAAAGAATTAAATGATAGCCGAATTATTAGCCATAAATAAACTTCCATATAATGTTGCTTATATATACTTAATATTGTATAAACTAGCATATAGCCCATCATATGACGGGATTAGTAAAATTTTTAATATTCCAGAACTGTTAAGTACCCAATGAGGCAGGTACAAAATGGTTTGTTTTTTAGCTGAGAATTATCTGGTTCACTCACAATAATTTATTTATCGTCATACTCCTCTAGAGTCTCCCGATCCTGTAATGCAGTTTAGAATCACGTTGAATTCTTTTTGTCAAACCGTGTGGTTATGTATAATAAACAA
>CM063505.1:146805113-146807613 GCA_032207245.1 Pardosa pseudoannulata
GAACTTGACACGCGCTCAAGTATCAATCGTCAGAAAACGGACTGATACGTGTTATGCATACAATGTGTTAATAAAGATTTCGAAAATTTGATGATCTAGCATTCAACATTCACAATTATGCACGTGTGCGAGCTTGCAGGCTGAAAGTTTTCACGCGTTATCCGTTTATGACTGTGAGAAATTTACTACTACAATCCAGAAGAACTAATTAAGGCCTTAATTCAATAAATCAAACATAGGTGATATGTTAAAGCACCTTACCCCATCATCTACAGTTAGAAATGTACACCAGACACACTAATTACATTCAAATTGCATTAAAAGCTACTGCAAAAAAAAAGTTTTAATATTTACGAACATTTATTACAGCTGTGGGTATTAGTAGTCTTGAACTCCGTTATTGCAAGGATAATACCATGACGGGCTGAGTTTGGTCAACCTGAACCCCTGAATATCCCCCTGAATATCTTACCTTTAAAAAGTGGAGTTAATGGCTCGGAAGAAAGAGTAAAGATTTATATTATTTACCTTGACTGAAAATACAGTCATAGTTCTAGATTTTTTCCCAATAAGATATACTTTGAATATACGATACCAACTTTATGTCACGAAAAATTTATTTCAGACATATTTCCGGAATACAGACATGGCGCCGGGGTTACACTTCCACAGACGTTATTAAAAAAAGTGAAATTTCGATTGGAAATATCTTTTCCGGTTGAGACGTTTCCCGAAATTGCAGAGATGTCCCGTCACGTCTGAAATCCCGGGAGTCAAAACATTGATAGGAGAAAGCCTGACATCTTAAACTTCCCTGTCCTACGAATAGAAATTTTCGTATTTCGTCGTATGAACCGGTTGAAAATTTCAAAGATTCAAAATGAGCGACAATTCATGCACTCATATGAAGTGATGGTTCGTGCTAAATTTTTACTGAAAATACTGACACATTTTTGATTTGCTACCTTGGGTTTTTCGTTTTTTTATTTTCAAGGAAAGGTACATATCTTGATATTCTAGTTTGATCAATTATATATATATATATATATATATATATATATATATATATATATATATATATGTGTGTGTATGTGTGTGTGTATTATAAATATATACATTATATATACGTATGTATTTTATATATATCTATATATATGTGTGTATATATATGCATTTATATATACATATATACATACATACATATATACCTATATATAGCTATATATATGTATACATATATATGTATGTAATATGGGCGAGACTCATTCAAAATCACAACACAGTTTATTTCTGTAAGAAACATGAAATCCGTACAACAGGCAAAAACCTTTACAACTTCGTGCACACAGACCATGTGATCCCGCACATACACTTTTCAAGTAGGGATTCCTAACGTAAAAAGACTACGAATAATCCCTAAGCACAATTGATCACGTATATATATATATATATATATATATATATATGTCAGGATTTAAAATGTAGATTAATTTTAAGAGATTTTAATTAGGGATTCTTTTATTGAGAGTGACGCGGCATGAGGAGTTAGCCACATAAATACGGCTCACGCGCAGTGATCTGGGCAGGGAGCAGTATGCACATTCAACGGTCAGACCTGTAGCTCCCCTAAGCAATTAAGCCTGCCTTTGTTAGAAGTTGGGCACCAATGTGAGACGGCATTAAAGATAATTATCGAGTAGTGTGGTTTGAGATTTAAACAAAGATATGAAGTTGTACTTATGACTCAAGTGACATTTACTGGACTCTGTCATATATATATATATATATATATATATATATATATATAAATATATATATATATATATATATATATATATATATATATATATATATATATATATATATATACATATATACATATATATATATATATATATATATATATATATATATATATATATATATATATATATATATATATATATATATATATATATATACATATATATATATATATATATATATATATATATATATATATATATATATATATATATATATATATATATATATATATATATATATATATATATATATATATATATATATATATATATATATATATATATATATATATAAATATAATTTGTAGATCAATATGTGTATAAAGTTGTTCCTTAAAATAAACAGAACTTCATGATAGAAATTGTCTTGCATATTTTTCATTTTTATGTATTTTTGCATACTTTTAAGAATTACTCACTCTATTTAAAATCAAATGTAAATACCTCATCTCATTTTATGTGAATATGTTTATCTTTTTTAAGTTTATCCTTCATAAAATTTTTTTGTTATATATAAAGAATTTTTAAAATTATTTTCTAATTAATGATTTGAAACTTATTTTTCCTTTTAATTTTCTTGCAGTTCTCTTAAATGTAAAAATTATTTAATGCGATATTTCTCGCTTGATTAAACAAAATCAATTCAATGTCGATGTTTTCAGGAAAATATAAAAGTTCGTATTAAATACATCACA
>CM063505.1:146812613-146820113 GCA_032207245.1 Pardosa pseudoannulata
TTAACGAGATAAAAATCGGATAAACACATGGTAAAAAGTTCATCACTACTGGAGGCATCACATATATTTTATCAGAATTTCTCAAGTTTATATTCCTGAATTAGGTCATTTTGTGGCAGCTTGACGTTTCAGTACAGTTACATGCTTTCATACACTCTCAAAAAATAATTATTACTACATGCTAATTTGAACGTCACTTCTAGATGTCAGAGAAGGGTACGAATTAAGCCGTCTCCTAAAAATCGTTTCATTGCATGTTTTTGGCATATGTTTTGAGTGTTGCGACACAGTTTCTTCAAAATAGCATTTCGACAACAAAAATTTTATAGAAGTGCAACTAACATTTTGACTAACTTACTTATATTTACAATTTTAGGTATAAATATAAAACATTGTTATCTTAACTTTTTTTTATTGTTATTCATACTTTTACACAAGAACATTTAAAAGTGTATAACTATACAGATATAAATTTTGCAAGAATAACCCATAAAACAGTTGAATAACGTTTATTATATTAAATGCGATAGTTACTTTGATTATAAATTTAGTAAATTCTGCCGAATGTTGCAGTTTGTATGCTTCTATTGCAGAAAATCTAAAACAAACACAGACAAAATTCCACCTGAGCAGAAACCGATAGCTGTTTTGTCACATTTGCTGCTACATCTTCAGTTTTAGATTTCGAATACAAATGTTACTTTCATATTCATATTTATCTTAATGAAAACTATTTCGTGATGAAAATATGCGTGCAGGGTTACTAAAAAGGTGAGAACCTTTTCCAAAATTCTAATTAAAGCATTATGAATTCATTTAAAGATTATCTTTTGTAAAAACTGAGTGAGAATGCTTAAACACTCGAGAAAATATATTGCATGTAGTTATTACATTAAATATTTATTTCCCATTATAATTTAGCTAATATAAAAGATATTTGTAACTAAAAAAGTAGTTTCAAACTAAATAAGCATTCAGAAAGTAGTAGAATTTACAAAGCATATTTGTAAGTTATTAACAATGTGTTATGAAACTTTTTACATATTTATATTGATATAATTAAGCCAATGGCATTTAATAAATTTATCAAAAATTAAATTTATAATAAGATTCTTGAATTTTCTGTAAACTAAAAAATATTCCTAACCATGTTTTCATTTGCAATTTTTTTTAAATCCGAATATTACTTTTAGAATTTTGTAAAGTTATAGTTTGAATTTCTTTAGATATTATTTTGTCTTTTGACCAAATAGTTATTTATATCAAATGTTTACAAAATTTGAATCAATTTGTATTAATCTTAATGCGTTGTAAACATGAATCAGATACACATACTGTTTATTTTGTTGCATACTAAAAGCATTTTGAAAAAAAATGTTCTAGAAATTTATGACATATTAGTTTGAAAGGAGCATGTTAAAAATCTAAAAGAGCTTGATTTATTTTAGAACTACCTGACAAGGATATATAATAATATCTGAACTAATTATTAAAGTATAATTTGTTTAATTTCTACCTCAGTGCAATAGAATCTGTTGTACCTCAGAGTTTTGTTTCAGTTTTTATTGCATTTTTTCCTATTTCAAAATAAAAATTTATCGAAATGGTATTTTGATAGTAGAAGTTGTTACTGAGTGCATGTAATTCTGTTGTAATTATTTTTTTTATCTATTTTTATGTATGTAAAAAAAAGAACATTTAAAGTTCAAATGGAAAGTCATGATATACCTTAAGCTTAATATTTTGCACTTTTTTACACGTAAATAGATAATTACTTATCGGTAACTAACGGTGAATGTCAATACATTTAAAAATGATATTTATGTAAAAAATTATTTCATGCAAAAAAAATTTATATATATATATATATATATTATTATATAGTTTTACTCATAATTTCCAAAGCATGATGTATGAAAATAAAACAAAAGAATTATTAATTATAGAAAATAAAACGTTTTCTCGAATAATTTATTTATGCCAAAACAAGCAAAAAATTTTTAACATGGAAGCTTTGTACATTAGAGTTGTAATAAAGCAAAGAAGCTAGTCTGATGTACAAAGCATACAAAATCAAAACCTTTGTTATTTAATTTCACCTAGAGGTCTTTACCATAAATATAATACCTTAATATATTTGACAATAGTATAATTAAGGTTGAAACATTATTGAGTTAACTTAAGGAAAATCCGGAAAGTCAAAATCTTATTTTATAAGACGCAATTAATTTTGAGACAGTATCAGTTATACTGATATATAAATGTTTCTTATATTTTATAGCATCATATACTGTACAAAAATATCTATGAATTAATCCGAATTCTGTAAAATAATAAAGAAATGATATTGAAAATATCGTGGTATAAGATACACATACATCCAAGGTACAACAGTTTTCCATATGTGTGTACAAAGTATCTTCATAAATCAAATTCAATAGTTTAAAAACAACTTTGTAACTTCAACCGATTTCCTACCTTTACAATCTCTTCATAAGTCTACCAGATTTTGAATATTCTCTACAAGATCGTTCTCTAGTTTTTATATTCTTTCTACAAGTTGGATATGTTCTTGTACTGGTTACTTTTCTTTAAATATTTTACTATAATGACATAAAATTTGTTCCTTGAGGACATACTTAAATATCAAAACGAAATATATTATACTTAAAATAAACGTTGCTTTTGTATATCAAAATAAGAAAAGCCAAATTTATATTAACAGAAACTATTTTCTTTAAATGGAATAATTTTTATTTAAAATCCATAATTTCAGTGGAATTGAGTGAAAGTGAATTAGCTATTATAGATAATTTATATGTATGGTAAATGAAACCTAATTGAAAATATTAACAATACAATTTATGCTGGAGTATTTATGATACTTTCTCCCTCAATCAAAAAATAAAATATTCAATAAATTCCATATTTATAAATTACGTATTATAAAGATATCATGATATCTTAGTAAAGTCGTCTGTAAACATTTAATAATCAGATTGTTTTATCTTAATTATGTTGATCTATAAAAATTAAGGAAAAAATACTTCACGCTATGTTGGAAGATGAAATTATATAATTTAGCATAATAGTAATGTTGTATAGTAATATCTTTGAATAAAAATTTATTGGAAACTGTAATTTAATAATCAGAATATGGATTTTAGCTACACCAAAAATTGAATCATCAACATCATAACTATGCAACTAATATTTAATACCATGAAGGTTTTTGACTTTAAAAATAATATAACATGTTTATTGTAGCAATAAGTCTTTAGACTTGGCTCTTAAACAAAATTATTTAATCGTATTAAAAGCTATGTTACGAAAATTAGTCTTGTAATAGCTAGTAATTAGTATTCTAATATTTCGTAAACAAGATTTGATAATTAAGAACCCTATATAAGTGGTATTTTCAAAAGCAATACATATTAATTTTGCCTGATTTTTTTCGTATGGAATTACTTAATTGCAATACATAAATTTGTGTAAGTCATATAGTAGTTTACATCTGAAATATCAAACTATAATTATCTTAAAATGCAATAATTAAGTCGAGTATTAAGCTGAGTTTAATTAACATTTCTCCATATCGTTTAAATATTTTTAAGTAGCCGTTCCTTTAAAAATATATTAATTACTAAGAAACTTTTAATACAGACAGTATTAGTTTAAAATTTGGAAAATAATGATTTTATATCATTAAACAATTTGTTGATCATTTTAAAACATTCTATGGTAAAAATCCCTGTAATAATCTACAGTATAAGCAGTTATTCAAAACTACAATAAGAATTAATTTAAAACTAGAAAATAAGAATTAAATACTTATTCTGAAATTTTTAATTTCGCTCAATTATAATTACTAGTCAAAGATAAACGCTTTTAAAATTATTGTATTTAAAAGGATGTACTAAATTATCTGAACAAATATAATTTGATTTGCATGATTTTTTCATGATCTTGTTTGTGAAAATTCATGAAATCTAATAAGACGTTTGAATGGTGAAGTGAACAGTAAATTTCTGAACATTTAGAAAAATTAAACACAAAATAGTGTTTTCTTTATACAATAAGTTTTATACAATTATTTCCCATAATAATAACTCTCGTATAAATATAAAAATATTGTTTTAAGAGTACCGATTAGAGTAATCGGTATTTTACAGACAATGAATTTTGTAGAAATTAAACCAAAGATAACTTGCATTAATCTGTATTGAATTCTTTCTAGGACATGAATTTTTCAATCTTGTGCTAACAACTCTTATCGAGAACTATCCTCTATATAATAATAGCCTAAGTTATCTGTCCGCCTGTCCTCGAATTTATGAAGCGGTTGTACCTGGAATTGATAGAGGCATCCATATTGGATTTTTGTTGAGTTAGGGTTAGCAACTTTCGATATACACCCTTCCCTCCCTTTTCTAGCATTTAAGGCCATTATTTGAAGCCCTATTTTACCCGGTTAAGAGCAGGTGATTAAATTTATGAATTTATCACATAATAAAAAAGTAAATATATAATTTTTTGCTAGCCTTATGATGTTATTTCTTTAACCATCTCATTTAATCATTTCTTATTTTAAATTATTTAAATATCGTCTGCATTATGTTTCATCACTGAACTTAGATATTACATAAATGATTTTCTTTTATATTTGACATAAAAAATAGATTAGGTACATTAGAGATAATTTTAAATTTAATTATCGATTATTTTTATTGCAATGAAAATTTTACTACCGGTATTAACAACAAATTTTATCTACCTGCAGAATGTAGTAGAAATGATAGTTTCGTCCCTTTACTTCCATTAATTACTGTGGCAAAAAAAAAAAAATTGGGAAGAGCTTAATGATAATTTCGACGTAGCTTAGAAAACTTTGAAATATCTTTCTAAATGAATTCAGCTTGATTATAAACTGAATTCACAGTATCGAGAGATTTTGGAGGAGAATGAAGATAAACAGATTATTCAACTTCTACTAGATATTTCTCAGCCAATAAAGAAACCATTTTTTTTTATCTGCCTCATAGGGTGCCTTACAATTCTGGAAAATTAAAAATTTTACCTATCACGTTTATGACGGGGTATATACTAGTATCATCTATAAAGCTAAATATGAGCCAAATATGTAGATTTACTAAAAATATCACTGATGATTAAACCTTGTTAAAATATTATTAAAAGTTTTTTAAAATTATTTAAATCCGAAAACTACTTAGTTGATATCCAAATAACCGACAGACAAGTTCCCAGCTTGTTCATCGCTGTTAAAATATAAATATATTTATTAGAAAAATAAATACGCTTATCTTTCTCAATGTTTAACTTAAGAAAAGAAAAATACTAGATAATTTATTTTATTTTTCTGATCAGATTATGTTGTGGATTATATGTGTTATGATACATAATTATGTTTGTGTTGCGATTTATACAGATATATTGCTTCGCAAATCTGTTGGATAAATTATTAATTGCAAAACAGAAAGGTTACACCCGGTGTTTATCTAACAAGATAAAATAAAAGAGAAAAGATTAATTTACAGAAGTACTGATATTTAGAATAGAAATCTTTTAAAATACCACCTTGTAATGTTATCTATTTTTTGCTATTTCTAGACACATATTATTAATCAGGATGGATTGACTACACTGAAAATTTTCTAATATTTTCTTTTAATCGGACTGCAAACTGCTTGAGTCGAGAAAAATATAACAGTTAATAGTCTTCTATAGTTTTGAAAATACAATCTGTAGAAAAATGTAATTTTTTCTAGATTAAACAGATTTTACTATTTAAATATATAGACTATAAAAGTAGTTAACCGAATGTGAAAAAGTTTACATAATTAAAATACCCATATTTTCACATAAATGTTATACCATACACTTAAAAATTGTTATACAAGCAACCTTATATATTTTGTAGTTTTAAAATACAATGTATTGTGTAAATGATGCACTATCAAATGTAAACTATATTAAAAATTATGCGAGCTACACACAACTTACACATTTCCGTAAATTTAATTATGATTAAAGCATTCCCCTTTGAAAGAACTTCGATAGGTATGTATACACACACACACACACACATATATATATATATATATATATATATATATATATATATATATATATATATATGTATATATATATATATATATATATATATATATATATATATATATATGTATGTATGTATACCGGGTGGACATAATTAAACTGACAGTGCTTACAGTGCTCTGTAGCGCGATCTATTTACGAGAATGACGCCACATTTTGTAGGATGATTAAATAAGACGGGGGACGAAGGATTCCTCGAAAAAACAAATTAGTTCAAAAAGTCACAGCTAGGGGAATATTTGGAGCTGTGTTATACAAAATAGAGTGTTAACAAATGCAAATTAATACGGAATAAAATTACCTTTTATTATGCACAATTTCTGATTTAGTTCAAGAGCAATATGTCAACACTTTTAAAAAAGCGTAAAATCTACATAAACATCGATAAAGTCTCGTAATCTGCAATATCACGTAAGCTGAGCAGAAGAAGAAGTTCTTTATTCAGATTTCACGCTACATCCATTGGCACAATTAAGAAACTAATTTCCGTATTGACTTGTATATGTTAACACTTTATTTTGTATTACACAGTTCCAAATATTTCACTAACGGTCACTTTTGGAACTAATTTGTTTTTTCGCGGAATACTTCTTCCCCGTCTTGTTTAATCTTCCTACAAAATGTGGTGTCATTCTCGCAAATAGATCACGCTACAGAACACTGTGAGCACTATCAGTTTATTTATGGCCACCCGATACATATATATATATATATATATATGCATGTATATATATATATATATATATATATATATATATATATATATATATATATATATATATATATATATATATACATATATATATATATATATATATATATATATATATATATATATATATATATACATATATATATATATATATATATATATATATATATATATATATATATATATATATATATATATACATATATATATATATATATATATATATATATATATATATATATATATATATATACATATATATATATATATATATATATATATATATATATATATATATATATATATATATATATATATATATATATATATATATATATATATATATATATATATACATATATATTTAATTTTCAATAGCAACGTATATATTTTGCAAATCAAATTAGAGATGAACATTGTTGACTAATTTTTTTCTGTTACAAAAATCTGTTTAAATTAAATGATATTAAATTAATTTATTGTTTTTTTAATTTTACAATAATTACTGTATTTAAAAATCAATTATTTTTAAAAGTATATAATATGAATTAATATATAACTATATATATAACAGCTTTAATATTTCGTGCGTGATTCGATTTAGAGTGAGTTCATACATTCCAAGAAAGGAAATCGAAATACATCCGTTTGTA
>CM063505.1:146825113-146845113 GCA_032207245.1 Pardosa pseudoannulata
CAGAAGAAAACAAAATCGTACATCTTTATGAAAAGAAAACTGAAATTTAATAAACTAGTCTTAGATTATAGTAAATTCTTCTCCGTTGTCATATTGCCTAAAATTCGTAGAAAGAAAGAATTAAGGAGCCTATGAGACAATAAAATATTAAGGATAAATTTGTCAGAAGAAAACAAAATCGTACATCTTTATGAAAAGAAAATTGAAATTTAAAAAAACTAGCCTTAGATTATAGTAAATTCTTCTCCGTTGTCATATTGCCTAAAATTCGTAGAAAGAAAGAATTAAGGAGCCTATGAGACAATAAAATATTAAGGATAAATTTGTCAGAAGAAAACAAAATCGTACATCTTTATGAAAAGAAAACTGAAATTTCAAAAACAGCCTTAGAATATAGTAAACTCTTCTCCATTGTCATATCACCTAAAATTCGTAGAAAGAAGGAATTAAGAGCCAATGAGACAGTAAAATATTAAGGATAAATTTGTCAGAAGAAAACAAAATCGTACATCTTTATGAAAAGAAAACTGAAATTTCAAAAACAGCCTTAGAATATAGTAAACTCTTCTCCATTGTCATATCACCTAAAATTCGTAGAAAGAAGGAATTAAGAGCCAATGAGACAGTAAAATATTAAGGATAAATTTGTCAGAAGAAAACAAAATCGTACATCTTTATGAAAAGAAAATTGAAATTTAAAAAAACTAGCCTTAGATTATAGTAAATTCTTCCCTGTTATAATATCGCCTAAAATTCGCACAAAGAGGGAATTAAAAACCAATTAGACTATAAAATATTAAGGATAAATTTGACAGAAGAAAACAAAATCGTACATCTTTATGAAAAGAAAATTGAAATTTAAAAAAACTAGCCTTAGATTATAGTAAATTCTTCTCCATTGTCATATCACCTAAAATTCGTAGAAAGAAGGAATTAAGAGCCAATGAGACAGTAAAATATTAAGGATAAATTTGTCAGAAGAAAACAAAATCGTACATCTTTATGAAAAGAAAATTGAAATTTAAAAAAACTAGCCTTAGATTATAGTAAATTCTTCCCTGTTATAATATCGCCTAAAATTCGCACAAAGAGGGAATTAAGGAGCCAATTAGACTATAAAATATTAAGGATAAATTTGACAGAAGAAAACAAAATCGTACATCTTTATGAAAAGAAAATTGAAATTTAAAAAAACTAGCCTTAGATTATAGTAAATTCTTCCGTGTTATCATATCGCCTAAAATTCGCACAAAGAGGGAATTAAAAACCAATTAGACTATTAAATACTAAGGGTAAATTTGTCAAAAGGAAACAAGACCGTACTACCTTACAAAAAAGAAGTTCAAACAAAAAAATCTAACCCTATCTTATAATAAGTTTTTCATAGTTACTTGTATACTAAACTTAGTACATAGAAGACATTAAAGAGCCGATAAGAATATTAGGTATTAAGAGTAAATTTGAGCGAATAAAATAAGACCATACTTCATAATAGAAGTTGGAATTATAACACCTAGCTTTATCGTTTAGTAAGTTGAATGAACTCAAATATTTATTTAATTTTATTTAAATTCAATTAACATTGTGTACTTCAGTTTAAAGAATTAATTTTCGTCTGAAGATAGCTCTAATTTCTCACATCCCGTATCATTTGCGGTGTTGTTTATACGAAATGTTTTTTGTCTAAGCAACATGAAATTAATGATGCATAATACGGTATTTATCAAATTTAAGGTAATTAAGGTATTTATCAAACCCATCATTACAATTACTACAGATGTGTTTAGAAAACTTATTGTAAACAACTTTAAGCTCTTTCAGAATAATTTTAGAATAATTGCAGGGTAAATTTTAGGATTAGATGGTTTGGAGTTGAATTAATGAATAAGCTACTGAAAAACGATAAACTGCATTTGTTTTTTTATAATTGCCTGTTAGGACTAAAACATAAGTATTGAAATCGTAAAAGGTTCAGTGTGCAAAATTCAACAGAAATATTCCAACCATGGTTCAATGAAATTTCACAAATTTAAGCTTTAATCCTGTGTACAAAGAAATTTGGTTTTAAAACTTTAAATATCCATTTTGACGAACCGTGATAACTTTTTGAATAGCTAGCTTCAACATGTCATCTTCACTTAAGTTGGACATATGCAGGTTTGTCGTATAACATAGAAACGATTAGTCGTTGAAAGTTCAAGTTTAGTGTTGAGTACTGTTATTTTTGATAGCAATACGTACTCTACGAAAGTCCATATAACCTATAGTAACAATGCAGGGAATTATTTAAAAATATAACCGTGAAAAATTTAAACTTTCTATTTAAGAATGCTGAAATATCTAGTGATACATCTGCATATTTTACTGCGGTTTGTTCTCTATATAAAGGAAAATTTCAATTTTACTTACATTAACACTATTCGTCCACAACTTTAAATAAATAAATAGTACTTATTAAAATGACGGTGAAACACTGATTTTTAAGATCATTTGTAAACAATCAAATATAAACGAAAATAAAATTATCTGATAAATATTATTTACATAAAATTCTTTTGATTTTTTACTGTTTTATTACTTTAGCGAAAGAAGGCATAATGTTGAATATTTTCAGTTCATAATGAAATATATGTGCAACAAAAATTCTCAATGTAATGGATATTAATGCTTATGATTGCCTAAAATGGGAATAAACGCTACCTAAAATGGTTCAACCTTTCATACCAGTAGAAAGTTATTGAACAATAATAAGTGAACACCATAACTTAGAGAAGCGAAACTTGTTTTCTACTCTTAGACGAATGTGCAAGTAAAATTTCTAATGATACGTCGTACAATTAAAAGGAAAAATAACGTGTGCAATATGTGGACAGGGCAGGTATGAGGTTTCTACATCAGAAATTGTTCTGTTCCTTTTACTTTAACTTCCCAATAGCGCATCATTTTAATTTACTTAGCTCCTAATTAACAAACAATAGAAGTTTTCTAATGACCTGACCTTTGTTTATAAAAAATTATGTTGAAATTATACTATTCAAAATGCAATGATTCTTGGTAAATCCTTTTCATTAAAGAAGCAGTATCAGTACTAGTTACATCTATCCGGCAAAACGAAATTCAGGGTCTGATAAATTACAATTAAGAAGTTAAAATATTTCCTGTAAGTTAAATTGAAATCCTTGTTATTAATTTCTGTTCAACAAAACAGAGTGTGATCATCAATTTAACCTATTAGGCAGAAACAAAGAGCTTCAGGTTTAAAAAAAAAATTTAGTACCTAAAAAAGAACGATCAAGAAGCTAAGATAATTAGTGCAATTAAAATTGAAATCCTTGTTAGTAAATTCTTTTCACTAATAAAGCAATATAAGAATTTTGTAAAGCTATTAGACATTTCCCGATTGAGACAGACTTCAAAACGAAATTTAGTGCTTAATGAAATACAAGTTAAAAAATAAGATATATCCTACATGTTATATTGCTATCCTTGTTAGAAATTTCTTTTCATTACACGAACAAAATAGACGTTACTTAAATCTACTAGGCAGGTACCAACAGAAAAGACTATGATCAAAAACTTCCTTACTGAGTAAATTACTAAATTGCAGATCTTAGGTTTCAATTTAGATCTGACATAATTAAATAGTTTGAAAACACTTACAACATATAGAAGTATGAACTATGATAAAGTCCTGAAGAGTTTTCATTATTCCGGATGTAGCAAAACAAATTTAGTAAGAACGTTCTGTGTGACAACTGTATTTAATAACGAATTCAATGTACTTGTACCCCTTTATCTCAAAAAATCCTAAATTACGAGACTGCTTATATTTAAAATAAATGTGGGAGAAATTCGAACGAAATGTAATGAAAGACGAGAATTCTCGAGACTTAAATTTTAAAGCAGCAGGCAAGTCATTTATTAACACTTTTAGAGTTTCAAAGCAAATCAAGAATTAATTTTTCCTGTCTAAATGACTTTAACTAAGGCAAAATTACGTAGAAAGAATAACATAACTAATTTAAACATTCCAACTTTTGAATGAAAAGTTAAATATAACTCTAATGAAAGGAAACTTCAGTTTAAAAAAGGGCAAGTTTGAAAGCAGGAAAGAGTTAACGTATGTTTGAAATTTACATTGCGGTTATACTAGAAAGAACCTGCAAACTGGCTGTATTTCGTAATAAGTTATTAGACCTACAGTTTAAATGATTTATAAATTAATGGTAAGTAAATGAAATTGTTCATTTGATGTGAATCTCTTTTAGACATTTTCAGTGAACGAATTATATTATAATAATAAATTGTGCAATTTATTGAATTTTAATAAAGAATTTCATCGCATTTATTTGTTTTGGATATTGTTTTGGAGTTGCATATTTTGGAGAGACATTCTTAAAGACATATAATCTGCTTTTATAAAACATCTACTAAGCTCTAAACAGTTCTTTAAGTTTTCGACAATATTCTAAAAGCTTAAAAATACTCCCTAAATTAATTTTAACCGTAATACATTTTTATTTGCCTCTGAAATTTCTATTGAAATGTATTTTATTTATGAACTGTAAAATTACCGATTCTAGATTTTTAAGTGCACATTTCTAACCATAAAAAAATCTTATTTACCTTTTTTCCAGAAACTGTTTTTATTTATTGAACCTGTCAAACGTGATTTGCTAAAATTATTTTAAAAGAATCAAGTTTTATATATTTTTATTCGTAGAAATTTAAGAAATCTTTTTTTACAGTAAATAGACGTAGATGTGTCATCCTAAATAATTTATAAAATAAGACTTATTTTAGGCGTTTTCAATTAAAATGAAATTCACATTGTTTTGTCATACTGAAACTTAAATTAATGTAATACATTTACCATCTCCTAAAACTGTAACTACATTATTTTTTTGGGTTTTATCAATTATATATTCTTTTTATGATCTAAAGAGATGTACTAAATTATAAATTTTCACTTTTCTTGTACATATCCAACCTAATATAGAGAATAGTAGTAATTTTAGGAAATATTTATTACTATCGAGTACTAAATATTGTAACTACTTCAATTTTTACCCTGCAATCCAGTTTTTAAGCATGTTACCAATAAATATTTAAAATTTATTCTACTTATATGAAATGAACTAACCGTAAGATTTTTAATTTAGTAACCTAGCATTAAATTCAATTAAAATGCAATTACGACAGTGACTTATGCAAAGTAACACTCTCTGGAACGGTTCCCATTTATAATAGTTACCCAAAAGTAACTTTGACTGGAGCATGTGTTCCTAAGATTCTCACAATTTAAAGCAATTTATTATTTTTAAGGTTCATTATTTATCTATATAAACAGGCCATAACTTTAAATCTACATATAATTCAATGTAAAACTGTAAAACATCTGGACATCTCTGTTGTACTGCTACATTTATAACTCTCTAAACACTTAAAAAGGAGATACACGTCCTTGAGTATTATTCTCGTCCAGAAATTAGTACTAGTCTAAAATAATATCAAAAATTAGCTTAATGTCTTTATTGTGTTACATTTAATATATCAAAGGGTGTACTAGAAGCATACTAATGGCATTAGGGACATACTTTTGATCGATTTCAAATTATTAATCACGTAAGTAATTTTAAACTTATTTCTACGTAATGGATTAGGATATGAATGTCACTCAATATATGATTCTTATCTCGTAGGAGCAAAGATGACTAGTTATTTCTATATACAGTATTTTTGTCATTACTTACTAAAAGAATCAAGAATAGTGAAAATTCTAACGTTAATGCAAATCTAATGATTTAGACCGATTTTACGGCATATCACATATCGATTTTTAGAAATGAAATGGACGAAAATGAATCAACGATAATCAATTATCTGATTGATATTCAATGTTTTTCGGAGCAAATCTATGTTTTTGATACGATTTTAATGGCATGTCGATGACGCATCTGATCAAACTTTTTCAATACGAGAGAATTATCAAAAAAGGATCAATAGTCATCAGAGGAAGATGCATTATGAAATCGATAATGTCATTAAGTTATCGAAATTTATATCGTAAACGAAATTATTTAATTTTCTGATAAAATGATTGAAAAGGTATTTTATCACCCATTTTTATCTGGAACTGCTAGTTTTATTTTTCGGTGTCTGAGACCATCAAAAGAATAAAACTATGGTGGCAATTTCATTTCTTAAAATAACAACTGAGTAAAACTAACACTGTGATAGCCATCAAACAAGAAAAAGCTTAGGAGTTATAGCTGAGAAGCATATCCTTATAAAATATAAGTCTCATGACATATATGGGATCGTAAAAACGAGAATAAAACCCAGATGGTAATACAGAACTCACAAAGTTACTTCCAGTTCTTTCAATACCTTCTGGAACTCTTTTTCTAGGATGGCTCAAAAGCCTGTTGTCGTTTTTGGGCTGAATCGTCCTTAAGTCGCATTCTTTGGGACAACTATTTGGACGGGCGGTTCTGAAACGGTATTCATTGAAGCTGGTTTTAAATTTTTCATAACAGGATAAAGTTTGATGATATGGAGATGAAGGTGGATGCACATAATGAATATCTCATATTTTGTTTGATAACAGATGAGGATCTTCAAAAGAGCCAGCGCATAGCTGTGAAGCATCCACCAAGTCTGGTTTTTCCACAATTCAGGCCTCTTGCTGTGCGACCAGCATCTCTCAAATTTCCTGGTACAGCTGTTTGTCTACTACCTGACTACGTGGTACAAATCCATAAGAAACAAAGGATTACAAAGTATATCATTTGATCACTTGACCTTTCTGTTCTTTCCAAAACGTTTGAGCCCCTCATTACACTATATTAACCTCATACCTTCCTCACCACTTTTTTATTGACGTAATAGAAATTGCTCTATAAAAGTTTTGTAATGTCTGTACCAAAATTTCCAAAACAGCTTTCTGGAATTAAATTAAATTTCTCTCTCCCATTTAATTAAAAAATCAGCAATCTGCATATGTGTGCAATAGTTTATTAGAAGATCTTAAAATACTAATATCATATAAAATTAGATTTTATCAAGATTCCAGTACAGCAATTTTCCTGAAGGATAAAATTGACTTACGTTCCTGCACATCAAGAGCAAAGTGTCTTCTTTATAATTAAACCTCTTGCATTACTATTCCAATGAATTGTTTCAATTTTAACAAGTATATTGCTTTCATTTAAGTCGTCTAATTAGATCTCGTGTTGCAATAAATAATAACTGTAATTCTCTTATTTTAGAACTAAAAGTGATATTAAAACTGAAATATATTTTCTAAGTATTTACAATGTACTTTTAAAACTTATCCATTTGTGCAGGAATATACCGACTTTTACTGTAAAGAAACACATGACTTTCTTTCTTCCAATTCAAGAAAAATAGAATAATTTCAAAATTTAAACTTATATATCCTTGAAGTAAAAGGATAAATTACGTTTAATACAGTAAAAAGTTTTGTGATTCAAATGCAGCACTCTTCTGGGCTATTATCCAGCATATACGATTGGAGATTTAAATTTGGATATTCTACTGCAAAAACAAATATTTGAAATCTTTAAATGTACTCAATTGTATTTGAATTTACTTATATAAATTTACCCTAGACTTTATTTTGAAAAATGTGAATTTTCAATTGTTAATACAGTCCAAAGTTTAGTTAATTAAGAATTTTGTTTATAGCAGTATCTATACTGTTAATATAAAAATGTAAATATAAAGAAAATTATTTGAGAAAAAGTTCTTATTAAAATGCATACATTTTTTTTAAATAAAAAAAAAGAATTCATAAGCGTTTATTTTAGACGGTATTTTATTCTATTTTAATACATTCATAGAGAAAGGTAAATGAGTTTAAATTCAAGAAACATTTTAATAAAAAAGAAACTTTTTTCCACAGCAAATGTAATCGAAAACGTTTTCTCCGTAAATATTAAGATGAATGGCTGAAAAGAAAAAGGTATTATTGTTCCCTTTTTCTATATAACTTAAATTTCAAAGATTTTTCTGAGTTTATAACTTTGACTATTATAGGACAAATGTAGTTTAATAAGTTATTACGATAAATATAAGAAGCAGAAATAACAATTTAATTTTAAAACAGTAATTTTATATGTTAGTGGTTATTAAAAATAAATGAATTAATATTTTTGCAAGTACAGGACCAATCTTCATTGCATCAGTAATTAAATTTACAGATTCTAAAAACACATCTATCAGCATATAATGTATAAAAATACATATTCCTATGCAAATTTTAGACTCATTTTCATTAAAATAAAAATTTATTATAAATATGTAATGAAAATGTTTTCATGATACCTTTGTTTTAAATAAAATAATTGAAGAAAAACCTTCTTTCTTTTACCGAGTTTACAAATTAAGATTTCAGAGCACAATGGGACTTGATTTCTCCCAAGGCTCCTCCAAGGACCTATATACAGTAGAAGTTTTTTCTTTACAACAAGAAATCACAGAGGATTAAGAAGTCATTTCATATGGTTAAGGTATATCTTATAGTTAGAGGGTATTAATTATTATTACTTATGCTAGAATAAGCACGCTTTGACACTGTATTAATTAAAACCTATAATTATTAATCATTTTCTAAAATAAATTTGCACTTGCAGGAATTAATTACGATCTAGTGTAATTATATATGTGTACACACATATATACGGATATATACATATACATATACATATATATATATATATATATATATATATATATATATATATATATATATATATATATATGTATATATATATATATATATATATGTATATATAAATATATATATATGTATATATATATATGTATGTGTGTATTTAGGTTGATTAGTGGTGTTTTTAAAGCTTTACTTTGATTAATTTGTGCTTATTTTTTTTACTCATTTCCTTATCTCTGCTTAACTATTAATCAAAAAATATCAAATTAGGTTTGTTACTGTTTTTATTACTCCACTTAGTAAATAGTTGCTTATCCTATAAACTACATTGCTAGCATGCAAATGTATATTTAAGTAAAAGAAATATATTTCAGAATGTTCTAAAATGCATATTTTATCAAGATGAAAAATACTTCATTAGGCATTTTTTTATCGTAAATTAGTACAGTAATAAAAAAAAGGTAAATGGTCATGATATCTTTAACACAGAAAAAAAATTCTATAACGAATTCAACTGAAAAGGTAGTTTCTCTGAAATTATTAAAAGCAATGATTGAATACAATTTGAATATATATATATATATTTCTCGATATCTAAAATAATTATAAATTGCAAAGATTTTTTTAAATTTTTATACTAGCAAGATAACTAAAAAAGAAAAAACTGATAAACATTTGTATACTATTATTTAACAAACATAAATAATGTTTTATTTTATATAAATAGTGTACATAATTAGATTTTTACTTTTTTATTACAGGGATGTATGTTTTTTCGAAGGTAAAAACTAGAAACAAAACATAAATTGTAAACAAAGTTAAAGCATTGTTATTACAATAAGGCACGGTCTTTTAAATATTTAAATCATTTCAGATATCGAGATTTAGATATTTTATTTCATTTGAATATAAAATGTGTTAGAAATTCGCCTAAAAAGAAATTGCTATAAACAAGTAGTAAACCTTCATTTAACTGCTAAAATATTTCATTTCACATTCAACTTATGAATATTCAATTTTTCAACTAAATATTGCAATTCAAGGAAAGCAAAATATTTACATTAACGTTAATAATACTGAACGAGAAATTCACAATTGAATAGGTTTTATGAATCGTTTATATCAAATTACTTTGAAAAGATTTCTCATATATCATCTATTTAGACGGAATGTCTAGACAAGATGTCTAAATTTATTTTAGTTATTTAACTTTAAAGTTTATTTTTTAACCGTTTTAGAAATCCCTATAAATCCTTAGTCAAATATTTATAATGGGTTAAAAGTTGTGAAATGAACATACAAAATTATCCAACTCGCTTCATTTAAAATTAAAACTTAATTAAACATTGGTAATTTTCAATGTACAACAGATTTTGTATGCAAGTTATGCTTTAATAATTGTCTAAAATACTGTCTTAAAATATTGATTTGCATTTATTAATTATTTCACTTAAAACACATTTCATTGCATATATTTCATTTATTGAAAATACCTCTTCTCTAATTCTAGACTAAAAATTAAATGTACCTTATATTCCTATAGATTACCTTATAAAGAAACCTTTATTGGACTTTTGAAAAGATTGATAGAGTTATGGGGTTTATGAGTTACATAGAAAAAAAGCTGTAATATAAGCTCTCGAATCTATTCCAATTAATTCATGATAGAACTCACTACCAGGCGAACGGATTTAGCGTATTAAAAAGATAAACTTTTAAGACAGAAAAGAAACTGGGATGGTTTATAACTGCAGAATCTTTCTTAAAAATATTGTTCTATATTTACTTAATATTTCACATAGAACACATTTCATTAAATGTATTTCCTTTATTGAAAATTCTACTCCTATAAATATCGACTGAAAAATAAATTTGTCTTATTTTCCAACAGATTATTTTATAAAGAAATCTATGTTGAGCTTTTGTAAAGATTTACAGTGTTATGGTGTTTTTGAGTCACATAGGAAGAAAGCTGCAATATGAGCTCTCCAATCAGTTGAATTCATTGATGATAGAACTCACTATACAACAGAGATACATTTCCAACTACCTATAAATTATACATCCGACCAATTATTTGTTATTGTTGCGAAATCCTCTTCATGGTTCAAGGGAATGGGGTTGATATCCTCGAGGTTCTCTAGAATCAGGAGTTGCAAATAGTTGCCGAGTCTATGAAAATTACCCCTTTTCTGGCAATGCAACTTTTAACCAATTTGGAACCTGTTCATGATTTTATTAAAAGAAAAATGATGATATTATACTAAAACTTGTACGTTTATCTGACAACTCTTTTTGAAAGAACTGCAATAAAGAGATCCCTAAAACTTTTAAGACTCGAAATGGCTTCATCCGAGTATCCAAGAGGGAATACGATGCTTTAAATTTAAGTAGAGACTATTTAACTTTACTTCCTTCTTGTCCCATAGAGTATCTGAATTTAAATATTAGTCCTGATCGTATACAAAAAGTTGTTAAAAAAGAAATTAGTGATTCGCAATTAAGATTGTTCGCAATGGAGACAATTGAGGTTCAATATCCTGAAAATGAGTTATTGTATATCTTCACTGATGATTTTATATTGAAGAGAACACACGATGCTGTAGAAGGTATTCATTGTGAGCTTTGTAGTTTTTATTTACTAATGAATCCTCTTCACCACTACCTTACAGGTAGTTTAAAACTGCTAATATTATCGTAAAATATTGTCCTGCTCTATTTTTCATAGAATACATTTCACTGAATGTAACTCATTTATTGAAAGTTCTTTTCTAATTCTTAACTAAAACTTAAATTTGTCTTATCTTTCAACAGATAATCTTATAAAGAATGTTTTGTCTAGCTTTTGTAAAGGTTGACAGTATTATGGGATTTTTGAGTTATATAAGAAGAAAGCTTCAAAATGCGAGCTCGAATCACTTCCAATGAATTGATAATAGAACTCGTTACCAGGCAAATAGTTCTACCGTATCTAAAAGAGAACCTCATAGGTCCGAAAAGAAACTGGGATAATTTATAACTGCAAAAATTGTCTTAAAATAATGTTCTGTATTTACTTAGAATTTCACAGCGAACACTATTAATTCCATTAAATCTAATTCATTTATTAAAAATTCTACATTTCTAATTCTAGACTAAATTATAAATTTGCCTTATTTCCCTATAGACTTTTTATAAACATAATTTACTAAATGAACACCAAAACATTTTGATATTTTTTACTTAATATTTATGATTCATCTATTCCAACTATCAATGAATTATTTCTTACAGGAATTTAGATAGCTATCAATGAAAGCCCTTTAAATAATTTATATCTATTTATGTTATCAGCTATAAATTTTTCATATTATAAAACTTTAAAAATTCTTATTATTTATCCTTTTAAATGCAAATACAAGATTATTTTCATTAATACACTTTTCAATTGATAGTTTTGATAAATTATATTTTTTTAAGTTTCAATACAAATCAAGACCGTATTTCAATTTATGATCTTTTATTTTCAATTAATAGTTTTACTATCTCAATTAGGTTTTTTTATATTTTAAAATACTTACGCATTCCTATGTATAGATTTATTTAATTTATAATAAATATTAGTATAGATATACACTTCAAATTTTGAAGACATAAAGTAAAATTTTTTCTTAACATAACACGCATTTTTGTACTAACACATAGTACTATAAAATAAATAAATAATTCGGGTATAAATTTTCATAAAGCTATATATTAATGGATAAATAGAAAAGTCATTATTCGTCATGTAAATAATTTGGGTGTAATGAATATATATTTGATAAAAATAGTTTATTGCATATTTGTTTTATCCGCCTACTTCATTTAAAAGGAACGGATACACTTTTGTGGGAGTTGTATAGAAATATATATTTATTTCCTGAACATGAGATACGTAAATAGATTTTCAATTGCTATTCAGTATATTTTTATGTATTTGTATTATGAATTTCGTATTTGAATTATTTAGAAGAAATGAATCTTGTAATATATTTTTTGATTTAAATTATTAACTTAAGTAAGAGAAATTTTCATATGCTATCTTATATTTTATACAAAACGACTTTAAAATAACTTAGAATTAATTTAAGATGCTACATAAACCAAATGTGTATTTTCAAAGGTATTGTCTACATTGTAACTATTGCAGAAATTTAAAATATATTTTAATAGTTGTACCATTATTAAAATAAATTTAAAATACCATATGTTTTAAGAAATACTGTAAAATTATAATATTAATTCAAGCAACTCGTAAAACTTTTCAAAGTTTATCTATGAATAACAGATATGAAGTTTCATAATCTATATATATATAAATAAATTTGTGTCTGTCTGTATGTACTCAATAGACTCAAAAGCCATGCATCCAATCGCTGTGAAAATTTGATAAATGTTTAGGTATATCCCTGGGAAGGTTTTTGTAAATTTTTAACGTTTGAAATCCATTCCTTCCCCCTTTTTCGAGCATTTCATGTCACTATTCCAAGCATTATTTTCCCCGGTTAAAAGCAAACTATTTAATTATTAATTTATCGCAAGATAACTTAGTGAAAGAAGCAATATTTCTCGCAATGTGACGTCATCCCAAGTAATTGTTTTAAACGTTGTTTTCCTCGGTTAAAAGCAGAAGATTAAAATTTTTAATTTATTGCATAATACATAGGTGAAAATGATACTTTTCTATGATTATGACGTCATTCCTTTAAATATTTCATTAATTCATTTCTTATTTTATATTATTTAAACATCGTCTCAGTAGTATCCATTCGATATGACCTGGAAATTGAGATATAAAGTGATTCACTTTCATTTCTATGTGACGCAAATTATAGCATTTTTATATGGGAATTAATTTTAAATTTAATTCTTGGTTAATTTTTAAGTTGCAATGAAATGTTTATAAACAATATTCTAACAACAAAAAGTACAAATTTCAGTGACTCTCATGGGCAAATGAAAACCTATCATTTTATATAGTTATCTTCATATTCATGTGTTTGACAATATGAATGTGTGTGTCTGTTCTAAACTATGTGGTTTGTCATAAATTTCCTTAATTCTAGACAACATTTATTAATACCACCAAAATTGCACTGTTGCTGTCAAAACCTCTGCTTCCTATTCTATCACGTAATATGGCAAGATCTGTTAACTTTGCTAATCAACGTAAAGTACTAATAGAGTAATATAATTTAGGGTTAAACTTATATTTTACCATAAAAAAGTTTGAACAAATTTAATATAAGACACAAATTCGATTATAAAAACTGAATAATGTAATAATACGCCTATGATAGAAATATATAAATATACCAATGACTCGAACTGAACTGTGACGAATTTAGAGAGTTATTCATGAAAAATAAATCTTTGTTTAAAAGTAATATATTAAGTTCACCGTAGCAAAGCACGGGCAAACTTGTTAGTTAACAATAAAAACAAGAATTGAGATAAATTTAATGAAAACTAAAACAAATAGGAAATAAAACTAAATCGCTATTTTTGTTTAAATTCCCGAAAATGACAATAAAATACACCTCTAATTTTATATTATCCTATTTAAAATTTGAATCAGCAGATATGAGCTTGGGGATTTTTTGAAAGCAAAAAGTGTTCTTTACAAATATTAGAGATTTCTGCCATATCAAAGTTCCTTACTGCTTTAAAGTAACACTGTCTCTCATACTTTGCTATAACACAGCCATAAAATCTCAAAAGTTAGGAACATTTTATTTAAAATCGACTACTGTTTCTTTCCCATTTCACAAATGTATCGCAAACTCTGTTTCCAACACAAATCTTCTTTTGTCACCATTCCCTCAGCTAAATTTGAGCCAAACTTTTCGAAAATTTAGATTTCCATTTCAAAAGATAGAGAAAGTTTCGAAAATGCACAGGGCCCCAGCGGACGCCTTTAAAGGGAGTGCTACTTCATAATGGTCAATATTTGTTAGAATCAACAGAACATAAATCGTTGTTACTTAAGTTTTAACGAGCGTATATCAGATATCGCGAGCAGGGAGGGAAAGAAATGTTGACATCCTCAAAGTTGCATTTGTATTTAATTCCTGGAAATGGAAAATATATTTCAGTAATGTTTCAGTGTAAATGGTTTATGGTTTACTTTAATTTTGAGGAATTCAGATTGTTTTGAGACAAAACATTTTTCACAAACTATGCTTAAAAGCCAAAGTAAAGTTTAAACTCATAAAAATGTTGGGACTGATAAACGGATGTACGTATCATATTATCAAAAAATTAATTCACGATATCATATATCACTTAAATTTCATTTTACTTTGCTATAAAATAAGTTTATATTTAAAAAATACCATTAAAATCCATTATTACAGTAATCCAGTAGCTTAAATTTTTAACACATGTTGTAATATAATTTAAAAAACTTTGTTATTATACATCATACTATGATATATTGGTAACACAGTCTCGGAAATCATTTGTGTAATTTTATTGTTTGTGTATTTGTGTAATTTGTAGAGGCGCATTAAGCTATTTCATGATAATTATTATTGCTTATTAACCGCTCTTTAGACAATTCCCATGTTAACCCTTTGCACTAGACAGGCAACTCTAGAGGTGACTCTCTCTCCCCACTTTGTTTGGTGCAGAAATTCGATGAACTATGTAAACTATTTATGCTTCTTTATTTGATGTTTGATATCTTGTTTATGTTCTAATATAGTTCTTATCATCTTATCGTTCTTTTTGTACTAAGAACTGATATTATAAAGAACCCTTCCTGTTCTTATAAAGAACAATTTATATTAATTTCCCTTTCAAACTACATAAGATTTTTTTTATCTGAGATAAGTACAGTACCATGAAGATTACTGCATTTTCGGCATCATTTCGAACTTGACAGCCATTCGTCGAAGGATCAGAAAAATTGAAATTTCTCATCCCTATTACTATTTAACTTAGTAATGAAATACGCTCGAGTTTCGACATCAACCTCCGAATTCGAAAACATCCGCATTTGAAAACTGCATAGCTTTCTAACAGGAGTTAGAAAGGATTGCAAAATCTACTCTCGAAGAAATATGCCCAGCAAAAGACACCAAAAGACATACTATTGTGAAACTTGTCCCGACAAGCAGGGCATACATCTAGGCAGTTGTTACATCAAATACACACTCGCACACACACGCACACACACGCAAACACACACACACACATACATACATCCTATATATATATATATATAAAAATATATATATATATATATATATATAAATATATATATATATATATATATAATATATATATATATAAATATATAATATACATATATATATATATAAAATATATATAATATATATATATATATATATATATATATATATATATATATATATATATATATATATATATATATATATATATATATATATATATATATATATTATATATATACATATATATATATACATATACATATATATACATACATATACATATACATATATATATACATATATATATATATATATACATATATACATATATACATATACATATATACATATTATATATATATATATATATATATATATATATATATATATATATATATATATATATATATATATATATATATATATATATATATATATATATATATATATAAATCCCAAGATTTCAATTTGGAAGGATCTATAAGATTTTCTAGTTTTAAATAAAGATAAAAGCATACTTATTCTATTGTGCAACCTCTGAAAAGTCAGACAACTAATATTTTAATAGGCAATATTGAATTTTTCGAAATGGAATTCTACTTAATATGTTCCACTACAATGCCAACAATATGAGAAAAATTGTTTTTATAAGTCGCTTGAATCTTACAATTAATTAGATCCACTTAAACTTCCTGACATCTAAACCGTCTACTGTATTGCAGACATTGAGAAATCCAGACTGCAGTTCAATAACGCTGTATTGTTTTGAAAATCCTTAAATCAATTTAGTTCTTTTGATATAACGGGAAAGGAATTAAACTACACAGACCTCAAAAATTAAGATACAAAATATTGTAATAAATTTCCGTATTTAATTAAATTTTGATTGCTTATAAAAGCAGTCTAATAATTTATTTATACGATGAAGGAAAAAAATTCTTCTCGAATGAAAAACTTAATTTCTGATGCGATAAAATTTCCAAGACTTGCATACCCAAACAAAAATACCTGCTTCAAAATTATAAATTAATTACATTTCCAATACCATATAAGCAGCGAGATATATTTTGCGTTCATTTTTTCCCTTTTTCTTGAGAAAAAGAAGACCATTAGGTATTCGATGGTGCATTTATGCAAATACAAGGAATATCTTTTCCCTTTTTTAATGTATTTTACGTAAAGGAATTCAATAATCCTCTATCCTTCATTTGGGTTCTTCTATTTTGAATTTGCTGAGCCTATTCTTTTTATCGTAGCAACAGCACAAAAGAAATATAAAAATCAATCAAGAAAAAGGAGAAAATTTAAAAGAAATGCTTGAAAAAAATTTTCTTTCATTTGTCCATATTCGTTTTTCTAATTGATTATTTTGGTGTGTGTTTTTTTCGTGCCGTTTCCTTTATTTTGAGACCTAATTTGCATGAAGACATGTAAAAAGGAAATCTTTAATTCAATATTTCTATTTTTACTAACTCGTAAGGTGGTACAACATATGTATTCATCCATTCGACTCACGTTCCGTCGGAACTCATTTCATTCGAAATAGAATCATTTGCAGCAATAGAATATGCTGAAGATATAAGTAAATCCACCTCGTGATATTCTACGCTAACATAAATCGATACAAATGAATTCTAATGATGGGTCTTCAAAGATTTTAAATTCAAAAAATTAGTCTGGTTTTTAAAGGTTGCGTTGGGGAAATTTGTTTTAAATCTCAGCCTATTTTTATCTTTTTTCGGTTCCTTTTGAATGCGTTTTCAAATTTAAAGCAGGCTTATTTTGGGGTTCCATTTTAAAGTAAAAGTTACATTTGTAATGTTAAACTTATTTCTGATCTTTTCTAATCTTTTATTTTAAATTTGCATTTGAAATTGCAGATTCACTGAAAGATAAGCTTTCTGGAGATTTGAATGTTGAAAGTATGATCATAAATTAAAGTAGCTATCCATGTTTTTGTTTATATAATTCTAATATATTTGTGAAACATTATTGATTTAATGTTTTAAGTACGACTCTTTGATGGATACGGGATTTTATTTTCCTTTGAACATGTGAATTTACTCTCTTTGAGTTCTTTTAGAGCAAATTATTTATCAAATGCAGTGTTTGACAATAAAACTTCTTTTATAAAAATTTTTGTAATACTCGTTTCAATTCTTTAATAGTTTTGTTACTGGATTTTGGATCTGAAATTTCACATGGTAATTTTTCCTTGTTGTATAAATTATATTATCTACACCAGATGTCTAACTTTTGAAAATGCTCATTTACTTTTGTAATGATTTCCATTTTATGTATCCTGTTATGATTGCTTAATATCAGATAGAGGATCTACTGAATGTTTGTGAGTAATTTCATTTACTTTTTCGTTATCTACAAAAATATTATTCTGCTGTTTTTCTTTCAAACAAATACGATAGGAGGTGCACATGCGCTCTTAGAATGCATAATCATATCATTTTCTTACATTTCCTTAAATAAAATACAATTATATTACAGAAAATAATTTTACATTTTTGATCTCGCTAAATGGAAATAATTGCTTTAAAATATACTTTTTACTTTACTTAATCAAAATATTTCTAATATTTAGTTCCTTTAATATAACCGATATGTAACAAAATATTTAACATGCCCCTTCACTAATACTGCTCATCCTTATACTGATATTTGCATATCAGTTTTGTTTAGACCAATTTAGTCTAGATTTAGGAGCCTAGTAAGCAGTTTAAAACAAAGCGTAAGCTTATGTATAAAATATATCTATTTTGGTTTGTAATATGAAAAGTTTTATGTATAGGTCAACCTCTACTCGCAAGGGAAATGCTTTTGTTAAAGCACACTCCCAGTATTTATAGTAATTATTTTATTCCACCAGCAGAGACCCCACCTTTCGCAATATATTTCCTTCTACGTTAAGTAAATAGAATATAAAAAGGTATAAGAATTTTATTGTTCTTAAATCTGAAAAAAGGTGTTCTTTCTACCATGGGGTTACTTTAAAAGATCTGCAAGTTGGGTTGAAATGTAGAAATGCTTTAGTATTTCTTTAAGGCTGATGGCTTGATTATCTAGATAAATAAATAAGAACACACCTTTACTGCTTTGTGTCTTTTTTCCGGCCTCTGTACATAAAACATTTCCTTATATGTTCATTACATCAAGTTGAGTTTAAGGGAAAATTACAACATACATAAAAAGATAAATAAAACAATGCTTTTTTATCGATAGTGTAGAATACAGTGAGTTTATTTAATGTAAGTTGCAGAAATATCAATAAAATTGAATTAAAATCGTTGAAATAAAATTGGAACATATATCCAATTAAATTTTTTGGTATTGCTGTTCATAATCTTAACGCAGTTTCTACCTTATTATGACTATATAATATAATAAAGATAAAACAGCAAAATTTCCAAATACTCGTGAATGTATACCAAGGTACCTGAAAACGTAGACAAAGGAAAAAAATGTTTGAATGTGAATACTTTGGGTAAATGAAAATATACAGCATCGGATTTAAAGTTTAAAGGAGAATTTAAAAATGTATAAATTGGTTTATTAGGAAGATAAAACATTTTTTTTTGTGTCTTACATTTGTTTCTGTATTCCCTTCAAAAAAAGTGTGATTTGCACTTTTAAATTTGTGCTACAATTTCTTACCTCGAATTAACGCAAATTGGAAGTTATACGAAAAGATTATTTGTTAGAAAAGATATCACACATATGTGGTATGTCCTTTTCAATTTGCCCTTCCATGAATTACCTAGAATTAACTAAAATTTGAAGTAAAATTTAAGACCTATATGTTAGCGGTATCACATATGAGTGATATCTCCTTTTCCGTTTCCTTTACCGATTCTTGACGAGATATAACTGAAATTAGTAGTCACATGTAAGGCCTATATATTAGAAAAGGTATCAAATATTTGCGATATCCACTTTTAGTTTAAGCTACCATTTCTTATCGAAAATTAACTGAAATTTGAGGTCTAATGTAAGGTTTATATGTTAGAAGAGTTATTACAGAAGATAGAAGTTTGTTGAAAATCTATTTATTGTTATTTATATTAAGTGCT
>CM063505.1:146850113-146860113 GCA_032207245.1 Pardosa pseudoannulata
AATGATTCCAAAATTTCTTAAATAAAAAAAGCTTAATGTATTATAAAAATATTTATTAATCTTTATTCTTAGAAAAGTAATTCAAAAATTTACTTTAGCATACAGAATTGTAACAGATTTCTTTAACACTTGATAAATCTGAATATCTTATCAATTTTATGCAGAGAAAATAAAGTGCTTATTAATTGGACGAGAAATTCTTCTAAAAGGCAGAATAAATAGAGAATTTAGCTCTGCTTCATATCATATTTCTAGGAACAACAGTAAAAAGAAGAAGAAAATTCTCCATTACCTCGCGAACTCGCACAGCTAACTGGATTGAAACATACAAATCGCATTCCCAACAACTTAGTTCTAAATTAAAATTTCGTTTCGTAATCCCTTAAACGCGAGGCAATACTGCTGCTTCCGACATTTCCATCTAAACACCGAAGTTAATCTTTTACCTCTTTCAAAAGTGAAACGATTATTAGTTTCCCCCTCGAATTCATCGCTTAAAAGAAAAGAAACCCCGCTCGTTCGAAAAGAACGTTCGGAAAAGGGGGGTTGCATAGGAAACGTTTTCACCCACCCACACCGTCACGACTTTCGGTGGGAAGGGTGGATCAGATTTCTCGATATTAATTGCTTTAATGCACCTTCAATAAGCCTGGAAGATGGGCGCGCAGATTGCGACCACTTTGCAGCTAATAATGGATGTTTATCATATCAAGAGGAAAAAAGAATAATGAGGACGCTAACGAATTCCAAAATCACGATTTTTATTGATATTTTCTCTTCCTTCTTTTCTGTACGGATGTATTTCCGCGTTTTCCAGCTAGGAAATCTGCAAACGTTGCTTTAATTAAATTTTTACGTTTGCCTTTTGTTTGGTGCGGTTCTTTTCAACATTTTGCGATGAATGGGGAATTTAGTTGTCTGTGGCAGATAACGTTAAAAGTCTTTAAAGGGCAATTTTTGGAGGAGCGGGATTTATCACTCATATTTGATAGCTGATAAGGCTCTCAGGTTCTTTAATAAGGGTATTGAGAAGTCCAGATTTCAAGCTTTGATTGGGGCACTTTACGATAAAGAAAAGCGACACCTCTCTTTTCAGGATAGAAGTGAGTGTGAAGTGTTGTTTAAAATAGAGAAACGTGTACGACTTATTGGCTTTTACAAAATTCCTTTTTAATTGACACGAACTACTTAAAAGATTATTTTTTAAATCTAGCAAAATTACTGGGTAACAATCAATGATATGTGGTTGGCTGAAAATGAAACTAGAATTGTAATTAATTTATGTTTTATATCTACACATACAGTATTTACTTTTAAGAATCTCGAGGGATCTCGTACCAGAGGAAGATCAGTAACAAGGTGGCTCAATGACATTGAAAATGACCTCAAAATTTTAGGAATTAAAGACTGGCAGTGAGTTGCGCTGGACCTTGTGAGTTGGAGGAAGCGTTTTGTTGAGGCAGCTAAGACCTGCAATAGGTTGTCAAGCTATTAAAGAAGATCTACACATATGAACATTAAAGATACTAACGAATTCCAAAACCATAATTAAGGGTATTTTTATTCCCTGAATTTCTTGATACATTTTCATATTTTACAGGAAAGAAATCTAAAAGCATTGTTTTAGGTAAAATCTTACGTTTGACTCTAGTTGGTGCAGTTTCTTTCAGCATCTCACGATGAATGGAGAATTTAGTTGTAAAAGATAAATAACATTAAATGTCTTTAAATGGTAATTTTTGAAGGAGAAGAACATATCACTCATATTTTATAGCTGATAAGGCTCTCCGGTTCTTTAATAAGGGTATTGAGAAGTCCCGATTTCAAGCCTTGATAGGGGTACTTTACGATAAAGAAAAGCGACACCTCTCTTTTCAGGATACAAGTGAGTGTGAAGTGTTGTTTAAAATAGAGAAACGTGTACGACTTATTGCCTTTTAAAAAATTCCTTTTCAATTGACATGAACTACTTTAAAGATTAATTTTTTAAATCTATCAAAATTACTGGATAACAATCAATGATATGTGGTTGGCTGAAAATGTAATTAGAATTGTAATCAATTTATGTTTTATATCTACACATACAGTATTTACTTTTAAGAATCTCGAGGGATATCGTACCAGAGGAAGATCACCAACAAGGGGGCTAAATGACGTTGAAAATTACCTTAAATTTTTAGGAATTAAAACCTGGCAGAGATTTTGCTGGACCGTGGGAGTTGGAGGAGGCGTGCATTTGAGGCAGCTAAGACCTTCAATAGGTTGTCAAGCTATTACAGAAGAAGATCTACACATATGAACATTAAAGATACTAATGAATTCCAAAATCATGATTAAGCGCATATTAATTCCCTGAATTTCTTGACTGATACATTTCCTTATTTTACAGGAAAGAAATCTAAAACCGTTGTTTTGGGTAAAATCTTACGTTTGACTGTAGTTGCTGAAGTTTTTTTCAACATCTCGTGATGAAGGGACAATTTAGTTGTCTAAGATAGATAACATTAACAGTCTTTAAAGGGTAATATTTGGAAGAGAAGAACTTATCACTCATATTTTATAGCTAATAAGGTTCTAGGGTTCTTTAATAAGGGTATTGAGAAGTTTAGATTTCAATCTTTGATAGGGAGGCTTTACGATAAAGAAAACGACACCTTTCTTTTCAGGATACAAGTGAGTGGGAAGTAATGTTTGTTATAGAGAAAGGTGTACCACTTATTGCCTTTTACAAAATTACTTTTTTTTATAGGAACTACTATAAAGCTTAATTTTTCAACTCTATGAAAATTACTGGTAAGAAATCAATTACATAGAGTGGACTAAAAATGAAGCTGAATAGTAATTAATTTATGTTTATGTACATACGAGCAATAAAGATACTAACGAATATCCAAATCATGATTTTTGAGTCTACTTTCCTTCCTTAACTTCTCTCTTGATGTATATATTTTCACGTGTTCCAACTAAGAAATTTGCAATCAGTGCTTTAGTTAAAATTTTGCTTTTGCTTGTGGTTAATACAGCTCTTTTTAAAATATTCGCGATAAACGTGGAATTTAATTCTCTATGGCATATAAAATTATAAGTCTTTAAAAAGACAAATTTGAAAGAAAGGATTTATTACTTACGAATATTTAGAGTTCTTCAATAAAAGTCCTAATTCCTGGTTATGATAAGGGATCTTAACAATACATAAATGCGATTCATCTTACAAGATACACAAGTGAGTGATAAAGGTATAGAAGAGATAAAACACTATAAAAACTTATTCCTACTGCAAAATTTTATTTTCTTTATTTTACTATGAAACTTAATTGTTCCATTTTTAAACATACAGGTAGTAAATACTTACTCATTTCCTAAAAATGAAGCGTTAAGTTATTAATTAATTTATGTTTATGTGAATATGAATGCACATTATGAGCATGTGTGTGTTTGTGTGTATGTAAAGGGAGATAGAAACAGAGAGAGAGATTTTGTATGATCCAAAAGCATAGATATATACGTGTATTTGTGTACACGTGACTGCTCTGCATAATACTTATATTTGACTATTTAAAAAAAAAAATTCAAGTTTATACATGTACACATCATGAAGTCTATCAAAACTACTCTTATCCCTAAGAAATAAATCAGAGATTAATGTGAATAAATATATGGATATTGTATTTATCGAAAAAATAGTATCTATCCTTGTCTCTCTCCATATCTCTCTCTCTTTCTTTCTCTTTCTTTCCCCTCTCTCTCTCTCTCTCTATTATCTACATTCTCTCACTATATAATATATAATATATATATATATATATATATATCTATATATATATATAGATATATATATATATATATATATATATATATAAATATATATATTTATATATATATGTAAGTATATATATATATATATATATATATATAAAAAAATATATATATGTATAAATAATATAAAATATATATATATATATAAATATAAAACAATATGTATATGTATATATATATATAATATATATATATTACATATATAAAAAAATAGAGTATATTTAAATATAACATTATATATATATATATATATATATATAATATATTATTATATATATAAATATATATAAATATAAAAATATTAAAACTTATTTATTTATATATATATATAAATTTATAATATATATAATATTAATAACATATAAAATATATATATAAATATTAAATATATATATATATGTTATAATATATTATATATATAAAATAAAGTAATATATATATATAAGTATAATATAAAAATATAAAATATAAAATAATAAAGAAAATACAATAATTCAAAATCTAATATACAAGATATAAATAAAATTGATAAAAAAATAATAATATATAAAAAAATAAATATTAAAAATATATAGTATTAATCAATATAAAATAAGAAATTTAAAAATATTAATAATATAAAAAGATTAAAATTAAAAAATAAAAAATAAAATTTTATATAAAAATATTATAAATATAAATAAATTTACAAAAATAATAATAATTAAATAAATAGTTAAATGTCTTTATTTTTAATCTATTGTTATCAATATACGAAAGCATAATACTTCCAGTACCCTTTGTCTGCTTTCTATTGTTTCGGTATTCCCTTTGTTTAATGGATTGACTCTGACAAAACGTGTTTAATTTCAGGATCACACCTTTAAGGAACAATTTTGCATTTAACGATATATCCACCCAATTCGAAAGGTCATTATCTTCGGTTCTATTTAACTTGTACTTTCATCTTGCTTGCTGCATTTTCTTTTAGAGAATAAATATAGAACCTCTTTTGGTAGAACCAAAAGTTAATTTTCTTATTAGAAATAAATATTTAACATGGATATATTAAATACTTATACTAGTGACTGCGTGTATGTGGGAAAAGAGTTTGTTTTCAAAAAGCTTCTGTTTTAGTAAAGATGTTAAAACACTTTGGAATAAACTGATGGCATATTAATACATTCCATTTCGGTATTTATATTAAAATTAAAGGTATTTTGAGTTGTATTAAGTATTTCGTCCTAATAATTCTAACTATATATGGTAGGTATCTAAATATGTCTTCTAAATATGTACTTAATAACAAAAACAAAATGTTTATTTTTAAATGCTGGCATGCAAACCTCTTTAGCAGAGATTAACTATGTGATCTGAAAAGGAGATTCAAAGAAAATTTTCAATTTCCATTCAATTCTCAATTCTCAGTTTTACTCAGTTCTCAATTATTCTCAGTTTTAACTCAATTCTCAATTATTCTCAATGCATATTAATGTATTTATAATAAAAATAAAGGCATTTTGAGTTGGGTTAATTATTTCGTCCTAACAATTGTAACGATAAATGGTAGGTATCTAAATATGTCATCTAAATATGTACTTAATAACAAAAACAAGATGTTTATTTTTAAATGCTGATATGCAAACCTCTTTAGAAGTGATTAACTATGAGATCTGTAAAGGAGATTCAAATAAAAGTTTCAATTTCAATTCAATTCTCAATTCTCAGTTTTAACTCAATTCTCAATTATTTTCAATGCATATAAATGTATTTATAATAAAATTAAAGGCATTTTAATTTGGTTAAGTATTTAGTCCTAACAATTGTAACGATAAATGGTAGGTATCTAAATATGTCATCTAAATATGTACTTAATAACAAAAACAAGATGTTTATTTTTAAATGCTGGCATGCAAACCTCTTTAGAAGTGATTAACTATGAGATCTGTAAAGGAGATTCAAATAAAAGTTTCAATTTCAATTCAATTCTCAATTCTCAGTTTTAACTCAATTCTCAATTATTCTCAGTTTTAACTCAATTCTCAATTATTCTGAATTTTATCTCAATTTCCAGTAATAGTCTCACCACTATTTAAAACATTGACAACTATATACATCTTTGATCAAGCTCTCGCTTCCTCCAATACACAGTAATAGCTATTTCATAATACAAAATAAGGGCTGTAATATGATCCAGATGTTACTCCGTTTAAATAAATATAAAACAATTTTATGACGTTTTGAGTTGTGTTAAATATTTCACTCAATGGTAACGATTAAATGCAGTTAAGTATCTCATTAAGGTATCTAAATATTGAGTACAGCTCATTTCTAAACGCTGACGCACAACTCTCTCAACACATTGCTTATCTACATAATGGAATGAGGGTTTTCAGATGAATTTCTCAGTTTTAATTGCCATTTTCCTATCATAGTCTCACTTCTAATCCAAACACTGACAACTCCCTGCATCTAGGATCAGCAACTCTCCCCCACCCACTAGACGTACTAACCGCTTAGCTTTCAAAATACGGTAAAAGTCTTTAAAGAGGAGCTTTTAAACACGTTTAAGTGATCTTCCCTTTCGGTTCAGAGATTTCAGATCTATCGAACTATCGGGCTTGAAAGATGCTGCCTCTGCTGAGAAAAGGGACGCCGCGTACACATTCAAAATGGAAAATACTCGAGGATCAAAAGTCGACTTTCATGCTGTCTCGGACAAAGGAATAAAATTGGAAATCGAGGAAATCTTCCCTCTTTTTTTGCCAGAGCACACTGATCTCAGTGTGATTTCACTCGCCAAGAGTAGGGGTTTGGGTAAAAAGTGCAAGACTCCGAGTGACTCCTCCTTTGATGGCCACTTCTTTTAGAGTAGAATACGTAGAGTTACTTTGAGGATTTCGCGATTGAGATATTAGCCAAAAGATCGAATTCGAATATGTATGAGCAATAAATTTTTCATGGAACTTGCAATATGTGGAGATTTATTTTCACAGTTTAAAAAATTTCTAGGGACTTAGGGCCTTATTTTTAGTACAATAGCCAAGTGAAATCAAAATTTGGCATACCTATGAAAAAAATTGTATTATTTATTATATTTACTTATAATATAAAAGATTATAAGGTATAGTAATACTAAATATTAAATGCATCTCAATTTTAAACGCTAACTTCAAAAATGATTCTTTTAATTATTTTTAAAAGTAAATAATTTAAATTTGATGTTTGTTTTACAGCCTAAACTGTTTATAGAAATTTAGAAAATTTCACTGCGATGTTTCATAAAAATATTGGAATTTAATGTATTATATTTAGAATAATACGTAAGTGATACCTAAATTCGGTATACCCAAGAAACACACCTTTTTACTATATTTTTATACGTTTATTTTACAGAAAAATGTTTTAGGAATTATGAAAATTTCTCTGATATGGTTCAATTTATAGGGTATAGAACAACTTCATAATTAGGTAAGTATAATTGTTTTGGAATAATATCGAAGCCAAAAAGATATTCAATATACTCTTATATAAATTTCACATTGTATTTTTAAACAGAGATGTCTATTTTTGATAATTCATAACATACATTTGTTCATTTGTTCAGGTGTTAAGAAGATTTTACTGAAATTGTTCAATATCAAACCAAATTTTAATGTTTAGACATTCAATTTGGTATTAGACATTTTCTATTGGAATTATAGTTTATATAGTTTATAAAAGTGTTCACTTATTAAGAGAAGTTCAAATAGAAAACTACCTAAGAATCTTTAACCTTTAAGAGACGTTTTAAGAATCTATTTTTGATGAATTCTTGAAAATCGAGTACATCTCTACAGCATAAGTTTAAGTAGTATTTCCTAGTAATATGTCAGCGATGTGGTATTTAATTTCTACATTTATTATCAAAAATTTACCTGGTTTTATAGGAATTACAACAGCATCTTTTAGAGAATTAAATTTTATACGATCATTTGTAAATTTTATTTTCTTTAAATCATTAGTTATTAACAACTTGATATTGAATTATAATATTAGAAAGAAGAAAGTTTCTCCTGTTCTTGCAATGCTTCTGATATGTATTACCATTTTTACATTCTATAAAGATAAATATATTCTTCGAGGGATTAATATTAAGATAGTCATGTTATATTAGATTTCATTAACTGATTTTATTGAATAACATGTCAAGAAAATAAAAAATAAATTACTGGATACCTGGAGCTTGCATAATTAAACATATTAAAATGTTTAAGTCTTACTAAATATTTCGTTTCTTAATAACTCATATTAAATTGCCTAACCCTAAATTTACAATTAAATATGTTCTTAAAGAAATTGTAACTCTAGTATGATTATCTAATTATCAACATACATATGCAATAATACGTTGTTAGAATCACTTGAAAATTTTATCTGGCAGAATATTTTAGAACACGTCAATAGTATATGAATTATGTAAGTTTGATTGGCATAATTGTTATTTTTTAAATTATGGAGTATGGTTGAATTTTTAATAAACTCGCGTAGTACTTTATTTAAATTGCATTATATAAAATAAAATTAAGAAGATTTTATTCTAAGATAAAAAAGTAGGAATAGAAGACATTTATATATGCATTCAAAATAATCTCTTTCACTATAACAACATATAAAGTATATAAGGGTGCATGATAGAACGGAAAGTTAGTATTATTAAGGTAAAAACTTAAATGATAAAAATTTCATTTCGGTATGCAAAGTAAGATGCTAAAATATTCTTGAAATATTATATCCAAGACCTTAAGAAATATTTGAAAATTAATCGATTTCCTAATTACATGCCTTGCACAATTCTTATTGCATTATCTTTACGTTAATACTCCATGTTAAATATGTATTAATTAAGTATAAAAGAATATCATCATGTCACAGAATTGCTCAATCACTTATTAAGAACCATTTTTAAAAGTGCACACGAAAATCTTTAAAGAAAACAAAAAACGGTGCTGTTCAGATATAAATTTCGCAGAGAGCATAAAACAAAATCTAATTACATATTATACTCAGAGCAATATCTAATCTCTGTCAGTAACGTGATATACATTATATACGAATATAAGCCCAAACAGAACTCTTAAAAATGATGCGGGATCTTGCATAAACATCCTGGAAAAGATTATAACATCCCCCAAAACACATTTATTTTCGAACATAAAGGAAAAAGCTATCGTGCCCCATTAAAAATGTAATAGAGATAAGCAAGCGGATTCTATGTCAAAGTCATGCAGTCTTATAATTATGAGAAAATGTGAGCGCTTTGCATACTGACATCTTTCAGATCTCAGAGGGTTACAACTGGTAAAGGATAGACTTGATATTAAACATACCAAAATTTATAAGGCACCTGTTCTTATGTGTCAATGTTTCGGAAAATCTTCTCATTATTTGTCTGCTAATTATAAGTTGCAGTGTTATATCTCATAACAATAAGCGATTCCTTCCCTCTAAACGTTTAACCTTGTGTAAGAGAATAATAAATTAACTCGAACCAATATTATGTTGTTCAGATACGTATAATTATGAGAAAATGTGAGCGCTTTGCATACTGACATCTTTCAGATCTCAGAGGGTTACAACTGGTAGAAGATAGACTTGATATTAAACATAAAATTTATAAGGCACCTGTTCTTATTATGTGTCAATGTTTCGGAAAAATCTTCTCACTATTTGTCTGCTAATGCTTGCAATGTTATATATCATAACAATATGCGGTTCCTTCCCCTTAAACATGTTTCCCCTTCTGGAAGAGAAAAATAAATTAACTCTAACCAATATTATATTGTTCATAGATGTATAATTATGAGAAAATGTGAGCCCTTTGCTTACTGACATCTCTCAGATCTCAGAGGGTTAAAACTGGTAGTGAATAGACTTGATATTAAACATACCCAAATTTATAAGGCACCTGTTCTTATTATGCGTCAATGTTTCGGAATAATCTTCTCATTATTTGTCTGTTAATTATAAGTTGCAGTGTTATATCTCATAACAATATGCGATTCAATCCCTCTAAACATGTTTCATCTTGTGGAAGAGAATAATAAATTAACTCTAACCAATATTATATTGTTCAGAGATGTGAGCGTTGCATACTGACATCTTTCAGATTCTCATAGGTTACAATTGGTAACGATAGACTTGATATTAAACATACCCAAATTTG
>CM063505.1:146867613-146905113 GCA_032207245.1 Pardosa pseudoannulata
TTATAGTGTAGGTAGAGTAACTATATTTTATATTGATATTTTTGCATTTTATATGAATACATTTCACATAGAACTTATAAATGTTCATTCTAATGGATTAAAAAGTAAAATAAACTAGTTGTGAAAGTCTATGATGACCGTAGATCTTTCATATTCAATAAAATGCTTACCTTATCTTCAATTCCTTAAAATATTATGACATTAGAACTTTATTCTATAGATACATTACTATAAAAAAGAAAGATTGAAGCTAAAGGAAGGGTGAAATTATATATACACTGTGTATTTTACAATCTACATAAAGTAATGTAGACTTTCCAATTCTTTTTATTTTTATTTTGCCTGTATAGTCTCGAAATTAAGAAAAATAACTGCTTAGCAATTATATTTTAAACTAATATTTTCATCATTATTATATAAATATGTTGTAAATAGGGCTTATAATTGTTCAATAAAATTATTAATAAACAAAATAAAAGAGTTTGAAATCCATTCCTTATAAAGTTACTTTTTGAAGGAAGTGTTTATCTTAGCTTTGTAGTTCTAATACCTAATTATTTCTTTTACAACCGTATATCATTAGATTTTCATTTTAAGAATACAACTCTATAAAAATTGACTTATTTAAAAGAAATAAAGGGTAAAATAATAAATGCATGTATATATGTAATGAACTATATGAAATAATGGTGTCCCTCTATCACCCATCTTGATTGAATAAACTCTAAGTTACAAATAACGATATTTCGAGTGAAAGTAGAGTAATTATATTTTACCTAAATAGTTTAATTACTTTTATATAGATATACTATAAATGATACATATAAATTTTCAATGAAAGGATTAAAAACAAAATAAACAAATATTGAAAATACACTCGTTTTTATTGTTTATTTTCAATTAACTGTTTATCTTAGCTTTGTAGTTCTTATATTTAATTTTATTTTTACTAAGATATAGCATTATAACTTTATTATTTGGATACAATGCAATATTACAAATGACGACATTTCGAGTGAAGGTAGAGTAATTATATTTTACCTAAATAGTTTAATTACTTTTATATAGCTATACTATAAATGATACATATAAATTTTCAATGAAAGGATTAAAAACAAAATAAACAAATATTGAAAATGCACTCGTTTATATTGTTTCTTTTCAATTAACTGTTTATCTTAGCTTTGTAGTTCTTATATTTAATTTTATTTTTACTAAGATATAGCATTATAACTTTATTATTTGGATACAATGCAATAAAAATCATTTAAGATAAGGAAAGGGAAAATAATAAATGTTTGTATTCATTTTACGAACCACATAAATTAATCACTTCAAGGTTTATTTTGCCTGTACAGGCTCCAAATTATTAAGGACGATATTTCGAGCAAAGGTAGAGTAATTATTTTTATCTCAATATTTGCATCACTGTTATATAATTATATATTATTTATGAAACATATAATTTTACAACTGAATTGATTAAAAACAAAATAAATCTGCTTTGATTTGGTTTTATGATTAATGTTTTTGGGTTAATGAGACCGGGACCTACTGCTTAAAGCCGAATCCAAAAGGCTATGAACATCCATTCCATAATGGGATTCGAACCCACGAATTCCGGTTCTGAAGGCCAGCACCCTAACCATTCGTCCACCGTTTGGTAAAAATCTGTGTTGAAAATACACTCTTAATATTGCTACTTTTTAATTAATTGTTTACCTTAACGTTGTTGATTTAATATTTAACTCTTCCTTTTACTAACATATAGCGTTAAAACTTTACTCTTTGGGTACAATGCTATAAAAATTAATTTAGTATTTAAAAAAGGGGTGAATTAATACTGGTATACATCTTTTGAAATATATAAAATAATGTAGCTTTTCAACATTTATCTTACCTGTCCAGTCTCTAAATTATAAGAGACGGCTGTTAGAGTGAAGATAAAGTAATTATGTTTTATCATAACATGTTCATATTTTGAGTAATTATGTTTTATCTTAACATTTGCATCTTTTTTTTATCATAACATGTTCATATTTTGAGTAATTATGTTTTATCTTAACATTTGCATCTTTTATATATGTAAATTGTAGTTATCACTTATATCATTATAAATGAATTATTTAAAACTAACTAAAATAATTTTGAAAATCCACACCTTATGTGAATCCTTTTCAATGGAGTGTTTACCTTTGCTTTGTAGTTCCAATATTTAATTCTTTCTTTTTCTAATGTATAGCATTAGAACTTCATTCTGCGGACACAATGCGCTCAAAAAGAGAATCATTTAATATAAAGAAACGGAGAAATAATAAATGCTTGTATACATCTTGAGAACTATATGAAGAAATGTTGCCCTTCAATGACCCATCTTGCCTGTATAATCTCCAAATTACGAAAGAGGGCTATTCGAATCGTAGGCGGAGTATGGCAAAGAAAATACTCGAGACTTAACTTTTAGAAACGACAGGTGAACGGCCCCGGCCAACAATGTCCGCTAACATAGAGGCCGTCTGTCTCAGAAAAGTAAATACTGGTTGATCTCATGACTATTCTGTAAAGTGTGTGTTTTCGGAGTCCAGATTAACCCCACTGCAGGTGGTAAAGCCAATGCCTTCCGGCACTCCTCCTTGACCCTTCGAACCAGCTTTTCGCAATATTACTTGTCCATCAACGGTAAAGCAATGCGAGTTGAGATTGTTTTAAATGGCATTCTTCGGCAGTTTACGGGAGAGTAAAACGAAATTATGTACCTATATATTTTTCTCGCCAACAATTAGAAAATTTCTAAATAAGGAGGTACATACACAACTGTAGAAATATAGTTGTATCTGTCTGTATGTGTATTTGGATCGATAGTAATGTACTGAATTCCTTTATAAGTATGCATATATATATATATATATATATATATATATATATATATATATATATATATATATATATATATATATATATATATATATATATATATATATATATATATATATATATATATATATATATATATATATATATATATATATATATATATATATATATATATATATATATATACATATATATATATATATATATATATATATATATATATATATATATATATATATATATATATATATATATATATATATATATATATATATATATATATATATATATATATATATATATATATGTATCTATACATACGTATATGTATATGTATATGTATATATATATATATATATATATATATATATATATATATATATATATATATATATATATATATATGTGTGTGTGTGTATGTATTTTTAAAATATTAAAAAAACTAAATATTTGAACTAACAAAAGAAATACATATGTTTAACTACATGATATCAACAGCGATAATTTTAAAACGCAAAATATATTTTAATAATCAGACATGTGTGTGTGTGTGTAAATTAGCAAAAATTATTACCCCTTAAGTTTTTTGAAACTGTCCCAATCAATGTTCTACTTTTAATCTTTACTTTCCCAACCGTCATCCGAATTAAATGAAAGACGTAGTTTATGGAAACTGGATTACTTTCACGCTTCTCAAAACCAAAACCTGATTTAATATCTGCTACGTGCGGCTTTCTTTGCACTCTTTCTATACCATATGTCAATTCTGCTAGCAAAAGCCAAGTACTTTTACATATGGTATGTTATTGTGTATTTTGGATACACAATTTTTTAAACAATCCGAGAAAAACTGCTGTCTTAGGATTCCTCCTATGAGGAGAAAAGTGACATGAAATGTATATAGTTATATATAGATATGTTTATATATGTGTGTGTGCGTAGATATGTATATATATATATATATATATATATATATATATATATATATATATATATATATATATATATATATGTTTAAAAATCCTAAATAAATAATTAATTTTGACATTAACAAATGTTTGAATTTTTTGCACCATCAAATGAAAATTTACATAAAAAATACGGTATTTTATAGGTTTGATATCAAAATAATTTAAGCAAATCGTGTCAAAATTATTAAATCCTATGCATTTTACATCAGCATATTACATTTTTTAAATTTTTTTTATCTAGAACTTTACATATTTATGTACTCTACGTTTAACAGCATTCTTTTAGTATTTGCCTTTTCATATTGTTTTATAATTCCTTTAAATTTCAAAGTGTTCTGTATTAAATATGTTTCTAAAGAGAGGTTTGATTTATCTTAGCATTTTGGATAATATTCTAGATATAGACAGATATTTATGATAAACAAAAATTTAATCATTTAAATTTTATCAGGTTTAAAACAAATCAGACCAAGACTCTTTCATATATTACACAATCCTGATATCACTTCTCCTGAAATTTCCTTATTAAGACAACTCTACCTTTTTCTGTGTGTAATAGAAATCTACCCCATCGGAACATATTAAGGGTGGTAATTTAATCACACCCACCTGAAAAGAATAAATTTAGAATTATCACCCGATATTTCAAAATGTATATTTCTTTCTTTAACCCTTTCAGACCTGGTGTGCACAATTATACACATATAATATAAAAATTTCACATATCATATTTTCATTACGTTGGATGTGTACACTTGTACACAAAAAGAAAAAGCTGCTTTTCTTGAAAAGCTTGTAATCAGGATGTATTTATTTATTTTTCCTTAGATGTATTTACAATAGCCTAGTTGCAGGCATTTTTTTCAGAACGATTAGCGAAAATCAGGTCTGAAAGGGTTAAGGAGATTATATATTTTTAGAAAATGCTAAAATTAAATAGTATTACTTTTATTTAGGATACTTCTTTAGTTTTAACAATGTAGCAAAACATACTTTTAGCAAAATAATACAAAGTGAATAAACCTGCGATTTAACCTAATGAGAAAATAATTTTTTTGTTACCAATTTAGTTTTTTCTTTAGTATAAAGTGATAAATTGGTTTCTAAATCTTTAGAAGTAAAAAATTAACTCTAACTTTACTGAAGGTTACCTCATTTTTCTTATCTATCTACATTTCCTACTTTATTGGAGCACGTTTTCTCCAAACGAAGTAATCAATATATTCATTCGGATTTGCTCCAGCAGCACGTTATTCGTGAATCAAACTTTCAATCCAAAATCTAATCTTTCAAATACAAAGTAGATATTTCTTTAAATAGTTTCCAATAGGAGTAAAAAATCAGATTGAATAAAAAAATTCTTTTTTGATATTATTCGAAGTATTTAGGGGGTTCATAAAAGGAAATAATGTCCTATTTTTATAATGAAACAAGAAAAATCCTAGTCCTGCACGAAATATTAATTTCAGACGTTTCCTTAGCGTAATACATATCGTTCTTGTAAGTCTGGGTAGTATAAAACCCTTCTTTAAACACTCTAATATATAGATTCTTCCTTTCTTGTGATTCCTTGCCTGACTGGCTATCTCATAGTTATTTGCCATTCAGGGACTGCTTGATAGCCCATGTATTGCTTGACAGCCATTTATGTGTTGAAACACTCAAAGTAATCCCTAAAAATAGATTTTGCTGTTTGCCGCAGTAGCTCAGTCGGCAAAGGCAAAGATCTCGTTACTGACAGGTTGCGTATTCGGTACCCGAGCCTGCCTAAGTTCTACCGTCTTCTTTAAAGGTGACTGGGGTACGTAAAATATGTTCCTGCTCACAATGTCCTCCAAGTTCTCAATTAATACATCTGGGGGTGACAGGCCAAGTCTGTGAGTCTTCTCCTTGGTCCCTGCTTCAAAATTATGAGGACCTACTTGAGCAGAAACGTTCTTTCAACTTAATGGTGTTCATTAAAGTGAAAGGCGCACACCTTGTTCTCAATACGAGAGCCTGGAGGCTCAATCATTCCTGGTTTGTCCAAGTAGCATCAGAAATAACAACAACAGTTGTTGTTGCCACTGTCACTTGGGAAAACTAAGCACGTGGGTCAGACGCCGCATGGTTTAATCCTCTAAGTGGTTCGCACGTACAATTACGGCAAACCGATGATGTCTACAAAGCGATTGTCACGTACATTTTTCGACCTCCAAAACGCTCCGAAAATGTATGTACTGTACATTTCTGTCAGTGTTTTCCCCCATGAAGTTTTGCGGTATGAGGGTCAGGTCGATTGTTTAGGAACTGAACCCCTCTTTGATAACATTTATTGAGGATGCGCCCCTACTCTCTGAGGCACAAAGGCGTTGATAGCTTTTCATGGCTTTGTAAATCTTTATTTCGAAGTATTTCGTTTGCGGTAACAGATGTATCTCTAATTGCAACACCTAAATATCTTGGATGACTTTCGTAAAAAATATAAATAAGTCTCACAAAGAATATTTTTATTTGCACTTTTAGAATCCATTATTTCTTATGGGATGATCTTCGAGACTTGATGAGCTTTATGTGTATTAAAAACTAACAATCTATAATATCTATTTATATATCTATTTATAACCGGAAGTAAAGGAACAATAACGAGGGTGGGTTTCCCGTATTCCATTCTAAGTGTGAAGTAAAAAATCATAGAGTATTTTTTGGAGACTTTTCTTCCTCGATGTGTTCCACTCGGATGGTTAAGGCGAAGTGGTAGATATTTCGTTTAGAGACCTCCACTAGGACGAAAGAATGTCTTAGCTCAGTGGGTCCTGTTGATTTAGAACCAGGGACCATGCAGAAGGTCCCGAGCTTGGCCTGGCTCTCCCAGAGGTATCATTTGAGAATTTGGAGGATATTGTAACTCCGAATATATTTTCCTCAGTCATCCTTAACGAACACAGCGGATAATAGGCTGGCTAGAGTTACGATCCCTTACTCTCCAGGTACTAGATAGTTGCCTTTCCGTACTGAGCTACCGCAGATATTAATTCGTAGTGAAAAAGTTTTATACCCATTTCTCGTGATTAGAAGGAGATTTATTACAACACCACGTTTTTGTTCTATTAATGCAAATTAACATTTTAAAGTACAATATGATATCAGCACAAGTCAAACGTTTTCTTTCACTTTAATCTTGTTTTGTTTACTTGAAAATGCAAGTCAAGTCCGCCTAAACATTAAACCATTAATTGCTAGCATTCTTATATAGGAGGGATATTTTTTTCTTTAAAAGTACCTTTTGGTTTAAGAGCAGTAAAAGTAAGATATCATAGGTTTATTGTAATCAAATTTACAAAATTATTATTGCATATTTATTTTATCACAATATAAAAATCATAATAAAATATTGAATAGTAAAGTAGTTATTTAGATTAGTTTGATTTTCTACAGCATATTCTGTGAATAATAAACAAAAGTAATAGAATTTTGGTAGTTTTGTTTGGTTTGATAGTACAGGATTTTTACTCTGCATCCCGAGACGTCAGCTTTATTCCAGATCATCCAGACATCTTTGGAAACAGGCAAAAAAGAAGGTAAAGAAATGTGATGAGTTTCGATTAAAGTAAAAACAGAGTTTCTCTCTTCTTCTTTTTTTTAACCAAATTTAAGATTTTATTTTATCTGTAAAATTTTCATATTATATTTATTTATACGACATTTATTACTACAAACAAACTGTCTTTAAGAATTCGATTTTTTATAAAAATGTTGTTAAAGTTTTGCCGCTTTGTAGTAGCTAATACTGATCTCTTGCGGAATCCTTTTCAATGTGGAAGGAAAACTTAGGGTTCCCCAGAATCCAAGAGGAAGACCCCTGCTTTATAAGAACATCTAAAATAAAAGTTTAGATTATAACATAGCTAAAATAACACTTCTAGATAAATTTAAAATAACAGTTATAATGTACAATGTTTATGTTTTCAGCAAAGATTTTTCCTTTTCAGCTAAGGTAGATTCCAATTCTACAAATAATCAATCAAAACAGGGTTTTATAGACCTTTTCTGATCTCACAAAGGGTTATTAAGTAGAAATTGCTCCCTGCATTTTTTTTCTACTTCAGGTTTAACTGGTCATGTAAATATTATTAGAGTATTAGTGACTGCGTGACTACTCAAATATGTATCATATAACAATGAATAATTCGTAGTAAGAGAGTGTTGTAAAGGACTATACGACAGAAATGACTCGGGCATGAATGGGGTAAATTATTTATGTAATCTGAGAGGCATTTTCGTGACTTCGTGTGTAGCTTGTTATTTCAGAATTATTCATGGATCAATGACTACGTGATGACTGAAATATATTTAAATGACAGTTAATAATTCGTATTGACAGGGTTTTATAGACCGTTTCTGAGCTCACAAAGAGCTTAATAGCTCTTTGTGAGCTCAGAAAAAATGCAGGGAGCAATTTCTACTTAATAGTAGAAATTGCTCCCTGCATTTTGTTCTACTTCGGGTTTAACTGGTCATGTCAATATTATTAGAGAATTAGTGACTATGTGACTACTCAAACAGGTGTTAAATGACAATAAATAATTTGTGATAACAGAGTGCTGTAAAAGTCTATATGACAGATATGACTCTGTCAAAATGGGTTAAATTATTTATGTAATCTGAGAGACGTTTTTGTGACTTCGTGTGTAACTTGTTATTTCAGAATTATTCATGGATCAGTGACTAGGTGACGATTCAAATATATTTAAATGACAGTGAATAATTCGCATTGACAGGGTTTTACAGACCGTTTCTCAGCTACAAAGGACTATTAAGTAGAAATTGCTCCCTGTATTTTTTTCTACTTCGGGTTTAATTGGTCATGTCAATATTATTAGATTATTAGAGACTCCGTGAAGACTGAAATATGTATTAAACAATAATGAATAATTAATAGTAACAGAGTGTTGTAAAGAAATGACTCGTCAGAATTGACTATGCACTAAGGGATTAAAAATATTTTATGCAATTAGAGAGGCATTTTTGTGACTTCATGTGCAATTGGTTATTTGAAAGTAATTTATGGATCCGTAACTATGTAAAGAACTAAAAATTATATTAAATGACAATAAATAATTCGTAATGACAAGGTTTTAAAGTTGTTTCAAAATTACAAAGGGATATTTGAGAGAAATGACTCTGGCATTAATGGTTTAAATTATCATTCCATGCAATCGGAGCGGTATGTTTTTGCTTACTGTCTAACTGGCGATTTCAACGATATAACTGGATTAGTGACTGTGTGACTACACAAAAATATATTGAATAACAATGAATAATTCATGGTGACAGGATTTGTATTCAATTTTCAATCTCATAAAGATCTATACGGCAGAAATGACTTGGACATTATGGTGTTACATTATTTTATGTAATTCGAGAGGCATTTTTGTGACTTTGAGTGTAACAGGTTATTTCAATGTTATTTGTGGATCAGTAATTCTGTGACCATCCATATATATATTTAAATACAATGAATAATTCATTTTGGCAATGATTTATATCCACTTTCTAAGTTTAGAAAGGGATTTAAAACAACTGTACTTTTATTCCGGTACGATAAACAAACATTTTAAAACTACAAAATCATTTTAACGTAGTTTAAACGTCTTATTTTCCCTTACGATTGTGTCCTTAGGTTTAAACCTTTTCATGTCAGACATTTACTTGGAACTGCAAATTTGTCCAGCCATCCTTTAAATTCTCGCTCCATGCAATCGAAGCGGCATTTCGCGCAAAGCCCCAATCAATACATCACGTTCTGGAGTTCTTCCGGACGAAAAAGCCTAGCGGCACGTTCAACTCCTTTCTCTCTAAGCACATACAAACACAAAACTCTAAAATTCAATCTTCGGGACGCAAACTGCGGCATTCCATTAGAGAAACTTTTCAATTCTATTTCAACACGGAGGCAACGCCAAGAATCTTTTGATCTCGCCCGATACCTACGGTGACTGATTACACTGATGAACGGATGGGTCACTTTAGCTGACCACACGGGTGTCCTGACTTGATTTAGAGATTGTTCTCAATGAGATTTTCTGTTTCGTAAAGATAAAGGCAAAGCGTAATGTAATATTTTAGACTCTAATCCCAAAGGTGCCTGTGTATATATTTACACAAATAAAGCTCTCTAAAACCATAGCACAATAAAATTTTGTATAAATTTTTAGGCATGTATTTACCATGCAACTTTATTGTACAAATTTTGTATAGATTGCATATTTTTCTATACTAGAGATATAATTAAATACATAGGTAAAATAAACAGCTGTAAAATGATTGTTAATATCAAATTATGATTCTTCAACACTGTAATATTCATACGATATATAAAACAATGAAAATTTAGCTTATTTTAAACTGAAATTTTAGTTCTGAAGAAGTTTTTACATTATTATGTGTAAGTGTACATTTTAATATTATTCATTCAAATAAGGGCATATAAAATTAATGCTATGTATAATACAATATAGATTTCAGGTCTTAAAATTCCAAATTACTTGATGACATGAGAGACAACTGTAGTTTAGAAATAAGTGCAATCTCTCTCTCTCTCTCTCTCTCTCTCTCTCTCTATATATATATATATATATATATATATATATATATATATAAATATATATATATATATATATATATATATATATATATATATATATATATATATATATATATATATATATACACATATATATATATATACACACACATAGATACACATACATATATATATATATATATATATATATATATATATATATATATATATATATATATATATATATATACACACACACATATAGATACATATATATATACATATATATATATATATATATATATATATATATATATATATATATATATATATATATATATATATATATATATATATATATATATATATATATATATATATATATATATATATATATATATATATATATCTGTGTGTATAATTGGCAACGCCAAGAATCTTTTGATCTCGCCCGATACCTACGGTGACTGAGTACACTGATGAACGGATGGGTCACTTTAGCTGACCACACGGGTGTCCTGACTTGATTTAGAGATTGTTCTCAATGAGATTTTCTGTTTCGTAAAGATAAAGGCAAAGCGTAATGTAATATTTTAGACTGTAATCCCAAAGATGCCTGTGTATATATTTACACAAATAAAGCTCTCTAAAACCATAGCACAATAAAATTTTGTATAATTTTTTAGGCATGTATTTACCATGCAACTTTATTGTACAAATTTTGTATAGATTGCATATTTTTCTATACTAGAGATATAATTAAATATATAGGTAAAATAAACAGCTGCAAAATGATTGTTAATATCAAATTATGATTCTTCAACACTGTAATATTCATACGATATATTAAACAATGAAAATTTAGCTTATTTTAAACTGAAATTTTAGTTCTGAAGAAGTTTTTACATTATTATGTGTAAGTGTACTTTTTAATATTATTCATTCAAATAAGGGCATATAAAATTAATGCTATGTATAATACAATATAGATTTCAGGTCTTAAAATTCCAAATTACTTGATGACATGAGAGACAACTGTAGTTTAGAAATAAGTGCAATCTCTCTCTCTCATTATATATATATATATATATATATATATATATATATATATATATATACACACATATATATATATACATATATATATATATATATATATATATATATATATATGTGTGTGTGTGTGTGTGTATGTATATGTATAAATATATGTATATATATACACACACACACACACACACACACATATATATATATATATATATATATATATATATATATCTGTGTGTGTATAATTGTATGTATGAATGTTATATTCTTTATGATACTCTTTTAAAATGTGTTCGTTATATGTTTGTTGCTGCCATCATGCCAACATTATTTCATCCTAAAGACTGTTTACTCTCGCTTTGGCAAAAGTAAGTGAATAAAGAAATAAATCCTGTCTGACTTAGACCGTCGGTTACGCTTTCCTCTGCTCTCCAACTCTTTCGGAAGATTTCTTACGATCCCAAACCCGGAGGGATCTAGACATGCATCTACATTATTAATGAAAGTGTCCCGTATAGAGCGTATGCCGCGAGCTACAACGCGCCACAAGTTAATTTATTTGGGAAGTTCCCTGAGGTCCCCTGGTATATGAGGAAGACTTTTCCGTTTCACATAGTTAGTATTGGCCTAAATTAAAGAGATTATTGAGAATCCTCCCGCAGATTTTTCTTCGCTCCCAAGGCAGCTTGTTGCCGCTAATGGCGCTGTAATACAGGCAGACACATTTTTCTCTTCTTTATTTCCATTTTATTCTCTTTTTCTTTATATTTTACGGTTGGCAACAATTGTTGATTTAACATTTTCTTTTTGTATTACATTCGAGAAGCTTATATTTGTTAATTGTCATAATAAATATATTTACAATCATATTTCAATTGGAGTATTAAAAGTATCTAATTTTCTCAATTGTTCTGGTTGATAAAGCTGTAATACAAGCAGACACAATTTTCTCTTCTTTATTTCCATTTTGTTCTCTTTTTTCTATATATTTTAGTGGGGGGGGCAACAATTGCTGATTTAACATTTTCTTTTTGTGTTACGTTCGAGAGACTTATATTTGTTAATTAGCGTGATATATTTACAATCATATTTCAATTATAGGTATTAAAAATATCTAATTATCTCCATTGTTCTGGTTGATAAAGCTGTAATACAGGTAGTCACATTTTTCTCTTCTTTATTTCCATTTTAGTCTCTTTTTCTATATATTTTAGGGGGACAACAATTGCTGATTTAACATTTTCTTTTTGTGTTACATTCGAAATATTTGTTATATTGCTTATCTTTGTTAATTGTCGTAATAAATATATTTACAATCATATTTCAATTGGAGGTGTTAAAAATATCTAATTTGCTCCATTGTTCTAGTTGATAAACCTGTAATACAGGCAGACACATTTTTATCTTCTTTATTTCCATTTTATTCTCTTTTTCTTTAAATTTTATGGTTCGCAGCAATTGTTGATTTAACATTTTCTTTTTGTGTTCGATTCGAGAGGCTTATATTTGTTAATTGCCGTAATAAATATATTTCCAATCATATTTTCTCCATTGTTCTAGTTGATAAAGCTGTAACACAGGTAGACACATTTTTCTCTTCTTTATTTCCTTTTTATGATCTTTTTCTATATATTTTAAGGGGGGAGGCGCAACAATTGTTGATTTAACATTTTCTTATTGTGTTACATTCGATAGCTTATATTTGTTAATTGTCGAAATAAATAAATTTACAATTATATTTCAATTAGAGGTATTAAAAATATCTAATTTGCTCCATTGTTCCTGTTGATATCTCCATTGTTCCTGGTTTGGAGTGCTACGGTCTACTTTTTGCAATACGAGAGCTAATGAGACCGGGACCTACAACTTGAAGTAGATTCCGAACGAATAAATTCCGAATTTAATAAATGATCATAATTTTAAGATGTAGTATTACGAAATGGTACATTATAACTTCAAAATATTTATATGAATTACTTCATCTAAAGAGTATGAAGAAACAAGATATTTCTTAGTAAACCATTCGTCTTGAAGAATTAAATTTTTCAGGAATATAATCAAATAGATATATATTTGAATTTACAAACTGTCTGAAAAATGCGAATATGAATAAAAAGCGCATCCTGCAATCACTAAATCAAATTGTTTGACAAACCTTTCAATCCTTCAAACAAATCAATATTCTTGACACGAGCATTCTCAGATCCAATCGTGAGACATAAATTTTTTCTCGTCCCTTCCTTCCCTAGAAAGACAAATATTCAAATTCCGAATGAACAGAACTCCTGCTGAAAACTTTTCTAAACACTTTTTCATGGTTATGAACACGAAAATTTCTAGATCTGTCTTGCCCCAAAACCCTTTGTTGTCGTCTGGAGACGTTCAAGTTCGAAGAATTTCTTTCAGAAGCACGAAAATATACGAATCGGTGAGCACAATGATAGAGACATGAATAGAAAAAACATTTGAGTTCTATGTCTCAATTTTCAGACACTTTGTAAGAAATGTATCGCTCTTCGGCGCCTTTGAAATATGTCAAATCGATACTAGTATAAAATGCAGCCATGAACCAAATTTTTCTTGAAATTGCTTAATAATTATAGGTTTTAAATCAAATCAACATTAAATGCAACACGGGAAAGTAATATTACCGATAAACAAAGAAATGTCACTGAAGTATTTTAAACAAAGTCCTTCAGTGTCTAACCTATTTTCCATTTTGTACTATCGGCATGTATATATATTTATGTACCCATAGGTAGGAACTTAAAATACATTAATAAAGGAATAGACTGAATATTTCATCTTAAATATCGAATTAAGGAATATATGAATCGGGGTGCAGAGTGATAGTGTAGTAAAACATTAAACATTATACATTGGGCCGGTCGCACTAAAGTCTAACCGCGATTAACCCATGGCGCCAACCAATGGTGGGAATCTATTCTCCGTTTAAACAGAGATTAATCACGGTTAGGAGTTTAACGACTTTGGCGAGATCGGCCCATAGTCTTATACTTAATTTTCACTCTTCAAAACTTTGGAATCAAAATGTGCAAATTTTACATGTTCCATGTGTTTCTAAATTATTGTTATTCAACAAAATTTTGTGTGAAATGATTTAGAATTATATACTGTAGATTAAAGTAGTAAAGAATCTCTACATATGGGGATAATGAAGTATTAACTGTTGTAAAAGAGGACCGTTTTTCAAATATTTGAAACAAAATCAGTGAATCGTTATTATTGTTTTTCTGTAATAGAGTAAGCATTGACATATACATTGTTGTGCCCTTTTTACTTTAAATATATATATAAATAGTTATATTATATATGTATGTATGTGTGTGTGCGTGTGTGACCTATGTATATATATATATATATATATATACATACATACATATAAATATATACATATACATATATTATATATATATATATATATATATATATATATATATATATATATATATATATATATATATATATATATATATATATATATATATATATATATATATATATATATATATATATATATATATATATATATATATATATATATAATATATATATATATATATATATATATATATATATATATATATATATATATATATATATATAATATATATATATATATATATATATATATATATATATATATATATGTATATATATATATATATATATATATATATATATATATATATATATATATATATATATATATATATATATGTATATATATATGTATATATATGTATATATATATATATATATATATATATATATATATATATATATATATAATATATATATATATATATATATATATATATATATATATATATATATATATATATATATATATATATATATATATATATATATATATATAAACATGCTATGTGTATGTTTATTTATGTAATTTAAATGCACAATCTTAAGTTATAATAGAGATGAAAAAATAAATAATGAATAATAAAATTATAATGAATAATAGAAAGGATTTACAAGAGCAACAGACGAATGAAGATATTATATGTCAATTCAAATCGAAAATACCATAACTATTACTTAAAAAAATAAAAAAAAAAGCGTGAACTGAAGTAGACTGATCAAGGTCAAAAATAGCAACACACATAAAGTAAAAAAATATAAAAGTGAAAGCAAAAGCTTACAAGTACTGATGTATAAAGTGTTATTGATGCTTTTAGCTAGAAAGTAAATAAAACAAAAAAAAATTAAACTTATTTGGAACAAGTACTAGGGCGATTTTTTTCAACCGGAGCAATAAAATTTCTCTTTTTGTCTATTCTTCATTTTACCACAACATAAATAAATATATACTAACAGCAAATGTTTCAAATCGCCCACTAAAAAACATATATTACATTACCGATAACGCACGAGATATCAAGTGGCACGTGAAAACGAACTCACTTTTTACTGATAAATGGCCTTCAAATTTTTTTCGTTTAGGAATTAAATGGATGGCTGAGTAGAGGGAGATACTACACTTTGCATAAGAAATCCGTAAATTTAAAACAAGCCTCTCCTCTTAAATCCTCGAGCGTTTAAAATAATAGTAGAACGGATTTAGGCATGACAAACCAAGGAAAAATGTTGAGACGAATGGTATGGATGGTAGATAGCAATTATTTCTATTTTTAAAAGGACATTTGAAGTGTTGCTTGTCGGCGTTATCAAACAAAAAATAGACATGTGTTGTCTTTACAGACATTTCAATTTGTTGATTTGAATTTCAGTCTAGTGACCATTTTATTCAAATTTGAAAAAAAAAATAGGAAATTTCAATGATTGAACGGAATTTACGTCTTATGTAATATTTTTACAGGAAATACTGAATTGACCTTTAAAGTTTTCAATATTTAAGATTCAATTTTTTATGAAAGTTTAAAATAAAAACAAATGAATAGTTAAGATTAAGTATGACTAAATATTATCGGTTTCAATAGAGAAATAGCCTATGTTGTATGTATATATTTTTCCATAAATATTTTCCAAGTTATTTCCTTCAAAATAAGTAGGAAATTAAGTTTAAAAATAATTTTGTCATTTAGTTCCAATCAATTATTTTTTTACATAATATTATACAATTGCATATTCTTTTTTAATGATTTCTGAATTTACAGCAAATGAAATATTTAAAATATTCTTTCATATAATAGTATAGAAAACATGTAACCAACTCATTATAATTTCTAAATAAAGTCAAATTAAATATTTTTTATTTAATACAATACAAAATTGTCTTCCAATTTTTTTTTAATTAAGGATACTACACTTGAGCTTTAAACAAAGATAAATGCTTAATTAAAATTTAAACGTGTAAATATAACTGTAAATTTTATATTTCCTATTTTAAGAGAACCTACTTTGAGAGCGTAAAACATAATTAAGAAGAATAAAAATATAAGTTAATGGTAATAAATAATAACCTATAGTGAATTAAATGTAAGTTATTTAATAAAACAAGTACTACTGGTGTAAGCATTCTCTTGTTGGAAAAAAAATTTATGGCATCAGTATAGTATAATTTATGCAAGTATTTAATATACAAATTATTTTTTTTAATTTTACTTTACATTGTAAGTCTATACTATGAAATAATTTTACTTTAAATTTTGCAGCTATACTACAACACTAATTTAACTTTGGATTGTACAGCTATACTAAAACATTAATTTCACTTTGAATTGTATAGCTATACTACGACACTATTTACTTTAGAATGTGAAGCTATACTATGAACTAATTTTACTTTAAATTGTGCAGCTTACTACAACACTAATTTTACTTTAGATTGTGCAGCTATACTACAATAAGAATTTCACTCTGGATTGTACAGCTCTACTACTCCACTAATTATAGATTGTGCAGTTATACTACGATACTAATTTTACTATATATTGTGCAGTTATATTATATTACGCACAGCAAATTATACTGTGCATTTTAGTAGAAGAGATTTGCATCTTTAAAACTTAACTTCAAATTTAAATGTTAGTAATTGATATAAACTTAGAAATCATTAAAAGATAATTAAATATTTTTTATAATATTATAAAAAATACATCATCAAATAGCAAAAATATTTTCAAACTTTTAAAAATCTAAACTTTTTTCAATGAAATAATTTCGAATCATACCCTAATTATGTTTCCATAATGTATTAAAATAATTCTTATACACTCTTCTTGGTTATACACATAAATAGAAAAAAAATTAAATGACAGAATTAAATGAATTGGTGTTTCTTACTTATATGAGAATAATTTAATTCTACAATTTTAAAAATTCATGAGTAGAGCGTAAAAATAATATTTAAATGCCTTCTTCACCAAAATCAAGGTGAGCAGATGGAATCTCGTACGAGAGTAATTTAACTGGAAAACTTTTTGAATATTTAAAAAGTTTTCTTTGTGAAAGATTAGACACGTAATTAAAGTTTAAAACTGAAATGGAAATGTTTCCGCTCAAACAACCGAAATGTAATTGCTTAAAATGCAAATATAAACTAAATTTGTAAAATGTATGCAAATATTTGATGTTTGATGAGATTTAATTTATAACTTTATACACGATGGCATTCTCTATGCAACAACTAGTTAATATTTAAATATATTCACACCTTAAATGGTCTTTAACTTGCACTTTACACCTTTTAGTTTTATAGCAATAATTTAAATTTTGGTTAAAAATATTCATTTTAAATACTATAATTTACATTTAGTTTCTTATTCTAACATTCATTTTTTTTAATTATACTTTCTTTTCTAATCGTTAGAAAATATATAAAGCTAGTATATTTGTGCTTTATGGAATATTGTCATTCAGCTGAAAAAAATATTAATGCAAAAAATATTTGACAATATTTATAGTGCATAAATATTTTGTCTAACTACAAACTTTTGGAACCTTCTTTGTTACCAGCATTTATAAAGGATTGTTACATTAAATCTTTGACGAAATTAGAAATCTTTTCTTTTTTTTATCATTAAAATGTTAATAGAAATAGATTATTTTTTAAAAAACTAAACGAAATAACTACTATTTTCAATATTTTCACATATATGCCACATGTTAATGGATTATAGTATATTTTGCTCAAATTACAGCAAAATAAATCAAATGACGCAATTTTCTGGATATATATAATAAACTAATACAATATTATAGTCCATATCATGAAATCCATGTCCCTCAGATCTAATTGAATTTCACAAATACTTTGTAGTATTCGAAAATAGTGACAAATGGAGCGAAATTTCTGAACTTTTTACTTGAACGTATGTCTACCTTTCGGGAAAATTGGTAATTTTTTTATTTATATGTGTATATATGTAAGGAAAATTCTCGGGGGTATTCAATACTTAAATTAAGAGCTAAAAATTCCCGCGTCATTTTGCATTCCCCTTTTGAACCCCTAACCTAAATTGATCAATGGGGCTAACTTTACGCCCTCAGAGAAGGGGAGCCTTACCAGTTATAACTCTACATGACCCTAGCGGACAATTTAGGACATTTCCAAACAAAAAGGAGATGCACGATGTCATTGGACAGTTTTATTCCCACAGATGTTGACCCAAGTGTTAAGGTTCTTGTACATATATCTTCATGCTAGCTGACCCTTCAGTTTGTCCTATCCCAATGATGAAGTGGGAACCCGTCCTCCAACGTCATCTTTAGTTAAAGGTCTTTAGCTAAAAATGTATAATTTTTATGGCCATGATTGCAACCACCCATCGAGAAGTCCATCTCATTACATACATATACATGCATATATATATATATTACATATGTGTACATATATATATATATATATATATATATATATATATATATATATATATATACATATATATATAATATATATATATATATATATATATATATATATATATATATATATATATATATATATATATATATATATATATATATATATATATATATATATATATATATATATATATATATATATATATATATATATATATATATATATATATATATATATGTATGTATGGATGTATAATCCGCTAATTAAGTCACATTAATTTTGAAGTACTTCAAGCAAGGTCAGTTGTATGCAAATCTTAAAATTTACAATTCACTTCTCTGCCATAAATACGAGAATCTGGTTTCAAAAAATGCAATGAAAAGGAATTTGTCCCATGCTACGTAAAAAGCTTTAACCTTTTAACTTTAAAATTTATCGTCTCTATATCTAAGCAATCATTTTACTACTCTTTTGCTTTTAGTGAAAAAAATCTCAGAAGTCGCTTTATTCCTTACTCTTATTTATCTTTTAATGAGTGAAAAATCTTAAAGAAATGGTCCAAACACGGTCATTAGATGAAAGCATCTTCCAATATGCATTTAGTTTGATCCTCAAAAAAACTTTTACTTGCATTAATGTTTTTCCTTGCAGAACTTCAATTTTCTTCCCTGCGTAAATCCCTGATTCTCTGTCGATGCAATTAAAATAATTCAAAACCTTTTAAACTATATCCATAATCTTCTCTATGCTATTTTATATTTTTAAGAATATTATATGAAAACGATTTATTTTTCTATATAAAAGCTTTATATTTTTTTACTTTAGAATAATTTTCTTGTCTGGATAAAGTTAAAAAAAGGAATGACTTATGTAAGACTTTTAAATTATGCCAATATCTAAGTTTATTACAGAAAAGTAATAAAAGTAAATATATTTTATTAGTAAGTGGAAATTAAATCTTAAATCTAAGAATACGGAAAATTAAATATAATGTTTTTAGCACTGGGTATGTTGGTTGTTTTACTTTTAAGGGATACAAAACCAAATAGTTTGATTTTTATATTGTACTTTTAAGTTATTTCTTGAAGGATAAAAAATTTTAGCTTATAAAATATGCAAGACGATAAAATGTACAAAAGTAACATTTTGTTGAAATAGAAGCATTTTTAGTAAAAATTAATCATCGTCTTACATTCTTTACAAAAATTCAGATTCAGTTAAAAAGAGATGTTAATTTCTTGCTATTTGTATTATATGTTAAGCAATTATGCTGATGGGTGGATATCGTATATATTTTATGTAAAATACAATTTAACTAAAGTAACTATGTATTGTTCTTATGACTTACTACAACGTAGAAGTTCATATATCTTCAAAATTTCAAATGACAAGTTAAAGATAATAAGCTGATAATTTTCTGATAATTTGCTAATACTGATCCTTCCAGTTGATAGACGTACATTAGAGGATAGACATGAGACGCATGTGCAAAATTGTATTTGGTGCAATTCTGAAAATACTTCTGTCCCATTTCCTACGTAAGAGTCATATTGCACTACCAGCTGTAGAGACTGTTGTCCGAACATCTATCATCCTTAATGATAAGGTTCCGCCAGGGGATATCCATTTATACCATATAGATATTAAGAAAATTTACATTATTACTGATTTTAAGTGTTCATTTTAGTCCACCTTATGTTCACCTGTTGATTTCAAGGAAGATTAGAGTGACATCTAAAGTTTGTGAACCAAAGGCAAAATCATCGATTAGGACATAAATAGTTCATTTAAAGATTGCCCTATGTGAAAAATATTCACAAGAAATACATTTTATGATGTTTCTAAAGTGGTTTAAGAGTTCAAATATCAAAATAGCAACTTCATAACAATTTTTTTCCCATTGCTCAGGTGATGGATGGCACAATGACCGTTAGACAGTTAGAAAATATCTAAATATGATAAAACTGAGTCAGATTTTATTGTTACTAGACTAGCTGACAGTGAGTGAAAGGGAAGCAACTATTTAAACTTGCATAACGTTTAAAGGTTTTTATTGTTTTTTCCCTCTATTACTAAAGGAAACACATAATGTTTTAAAATACAAAAGCACTATTGTGGTAATGTATTCAATAATCACTGTCCTGAAATTTAGTACAAATAGAGTAGAAAAATATAGCATCACGAACAGTTTTAAGTGGTTTATAAAATGCCACTTGAAAACTATATGAAGCAAAAATGAAACAGTATGAATCAAGTTTTCGTGAAATAAAATAAGCATTTGTCTTTAAATATTGTATCTAAACTTCCTGTCTTGGAAGCATATAGGTCGCGTCGTATTTTGACAAACTTTATCCATTTTTAGTGTCACTTCATTCTTAATTAAAAATAATTTTACTATAGTAACTGAAACTTAAATCAGTAAACAATTTTTTTTCACTTTCTAATCAGGTTCTTCATTAAAGTTATGGAATACATCTCATTTTCTTATCCAATGCTTATTTGAAAAACTAGAATACATTCCTGATGGTCGCTAAATTAAACACTTCCTACTTTTAGTCGATTATAAGCCTTTGAAAAATCTCCTTCTTCCCGTTTTCGAAATGATGTAAGTCGACTAACTTAAAGCTTAAATCCACTTTCTTATTAGATTATCCATTAAAGTAATGGGAGGTAATTTGTTTTCGTATGTAACATATATTTTAAAAATTTAAAACTTCTAATATGACATACATTAACGTAGTGTATATCAACACAGGGGTAATCACACTGTGACGTGACATCCCTTATGAATAATTTAATACATCGCTGCAAATGTACAGCTGACGGAAGAATTAACTATCTCGAAGCATTTTGATTCTTCAGACGGAAACGGGGATTCGCCTTATGCTTTAAAGGGAAAAAGTAAAAGGAGTAAATATATAATAGATTATACTTTAATTAATTTACGCGACACTTTCAAATACTTTCTGAGAATGACAAACAATGTTCTGTTTCTTAAAATTCCCTCACCTTCATTAGATTATTATTTGTGTTATAATCATTTTAAAATGTCAATGTCAAATTGAAATGTATATTTCCTTAGGATCTTGAATTCTTTATAGTAATAAATTTCATAACTCTATCAAGAACGCTTCTGGGTAGTCTCCCTCTAAAATCTGATATATCTCAAACTTTTATAGAGCCGTGATACAAAAAATGACACAACAGTCAAATTCAAAGAGGTTCTTAGTGAAGTAAAAATGTTTTGCACCTTGGATGAACACTACTTCAGTAAAATCCAATTTTATCATTCCCTCAGCTATAATTTCATATTATTTAATATCATTTTGTACCATTTTCATGAATTATAATAGTTCCGTACAATTTAAATTTTTAAAATTACACAGCTAAAAAACCTACAATGATATTTCAAAACAATATTCAAGATTCTATTAGCATATTTTACCTTTTACAATACTTGATGAATATTGCATAATATTAAGAAACTCTGGAAATTCTAGTTATTTTATTATATATCTAGTTCATGTACAATAATGAATACAATTTTTGCTTAAATATAATGACTAGATATATCATATTAACAAGCTTACAAATCTCTCTTTACCTCGATCGAGTACATTTCGGGCTGTAAAACATAAAACCCTAGTTAATTTCACTAAATACAAAGTAATTTATTATGACGTAGAGTGATCTGAGGGAAATAGTTTATAAAAGCTCTTAGAACACGAAAATCAATGGCGAGAATTCTTTAGCACCTTAGTTGTGAAATAAGCTTTTAACATATGCGTTACTCTGTAAGTGAAACTTATGCCAAAACGGAAAGTTATTTTGAGAAAATATCTCATTCTGTCTTGAAGGTGATATAGAGAAATTATGTAATATATTAAACGATAAGGGAACGTTAGTTTCTTACCCCGTTTACTCGTATAACCTAACATACGTATATGTACATGTATATTTGTAAACATATATATGTAAATATATACGTATAGATATGTATATATATATATATATATATATATATATATATATATATCTATATATATAATATATGTAAATATATACGTATAGATATGTATATATATATATATATATATATATATATATATATATGTATTTATATATATACACTTACTTCCAAAAGTTAAGCACGAAGATGTGTAATTCAAAAAAATCAACAAATACTGCTTTGATTGACACAAAATTCAGCAGAAAAGTAGCATATATATTTACGCATAAAACAAAATTAATAATTATATACAGAAAAGAAAACAATATTAAATTTCTGTAAGTTATCAGATAAAGAAATACTGGAGGCTTAAACAGAATTATGTATAAAGTAAAAATAAACAGCATAAAATGAAAAAAGACATTAATAGGGTATGTGATTCTCCTCATCTGTATAAACGTTTACACGTTGTGACCATGCTTTCAATTAGGTGGTCAACCACCGCAGAATCAAGCAATCGCCATTCATCTTGTACAGAAGTTTTCAGCTCAATAAGAGTGACTGGAGATGGAAAACGTGAAGATACATACATCATGGCTGAGAGCATGTTAAACATTTTCAATGGGATTAAGGTCGGGCGATATGCTGGTCATGACGTACGCGCAAACCCTTCATTCTCCAGGTAGTCATCGACGATGTCAGCTCTATGGGGACTTGCATTATCGTCCATTAAAGCAAAATTAGAGCCAACTGCTGCAGCCTAAAATCTCACAATGGGTTCTAGGACTTCATATCGCTACTGGACAGATGTCACAGAACCCCTTTTAAAGATGTGCAGGTATCCTAATGAAATACCTACCCACACCATAATGCTTCCGCCTCAAAATGCGTGATGTCGGTGATTGCTTGTTTCTTGTTTACACCATATCCTTAAACGCTTGTAATCTGGCTCCAGAGCAAATCTTGACTCATCAGTAAACGTGACATTGCCCACTCAGACACAGTCTAATTGACACGTTCCCGGCACCACTTTAATCGTGCCCCTGTTGATTGGGCAGATATAAAAACACAAACACAATGTACCCGGGCGTACAGTCCACTCATATATAATCTTCGGCGTACAGTAGCTGCAGATATCGCCTTACCAATGGATGTGGTAACCATTGATGTAAAGGTAGTTCTGCGATTCCTCTTGGATAGAATAGCAATAGATCGATCTTCCGCGGGATTTGTAACCCTTGGACGACCGGCTACGGGCCTTCGGACAACTGTCTGTGTGGTTTGGAATTGTTTCTTTAAACTTGAAATTATATAATGATGAATGTCGAATAAAAGAGCAACATCTGTGATCGATTGTTCTGCTTCAATGCGTCCCACAGCACGCCAGTTCTCAGAATCTTCCATTCGTCTTCTGGAAGTCATAGAAACAAGTATGTCTTGAAAACAAATTGTACGAAAGATTAAACACCTTCTATGAGCACTTACAATCAACTTATCTAAAGCTGCCATCCTATAAGACTGACATTTTTGCATATATCTTGACATGAAAGCGAGACTGGCTTAACATATTTGCATACTTCCATCTACCTCTGCAGCGAATTGCATCCTCTTAAATTCTGATTGGCTTCCAGAAATTAGCATTTTCAACTTCGTGCTTAACTTTTGGAAGTGAGTGTATATATATATATATATATATATATATATATATATATATATATATATATATATATATATATATATATATATATATATATATATATATATATATATATATATATATATATATATATATATATATATATATATATATATATATATATATATATATATATATATATATATATATATATATATATATATATATATATATATATATATATATATATATATATATATATATATATATATATATATATATAATATATATATATATATATATATATATATATATATATATATATATATATATATATATATATATATATATATATATATACATATATATATATATATATATATATATATATATATATATATATATATATATATATATATATATATATAATATAGTGTATAATTTTACAAATGAATAAACACATATAAAAAAGGTTTATATGCGTGAATAAGCAAATATTTTATAGGCACCAAAAGTGTACTTTATTATATTAACTTGAATAATTTTACACTTCACCAGAAATTGAAGCCGATGCCATGGTTAGATGTCCCTATTCAGAGTTATTCGGAAAATCACAAAGCATCAATATTTATTAGATGAAGACTCCCCCTCCAAACTGTCCATTCATTAATCACACTGCGATCGCCTTCGCGTCCAAACAAATATTAACTGCGACCGCATCGAAATGATTTTGAAGCCACTTTTCTCCCTATAGTATTTGGCAGAGAGAATATTCCCTGACTTATCTCCCCTGAGCAACATTCCTTTTGTACTCACGGCGAATATGTTTTGTGAAGATCTCAACGATGCTTCCTTTAGCGGACTATGTATGAAAGGACACGTGTCCAGATCATTTCCATGGTGAGGCAGACAAGCTGATTCGACGGCGAGATCTATGAATGTACTCAAGCGTTTCGTGACTTCAAAATACGGGGAATAGGTAAAGTTATTGAAATTCGGGGAAAATATAAACACAAATTAGGTTGAGGCGAGTGTCCCTTCATTAATTAGTATTAGCGCAAAATATATCCTAATTTTAGAGCATGCATGAGCCTTATTAAAATTCATTAGTTAACTTTGAGAACATTGCATAAAATTTGTAAGATAATTTAAACGCGTTATTAACTGTTTTCAAAGAAATTTTAAATGTGCGATCAGTTTTCAGTAACATCCAGTTTATAGCTCACATAATTAAATTTCTAATATAAATTATGTCTCATGCTTGAGAATATGTTTTGAACTTGCTGTTGAAACAAACATTGAGTGTTTTAACTTACAGGGTCAATTTTATTGCATTGCAAATGTGATTTTAAAATAAAAGATCTTTTACAAAAATAAATATATTTAAATCAGCTTACCAAGTCATTTTATTTAATTAAAAGTTTCAAGTTTTTAAACACCTATTCACTGTTAAAATTTCAGTATTTTTGCTCCAAATTTTATATATTTACGAAACCATATTACAAAAGATTGTGCGTAGACTTTTAGATATAGATAATACTAAATTGTAGTTAATTTCTTAATAATATCATAGTAAATATATATATAAAATTTTACCTATATTTTTATTGAATTTCATGACATTTAAGTTTAAAATATGGAAATACAGAGTTTGCAATGCCCTTGTTTTAATCAATAGATAAACACTTAGAAAAACAGGTGTATTTTAATATTAATAATTATAGATATCGGATCAAATTAAAGCTAGTGCTTAAGCTTTGTGTAGTCCTTCAAAATTTATGAAGAAATTACAAAGTTTCAATATTTATTACATAAAATCTCCCATGGTAAACTGTTAATTCAGTAATCACACGAAAATATTTTCCAATTTACTTGCTCCTTCTAAACAAATGACAGTAGCTAAGATGGAATAATTTCGGAGTCACTTTTCTTATCAACGTATTCGACAGAGGGAATGGGCCTTACCTTATATGTCTCAGCTATATTTTTTATGCTCTCTGTGAATATGGTTTATGAACCACTCAGTGGTGGTACTTGCTTTAATGGACGGTATATGAGCGGACATATAAACAGTAGAGAAGCTAATCCGATAGACAGGAGTTTGAATACAAATAATTTAATATTAGAGTAAAAATGCTAGTACAATATATCCATCTAATTAAGATTTATTCGTTAACTTTTGGAATATTTTATACTACTGCAAAACATATTTTCATTCTTATTAACATTTTTAAAGTGTTTTGTAAAATCACCTAATTTTTTTAATTATAAGTTGTATCACACACATTCAATTTTACTATTTCTAATAAATTACTCTCGTCTTTTAAGACTATAAAATCTAAACTCACTGCTGTTTACACATTTGATCGTATATACATATATGTATTCATGAGAAGATTTTAAGTACAGATATATGTGTGCACTTCTATACTAATACAATACAGAAATATCCACTTATACTAAATACATACATATATATATATATATATATATATATATATATATATATAATATATATATATATATATATATATATATATGTGTGTGTGTGTATGTGTGTGTGTGTGTGTAATAATAAAATTCTGAAACATAATTTTCTTAAATATTGCGGAGACCACTCGTTTCCTGCTATCTTAAATTTAGAATCACAACCCCGTTAATTAACTTTCCCACGCATTGTGACGTACTACCATCTAGAATAAACTAGAAGCAATTAAAGTAAAGTGATTGGTTACCGGAATGACATCATTCCGGAAGCCACTCCCCTTTTAGATGATAATAAAAGGCCTAGCTCACAGATTTCGAGGCTTTTCCTTTGACAACGCTATGTAATTTAACATCAAATATTTTCTGTTTGTGGTCTTTTTCCCTATTGGGATTTGCATGTTATCTGGTGTTCTAAATAAAAGATGTGTTTGTAAGTCTGCATAATTCAACTCGGCTATGTTAATTTACATCGTTTTTAAATTATGTGGACGTTATTTTAATTTATTACTTATATATACATACATACACACACACACACACACACACACACACACACATATATATATATATATATATATATATATATATATATATATATATATATATATATATATATATATATATATATATATATATATATATATATATATATATATATACATACATATATATATATATATATATATATATATATACATATATATATATATATATATATATATATATATATATATATATATATATATATATATATATATATATATATATATATATATATATATATATATATATAGAGAGAGAGAGAGAGAGAGAGAGAGAGAGAGAGAGAGAGAGAGAGAGAGATAAATAGATGGTCAAATAGGTAGATATAATATGTCTTTTCAAAGTATAAATTCAAAGTTAAATACTCAAAGGCTTAAACAGATATATATATAGTCTTAGAAAGCCAAGATATATATATATATATATATATATATATATATATATATATATATATATATATATATATATATATATTGCCGCATAAAGATGATTAACCAACGAGCTCAGTGGCCGAATGGTCACAGCAAGCGATCCAGACCCGAAGATTGTGTATTCGATCCTTACCGTGGCGGTTTATCCAAAGTACGGATTTTTAAATTAAAAATGTTATTTATTGTTTCCTTATGTTCTTGAACATTCTAGATCTTTCTTTAATATGTAAAGTAGTTATTTCTCGGATATTCTGTTCGGGTATAAAAGCTGATAATCACTAGTTGTAGGCAACATCTCGATCTTGTAGAGTTGCGAGTTGCTACTTAGCTTGAATAAATTCGTTTGTTAAGTTAAAGAGTGTGTTCATTCGAATCTTCGTGACAATATTACCATTAATAAGTTTATGTATCGCTGTAATTTGAACCGGGTTGAAATATCATGTTCTACTATATAAATTATTCTTATACATTTTTATTCATTAATCATACGAAAACATATTTGATCACCGAGATTCCAAACAAAATTGCGATGATGAAATTTTCTGTTACATATTCAAGTATATAATATTTATATATATATATATATATATATAATATATATATATTATATATATATATATATTGTAAAGCTTTCATTTATATATATATATATATGCTATATATTCCTATATATAAATATATGAAATATATATATATAGTATATATAAATATATTATATATATATCTATGAATATATCAGGTGTTGTGTGTGTGTAAAATACAGAATAACGGGTGTAAATTTATTGATATATGCGGTGATATATATACACCAGTGAATAAGATATATGTATATATAAATATACAATAAGTTATATATAGAAGTCGTCATAAATATAATGTATATAAATATGCCTATATATATATATGTATATATATGTATGTATACATTTGTATATATTATTTCATATATATTTGTGTATAGTACAATTATATAATATATATATAAATATACAATATATATATATATTATATATATATATATATATATGTATATATATACATATATACTATAATATATATAAATATATTTATATATATATATATATATATATATATAATAAACTGATATATATATATTATATATATGCTATATATTACCATATTGGGAATTGAACAGTACAGTTAACTTCTATTTATAACATACTATCTATAGTTCTATTATCTAATATAACTATAGTTCTCGTCATATAATTCTATTTATTACCTAATTAAATGTCTAATACTGTATATGCTTTATTCGACTGTTAAAACAGTAAAAAAGGCCCGAATGTGCTTCTTAATAAAGGAAGAAAACACATGCCCGTGGAAATCGCGGATGAGCAGTCAGAGGGTTAATCATACGAAAACATATTCCGATCACTTCCGATTCCAAACAAATATTGGCGATGATGAAATTGCTTTGAAGCCACTTTTCTCTCTAAGGTATTTGACAGACATAATACTCCCTACCTTGCATGTCCGCAGGCACATTACTTTTGTGCCCGCAGTGAATACGTTTGCAAATCTTTCAATGACGATGATTCCTTCACAGGTCTTCCTATGAAAGGACACGTGTCCAGGTCATTTCTATAGCCGGCTAGACAAGCTGATCCGACAGTGAGATCTATGAATGTATTCAGGTGTTTCACGGCGTCAAAATACAGAAAACGGGTAAATTTATTGATATGCGGTGAACTACAAACACCAGTGAAGGGAGAGAACCTTTATAAATTACAATAAGTTTAAAAGAAGTCGTCAATTCAATCTATAGCTGCCTATGCTTAGTTAAACTCATTTGGTAACTTTTAGAATATTTCATAACAGCCATAAACCAAGCTTTCTGAGTTATTAAATATTTTCAAAGACTTTTGTAGCATTGTAGCATATGTAAATGTTTAATAAGGTACAATTTATAACGCTTCCATTTATAACGAAATATATTTAAAATTCGATAGTTAACTCTGAACTTTATAGTGTTAAATATGCTTTGAAAGGTACCATGGGATGAACAGTCACACCTGTTTAGCACTGTGCCTTCTGCTGGTACCTCTTCCACCCGTATTTTCCAGTAAGGTTTATCATAACTAGCATTCATCTGCATTAATGGGCAATTTATTACTGTGTAAAATTTTAGTACTAATTAGGCAATTTTAATTACTTTTTTTTAATTCGTACAAACTGCTTTCTGGTTAAAAAAGAGTAAGTGTTCTTTATCGGTACTTCACCTCTAAAAACGTGTGATTTATTGGTATTTTAAAATTTTTAAATCAATTTTAAATATGTATGTAAACTTACATCAATTTCCTGATGATAGCGAACAGAAGAATTTATTCCTTTCATTGTATCATCGGATTAGATTCTCTTCACCTATCTAGTTATTAATTAAAAGATATTCTTCAACAACGCAATTAGTAATTTTTGGGCAATAAACTTGAATTTATTAAAAGTAGCTATATTTCAGGGTTGATGCAATATATCATAAGATCAAAGTTCTTATTAAATTTTATACTAATCATTTTTCTCATAAATTTACCTCTCAAAGTTCATCTCACGTAGCCGTTTTGCAGCCATTTTATGTGTGAGAGCAAATATTATGAAGCACATTTGTACATGTATTTATATACAAGTATATAAGTACATAGTGTGTATACCATGCACGTAGAGGGGGCATGAAGTTATAGTTATTACTGAGAAATAACTTAGCTATATGGATAAAAATTATTATGTATAGTAATTTATCTTTATTTATATATTTTTATATAATAGCTGTTAACGTTAATTTGTTTTGTTTCAAGAAGCAGAAGATTAAGCACTAGAAGATAGAGAAAGGCACCGTAAATTTGCAGTAATGGCCTTAGAAATATCAAGATTGTTAATCGACGGTGATTAAGTATAACAGTCATTACAACGTTGATTTTATAACGTTCAATATAATAAAATTAAATTTCTATAATTATTCATTAATTAATATAAATAACAAAGTATATCAGTACGTAGTGTGTATAGTGTGCATGTAGAGGAACCATGAAGTTTTAGCTATAATTGAGAAATAACCTAGATATATGGATAAAATTTATTCTGTATAGTAATTTATCTTTATTTACAAAGTTTTGTAAATAGAATTGTTATTAACTTCTATTTGTTTTGTTTCAGAAAACTGAAAATTCAAAAAGTCCGCTGTAGAAGAGAGATCAACGCACAGTGGGTATGCAGTAATGGAATTAGAAATAACAAGATAAGTTAAAAAGCATGTATAAGTATGGATGGTAATTAAGTATAACAATTTTATTACAAATAAAATTGAATTTCTATGATTGTTCATTAACTAATATAAATAACTCAGTATATCAGCCAGTAATATTTATACTATCCACGTAGAGGTACCGTACAGTTTTAGCTATTATTGAGAAATAACCCAGATGTATGGATAAAATTTATTCTGTATAGTAACTTATCTTTATTTACAAAAATTTTTAAATAGCAGTTGTTAACTTTGTTTTGTTTTAGAAAGCTGAAAATTCAAGTAAGCCGCTGTAGAAGAGAGATCAACGCACAGTGGGTATGCAGTAATGGTCTTAGAAATATCAAGAAACGCTAAGGGGTATGTATAAGTATGGATGGTGATTAAGTATTACAGTTTTTATAACTAATAAAATTGAATTTCTATGATTGTTCATTAACTAATATAAATAACTAAGTATATCAGCCAGTAGTATTTATACTATTCATGTAGAGGTACCGTGCAGTTTTAGCTATTATTGAGTAATAACCTAGATATATGGATAAAATTTATTCTGTATAGTAATTTATCTTTATTTATAAATGTTTTAAATAACAGCTGCTAACATTGATTTGTTTTGCTTCAGAAAACTGAAGATTTAAGTAGCCCGCTGTAGAAGATGCATCAAGGCGCAGTGAGTATGCAGTAATGGCCTTAGAGATATCAAGAAATGCTAAGAAGGATGTATATGTATGGATGGTGACTAAGTATAACTGTCATTATAAATAATAAATTTAAATTTCTATGATTCTTAATTGATTTATATAAATAACTAAGTGTATCAGTACGTAGTATGTATGCTATGCACGTACAGGTACCGTGAAGTTTTAGCTATTATTAAGAAATAACTTAGATATATGGACAAAACTTATTCTGTATAGTAATTTATTTTTATTTATAGATTTTTTAAATAACAGCTTTTAATGTTGATTTGTTTTGTTTCAGGAAGATGAAGATTCAAGTAGCCAACAGTATAACATAGAGCAACGCACAGTATGTACTAATAGCCTTGGAAATATCAAGAAACGCTAAGAGACATGTAAAAGCATTGTAGCATCACGCTACTGGAGAACTTTTAATATGTATTTGTTTGTGTATTACGGCTCGCTCTGACGTCAGTCGAACGTGTTCTTTGCTATCTGGGGGTCCCCATGCCTCCATTCTCTCCTCCCTAACCTCTCCTCGAGAAAAGACAGAGAGGGGTGTGGGGATTTTTCGAGTGACGTCATGAGGGCCAAGCGTCGTTTGGTGTGGGGGAAGACGCTGGGAGTTGTTGTCTGGCGGGCGAGAATGAATGAGCCTTGCCGAGAATGTAAATGATGTAAATATTTGGATATACCAGAATAAATTCTTCTTTCATCTCCACCTCGCTTGTGTTCGATGTGTCATTCTCATGAGGCCTTTTAAAGAACCCTGCCTGACCATAACGCTACCAAAATTACCTATATTAGAGCTGTCACGTTACAGCATGGATGGTGATTAAGTATAACAATCATTATAACTAATAAAATTGAATATCTATGATTATTCATTAATTGGTATAAATAACTATGTAGGTAGTACATATCAGTAGGTAGTATTACACTATGCACGTAGAAGTACCGTGAAGGTTTAGTTATCATTAAGAAAAAACCTAGATATATGGATAAATTTAAAAAGATCCATTAAAATGCTCATTTAAAAGGTCCATTGGTATACTTTTTCGTAAATACATGTTTAAATGAAAAGTAGCTTAATCAGAGAAGTATACATGTATATATTAACATGAATAACTTTCGATATCGCTACAAATTAAAACCCTGTCACAGCTTTGTGTTCCCTTTCAAAACTGATTCAGAAATCACAAAATATCAATATTTATTAGACGAAGCCTCCTCTTGAAAACTGTCCATTCATTAATCAAACGAAATCATACAGTGATCGCCTTCGCATCCGAACAAATATTGACGGCGACCGCTGCGGAATGGTTTTGAAGCCACTTTCTTCCCCAAGGTATTCGAGGGAAGAGAATATTTGGACAGCCTTATCTATCCCGAGCCACATTCCTTTTGTAGCCGCCGTGAATACGTTTTGTGAAGCTCTCAACAGAGGTGCTTCTGATAGTGGTTTGTGCATGAAAGGACATGTGTTCAGATCATTTCCATAGTGAAATAAACAATGTGATCTGACAGCGAGGTCTATGAATAAACTCAAACTTTCTCGACATCGAACGACGTAAAGTTATTGAAATGTGGAGCGGTATAAATACCAATCAATGTAATGAATTTCAGCTTTATTAATTAATTTAGCATACAAATCTCGTAAATTTCAAATATATGCTTATGAATAAGATTCTATGCTGTCTTTAAAAACATTTTAATTGAAAAAGCAAATTTTTATGCTGTTAGATTCTTCAATTATATTAGTTTAATTAATATTTAGGGAACAAAATTTATAGTATATATATATATGTATATATTATATATATATATATATATATATATATATATATATATATATATATATATATATATATATATATATATATATATATATATATATATATATATATATATATATATATATATATATGTATATATATATATGTATATATATATATATATATATATATATATATATATATATATATATATATATATATATATATATATATATATATATATATATATATATATATATATATATATATATATATATATATATATATATATATATATATATATATATATATATATATATATATATATATATATATATATATATATATATATATGTATATATATATGTGTATATATATTATATATATATATATATATATATATATATATATATATATATAATATATATATATATATATATATATATATATATATGTATATATATATATGTATATATATATATATAGATATATATATATATATATATATATATATATATATATATATATATATATATATATATATATATATATATATATATATATATGTATATATGTACATGTATATATGACATGGACGAGTGGTTAAGGCTCGAACGACACATTTCCTTTCATATATAAAACTTCTTTATTGTAATCCTTATGTCTATAGTTATGCAATTTAGAAATCATTTGTTCTCATACTTTACCGCGACAAGCCTGGAGGATGTTATCAGCCCGAGCTCCTGCTCAGAACTGAGTCTTTTGGCGTTGCTACCTAAGCAAAATTCCTATGTGTACTTCCGCATCGGCTTCTTCATTCTGTATTAGTTAGAGTGTGTCTTTCTCCTATTACGTTATCGTTAATGAGTTCTAACTATTTTTAATTATAACTCACTTATTTCTTAACCTCCATTCTTAAAAACGACATATATATATATAATATATATAGTACAATTTCAATTAACTATAAAGTATATTTGGTATCATAAAATAGGCTTTAAAATTGTTATTGTTACAAGTAATGGATACAGGAAGCTATGTTTGAAACAGAATATAAATGCATTAAAAAAACACACATTTAAACTTATATCGAAGAATATATATGAATGAACTGCAAATGTATAATAAAAAACATATACCTTACATAACATGTTGTGAGTTATGTACTTGTAATACGATTTCGCAACCAGATTCAATTAAGTCATTTTTCAATTTTTTACAGAATAAAATTGATTGCCAGATTTAACAAAGTGTTAGCGTATATACATGCAGAAGTTAATATGTTATAAAATACCCTAGCTTTTACGTGTATTCTAAAGTTATTTTAAGTTAATAGGAATTAATTTTGATATTTTCGGACTCATAGTGGTCATGCTTCACTTTGGTTATGCACATTTCATATGTAGTTAAAAAGAGAGAGATAATTAGATGCTTCCTGTGTTGTGTATTTTTATATTTCTTATGTACTAATAATTGTACGGAGAATAAATAATTTTCTCTAATTAAGACCTAAGGATAACAACTGAGGAAAGATTTCATTATGGGTTCAAAAATTAGTCTTCCTTTTTTTAACATAGTATAAAGTTTTTTGCTTGAAAGAATAAATCAGATGTAGAATTGAGTGTATATTTTCCAGCTTTCTATACACGCTTAGAAAAGTCAAAGTACTCATTTCCCTGCCTGAACCAGTAACATATGCGCATAAATTCCCCCCTCGAGTATTTTATTTAATCCATATATTTACATGCAACGCTGCATTCGTCTTCGAAAGTTCGCAAGAATTAGGTTTGTGGTGCCTCTGCATTATTTATCATTCCTCGAGTTGACTGCATAAAAGCCCGAAGAGTCCCATTACGTTCTTTTCGTTGGGTCATCTGCCTTGCCAGAAACGCAGCCATTTAGAACATTCCCCCTTTCTTTTCCGAAGAATAGCTTTCTGAGACAGCGACGAAAGTGTTCCAGGGGGGTGAGTGGGGTACGACACTGTTCTTCCGTTCTTCTCGTACGCAGTAAATGTGCAATTACCACTTCAGAGAGTCCGTGGAACATCATGTAAACACAGACTTTCCGTGAGTTTTGAGCCGACGGCGGAGAGCAAAATGTTCTAAGAGAGAGAGAGAGAATCGGGTGCATGGAAGAGTGATTTTAATGGGTGGAAATAGTGGACTGCTTCTGTTCAATCAGGGACGCTGTTGATGACAGACAGGTTGCGCTGAATGGTTTCCAGACTGACGTATTTGGGGAATTGCTTTAATTTGATAATGACTTCAGAGATTTCTGAAGAATCTGTGTTTCACCGGACGTCCTAGTAATTTGTCGCAATTAAGTGTTATTGGTTTTCGTGTAAAGCAGAAATGATTTTTTTTAGTCTTCAATTGCTCCAAAGCTTAGAAATACGTTGACAGGCAAAAAGGAACAATTCTTTAAGTACGCTACATATAATATCCATTAAGTAATAGAAATGAGAATAAGATGACACATAATATAAACGGATATATAAATGTGCGTGTTTAAACACACACATAAATGTATATATATATTGTGTATATATATATATATATATATATATATATATATATATATATATATATATATATATATATATATATATATATATATATATATATATATATGTGTGTGTGTGTGTGTGTAGCGTGACTATATATGTTATACTATATGTGTGAAAGTTCTTTAATAACAGCTCATATGATTCATTACATCCAGTTAAAGTCCACGATGGATGCATGTATTATGTAAAGATATCTATCTATCTATCTATATATATATATATATCTATATATATATATCTATATAAATAATATATATATATATATATATATATATGTGTGTGTGTGTGTGTGTGTGTGGAGGGGGGGGTCTGTTTGAGTGTGTGTATGTATGCAAAAAGACAGGAAGAGATAGCATTTAATAAATGTATACATATATCCAAATATGTCTATGTTTGTATGCATATATAGAAACACTTACACAAAAATATATATACATTTCACTAACTTCCTCTCTCTCTCTCTTTATATATATATATATATATATATATATATATATATATATATATGTATATATATATATATATATATATATATATATATTATATATATATATAAAATATTATATATATATATATATATATATATATAATATATATATATATATATATATAATATATATATAATATATACATCTATATTTAAATATATATATATATATTATAATATATATTTTTATATATATTATAAGGAGAAAGCTCAGCAGCTATAATAATAGAATGCAGTCGGGCTTCATATTTAAGAGAACTCAGAAGTCTAATTTTAAAACTTATTTCAGAGTGGCAACACTGCACATTATCCTTCTGGACAATATACAGTCAGAAGATAGAGTTATATCTGGCACAAGTACATAAGAGCGCTGACAACAAAAATTTTAAACAAAAACAGCTTAATAAGCGA
>CM063505.1:146910113-146915113 GCA_032207245.1 Pardosa pseudoannulata
ATTCATTTAATCAAATACTATTAATTAATGTGGTTATTTATAAAAAACAAACACAGAAACAAACAAACTTTTTAATTTTCAAACATATGTAACCTAAAAGCAAGATATTTATTAGTTCATGAAATAGACTCTTAGACTTTCATGAAAAGAATTTGTTATTAATAATAAATAATAATGATAAAATGTTCATTGCAACAAAAAATAATCGATGATTAATTTTAGAATTATCAAATATGTACTTTATCTATTATTTATTTAAAATATCAAAGAAAATTATTTACGTAATATCTAAGCTCAGTGATAAAACGTATGAAAATAATGCAGACGATATTTAAATAATTTAAAATAAGAAATGATTAAATGAGATGGTTAAAGGGGTGACGCAATAATGCTAGAAAAAATGTTATTTTTACCTATTTATTACGTGATAAATTGAAAAATTTAATCACCTCTTACCCGGGGAAAATAAGGCTTGATACAATGGGATTAAACTCTCGACAAGGGGAGAAGGGGTGGATTTCGAACGTTTTAAAGACTTGCTTTAAATTTTGTTAAACCTAACTCATCAGGAATCCAATATAGATGCAGCTTTCCATTCCAGGTCCAACCGCTTCATAAATTCAAGGACAGACTAATTATATCTTAGGCTATTATTATATAGGAATACTAGAGATAAAAATATAGTGTTAGCTTCCGTTATTCCGATACAGAACTGAGTAAAATGTGAATATAAAAACATAAAAGAATTGATAGTCAAGTGCAATATGCTTTTTAATTTTAAGATTTACTGGTATGATTAAGTACTTACATAATTTCGAAATGGACCATTTATAAGGCTTTTGAAACCACGATTAATAAAAACAGAAATTTCCTTTACTAAAAACATTTTGCTGTTGAAATTAGGGTTACGTTATAAACTTGATAACTTTTAATATAAATTGTAGCTTCTTATGCATGCACGACTTGAGCACTTTTTTACAGATATATATTTCTTACAACAATCAAAAGTTATTTTCTTTCTGTATACATCCTAATTACCTAAACCTTCCAAGTTTCACAACTGTTAGAAAAAGTTAAACAACAAATAGAAAAACAATTATCTCTTCAGACCACTGTATCAAAATGTCAAATTAGTCTTTAAGAGAGGCATTAACTTTTGCAAAAAGAAAAAACAACATCCAAATTTAAGTGCCCTTTTCTCAAAGTTTTAAGAAAATGTTTTCCCGTTTAATGTGCTATTACAATCTCTTTATTTTTTACAAAATGGCTGTAAGGATAGGCTTAATTTTAATTTGAACTACGCATTATTCTCATATTACAAAGATCTTAATTAATTTCGGAGCACTGAATAAACGCCAGTTAACAATACTAGAAAAAAAATCTCTACCGAACACAGCAATGTTAAAACATTAAACAAAAACTTTAAAGAGAGAATAGTTTCTTCCAATGACTAACTCTAAAGAATCACCCAAACTTATCTCCATCCTAATCTTTCCTTGCATCCTCAACGCGGCAAATATTTTTCTCTTTGGAGATATTCTTAATAGTTTTTTAATTGACTGTTTCCGGGTCACAACGGGGAATACTTAAACACCATTTTTAAGTCGAAAACTTTTTTACTTTTTTTGTTGCGGATTCCAAACAAAAGTGGGGGAAAGTGGTACAAAGGGGGGTGGGGTGGATCTACTCCATAATAAACACAGATAATATTCGAGACTTCACCTTGAACGGGATCAGTCCTTTTCCGTAACACTCAATTAAAAAGCGATTTTGGAGACTTGGAAGTTAGGTATTTTTTTTTCTCCCCAGTGTTCTTTCGTTTCTAAAAAGATATGCGTGTTCCGATGGACAAAAATGTCGGGTGTGTGACTTTGTGTTTAGCGGCGGGTGGCGAACTGTGAACTGTAGCAGCGCGCTTTTGTTTTTTGCGCTTGTTGAGATGTTTTAGGATTTTTCTGAATTTAATAATTGCAGGGGACAGTGAAAAGAATGAAGATTTCCGGCACCGTGGATAAAATAGAAGACACACAAAAAAAGAGAGAGGGAAAAATTGGTAAATAAAATATAAAACAAGATACTTTAAAAGTATATCATTTTGTTTTCTTTTTTCGGTTAGTTTTCTTTTTAGTACTTTTTTCTTGCTCTTCTAACTTTCTTAATATGTCAGCTGAAGTCTAATGATCTTAGCTGCAAAGTGGAGCAGAAAGTAAAAAGAAAGGAAATTTGACAGCGTAGTAAATGAAAATATTTCTTCTGCCAACTTTACAGGGTGTTTTTTGAAGGATATTTCTGCAGTGATTAATAACTGCGACGTTGCTGTATTTAAACAATCGAAAAAATATACAAAAATGTGCGTTACTCAAACATTAACTTTGTAAAAAGATTCATACGTATTTTTAAGCGTCAAAATTACTCAAAGTGGTCGCTGCAAAAAGAAGAAAAAAAATGTGATGATATATTAAGCGGATGTAAAACTTGTAAAGAATGATAAATTTATGTATAACTTAAGATATTTTTTAATGGTTGTGGGCTAAACATATATTATTCTTTCTTTGAAAAGAATCTAATGCTGTTAAATACATCGATATTATCCTATATATACCACAAAAAAAAAACTAATTTTGTTAATATGTAAAAAAGTTTTAAGCATAATTTTTTTTACACTACTTGTTGATTTTTTAAAACTTCTATTAATTCTATTGATTCTGCATTTTAAAATTTGAAATGTTTAGTGATTATTAGAATAACACTTTGAGACCATACAATTTGGAAGTTGTATCTAAATATAATCACAGGACTTCCCAGTTGAAATACAATTTTTAGTCCTATGTCTTAAATAAAGAAGTATAATTTTTTGTTGACATATTGCCATATTCTCATCAATTATAACTAAATACAGAATACATTGGCTTAATGGATAGTACGCTATTTTTCGGTTCTGAGTTTGTATTTTCAAATGCTATTGCTAGTTTCATGTTGCTAGTTTATAAGCAGTAGATCCCGGAATAATTAACCTTCATGTAGAAATAAGACCATCTTACCGCTTCTTCATAACAATCCTAAACCCCACGCTTTTTATATACACCTAAATATTGTTTTACACCCGTGTCAAGTTTGAAAATAAAAACTTGATAAAAAGAATGATAAAACTCAGTGCAATAATATATATATATATATATATATATATATATATATATATATATATATATATATATATATATATATATATATATATATATATATATATATATATATACACACACACACACACATATATATATATATATATATAATATATATATATATATATGTATATATGTCAGGTCTAAAAGATGGGTAGTTGGAAATTACATGAGTTAAAAGTGATTTTAAAAAGGGATTTCTTTTATAATAATAAAATAAATGAAAAATACCCACGCTCGTGTAAGCTTTTGGGATAATCCGGTCAGGCGGAAGCATTTTGGAACAATTTGATGAGCTTGCAAACAGATAAGTTTTCAATCAGCTCGTGGATATGGAACTGTGAACACTTTACGCGTGTTTCTGCCACGAACAATGAAAATGGCACAGGTTTTTCTTTTAGAAGAAACGATGATTTAATAAAATTATTATTATCAAAAATACTGTTTTCAATTTGCCTTAACTCTGGATCACGACATGTCATATATATATATATATATATATATATATATATATATATATATATATCGTAATAGATATATCTATAGGTATTTTAATAATGTAATGATTATATCTAACTCTAAAAACAAATTTCAGTAAATAATTTAGAAATTTTGTGCATAATTCAAATTTATACTGCTATAAAAGACTCAGTTTTAAGTTTAACTATTTCGCAGTAAATTGTTCGCTTTCAAACAAATTCTAAAAGAAATTAACTATTTTTTAGTCTTGCGTAAACCCGAAGTGAAATCTGCCCTATTTGACCTAACTGCACAAATTTATTCAGCATTAAAACCCTAACCCCCAGACTTTATCTTTTTAATCGCAGAAACTGTCTGAAGCGTCTTAACTGGCGAAATCACCCTTAAAGCTGAACTTAATACCTGAATCTAAACGTGTTATCGAAGAAACCCACTCGCCGCTTATGGTCATCAATTAGTGTACTTAATGCATCCGAAGACCTTCGCCCGATCATAAAACAAAGATGAGGACACTACAGATAATTTAAGTGACGATCGTGGAGTGAAGGGAGACACAATTATTCTGAAACTGATCCGACAGTCGTTAACGAAATCCCCTTACAAGAGTGTGTAGATTTGTCCCGCTTAGGAGCACGTTGTTGTTTCCAGAAAGAGGTACTTAACGAGACAGTTTGGAGGAAGGGCAGCTTGTCTCTGTAAACTTCGAGATAAACAGGGTTGTTCAAAGCAGAAAAAGATTGCTGGGCGGATAAAACCAGGATGGTGTCATTTCTATATTTAGTTAGAGAACACTGACAGCTATTTATTTGCGTGTGTAAAACTATAAATTAGTCTATCTTGTTTTTGTATGCATTTCTTGAAAGTCGTTAACCTTTCAACGAATGTCTGAAGTTATTTCATCAATTAAAAATTTAATGATAGTTTATTTAAGAAATTATGAAATTTATTTTTATTTCAAAGTCTTCTCTTCCCATTGCAATAAAAATCCTATAAAATCACAGTGAATTATTTTATATTAAAATCAACTATATAATAATAGCCTAAGTTATCTGTCCGTCTGTCTTCGAATTTATGAAGCGCTTGGACCTAAATTAGAGTGAGGCATCCGTATTGGGTTCTTGATGAGTTAGGGTTAGCAAAATTCAAAGAGAGTTCAAAAACGTTCGAAATCTACCCCTTTTCCAGTGTTTATTGCTATTATTTCAAACCCTACTTTTCGCGGTTAGGAGCAGCGATGATTAAATTCATCAATTTATCACATTATAAGTAGATGAAAATAACATTTTTTCTTGAATTATGAAGTCATTCCTTTAACCATCTCTTTTAATCATTTCTTAT
>CM063505.1:146922613-146940113 GCA_032207245.1 Pardosa pseudoannulata
ATTTTTTTAGCATTATGAAGTCATTCCTTCAACCATCTCATTTAACCCTCTGACTGCTCAATTTGTAAACCGAGATCTCTTTAAAAATTGCGTATTTTTTTGCATAGTTTAAGTATATCTATATATATTTTATATATATATATATATATATATATATTTTATTTATATACACATATACATATATATATATATACATAGATATATACATTTATAAAATATATATATAAGATATAATATATATATTATATATATATTTATATATATATATATATATATAATATATTATAATAATCTATATCTATGTATAAATATTATATATATATATAATATATATTATATATATATATTTATAATATAATATTATATAATCTATATATATAATATATATATTTATATACTATTATATATATATATATTATATATATATCAATATATATAGATATATATATATATATATATTGGAGAATTGAAATACTAATTCTTTTCTAGAAAAGATTTATTATGAATTTTACAATGAGAAAATAAGCTGGGACTCATTTCAGATGTTATCACATAAAAAATTAATTTTACAATAAATTTCAATTTTAACATAGTTTCTATTTATAACATACTATCTATCATTCTGTTACTAATATAACTCTAATAGTTCTAGTCATATAATTCTATTTACCTAATTAAATGTCTAATACTGTGTATAATTTATTCCACTGGTTAAATGGTGAAAAGGTGGAATGTGCTTAATAAAGGAAGAAAAACACATGCCCGCGAAAATCGTGGGATGAGCAAATTTTGCTACATTTGAATTGCCCGTGGAAATCGCGGGATGAGCAGTCTCATTTAATCATTTCTTATTTTAAATTATTCGAATATCTTCCGCATTATTTTCATACGTTTTATCCCTGAACTTAGATATGATGTAAATCATTTTCTTTTATATTTGGATTAAATAATACATTAGGTACATATGTGATCATTTTAAATTTGATTATCGATTATTTTTGGTTGCAATGAAAATTTTATCACCGGTATTAACAACAAATTCTTTTCATAAAAGTCTAGGAGTCTATTTCAAGGACTAATAAATATCTAACGTTTAAGTTATATCTCTGAAGTTTGTTCATTTGCTTGTTTGTTTTTTATACATAACCACACAGTTTGCAATCGATTCTCTAAATTCTGAACATCCTTCATATATACCCCGAAATAATTACTGTCAATATTAAAACCTCTGTAGTCCCTAATATGACAAAATAATTTAAAGTTGGCAACTAACATGCGGTCAGTAAAGATAATCGAATTATTGAGCTTGTACCATATATTTCTCAACCAAAATACAAACCATTTTATTACCTGACGCATAGGGTAATTTACAGTTCTGGAAAATTAAAAATTTTACTGATCCCGTCATATGACGGGCTATATTCTAGTTATTAAAAATGTAAAAAAACACAATATGCATAAAAATTTATACAAATATTAAACAAAATTTTTAAATTTGCAAACGCATGGAGAACGATTTTTAAAATGTCCTAAATAATACTGGAATTTACGAGAAAATAATTGTATATACTTTATTAAAAAATTAAAAATGAAATAAAAACCATAAACTATGAGTATTCAAATACTTAAAACTGTAGGGAAAAATTGTACACACAATTGCTATCGGAAAAACTTCGAGTTGCCATACTTGAGAAAACTCGCACACTTGGCGATGATAAATATAAATAAAGAATCACAATCAAGGCATACTTGGCGATGATAAATATAGATAAAGAATCACAATAAAGGATCACTCTAAACTCCAGTGAAGTTGAATAATAATAATAATAATTCAGATAGAAGAAATTAATAAGCAATGCACTAAATATAATTCTTGGATTAGCGCTTATAAATAACATAATACCAAAATAAATTTTAAAGCTATTCCACTGTAGCCGAAACATCTAACGATGGTTTTAATCTTGTCTTCCAAGAAATGTACAGAGATAAGACTGGTTCTGTATTATTTCATAGTCCAAATTCTCTGTCACGTGTGCCATCATTTGAAATACCTGAGGTATTTCAGGTATTTCATATCATCACCACAGAACTGAGTTATGAATCAGACTCACTTAAGATTCCACTCATGTATTTCTAGGAGATATATTTTCGTAACTATATGCATCAGAACAGTTCAAACAGAACCGACAGATCACCCCTATTCGCTTCTTTCATTTCGCGATCATGTTATTGTCTGAGTATTTTTTAAAGTAAACTTGATGTATTGTCATTTTTGAATAGGTCCGTTGTATCTGTTAGAAACTTTAAAAAAATAATCCGTTACCTTTGGGATACATTTCAGAAAAACCCGCCAAAAGTGGGATTTTTTACTTTCTTTAATTTTGTCCGTTATTATCATTAAAATGTTAGAAATAGATTATTTTTAATTAAAAGAAATAACTACTATTTTCAATATTTTCACATATATGAGAACTGTTAATGGATTACAATAATTTTTGATCAAATTACAGAGAAATAATCCAAATGACATAAATTTCTGGATAAATATAATAAACTATTTCATCAATATTATTATCCATATCTACTGTCATGAATTCCATGTCCATCATATTCCTTTACAAATCCTTTACAGTAACCGAGAAATAGTGACAAAAAACGCAAAACTGCTGAACTATTTGCTTAAAAGTATCTCTGTCTATAGGGAAAATGGCACATTAAATATTATGCATTGGGCTAACCCATTTCTGGTATCACGGAATTAAAATACCGTTTTTTTCTCTTACCCGAATTCGGATAGAGCATTCCAAAATGGGCTCATTTTCGTAGCCATTCGAAATCGGCTTCAAGCAGTAGGTCTTGTAATCTCGAGCCTTAAGGAGCAAGACAGTGGACAGGAAAGCCGCAAAATTCACCAAATCAAAACACACGTCTTCAATATACAAACAATTTGATCTGCCTAATGTCTTTTCAGAGTTAACCTAAATCATCTACAAAATTTCAAGGAAAGTTAATTTAATGCATTAAAGAATGCATAGTGAACATACAAACAAAATTTGTATGTATATCATATTTTTAAACATGTAAAATGTATATATATATGTGTGTGTGTGTGTGTGTAAAATACTTCTCCTTTAAACATATTTTTTAATGAAATAATTTTAAATATTTCTAAAAGTATTGACAGTTATTGAAATTTGGAACTAATTTTAAAATATTTTATACTTGTTTCTCCTATAATACAAAAGATATACACAAAGCTAATTTAATTTTAAAATAATTTCTAGCGATCAATTCAAAAGTATCGAAATCATTATGGTATCGAATCTTATCCCGCCAAAATTTATTCTTCCATAATTGTAGGAATCATGCTTTTCTTTCTTAATATTTTGGGTACTGCTTACTGAATAAAACTCTTTTGTTGTAAACCTATTCATTAACTAAATGTCAGTCCGCTAGACACTGGAACAAACTCATTCTGATTTGCATACAAGTCTCATTTTCCTGTACCAAAAAGTCCTACTTCCAGAAATCGAATTCTCGCAGTGACCATGAATTCTGAATCTATCGTTTGCGCAAAGATATTGGAGAACATTCCCACATATTAAATATGCGTAATTCAAATAATGCTTGTTAGAATGAAGAAGTCTGAAATATCGATGACTAGTAATAAAGGGAAATTCTTTGAGTTTTTTTCTCCCTAAATTCTCAAGATAGGGAAGATCATTTGGATTCTTAATCACCAGAATGATTTGGAGGCAGTCCAAGCTCTCAGTATAAGAAGGAAAATTTACTGTATTTCAAGAATATTAGCACAGATGACTGCCCTAAGTAAAGTGTTTCGGGCTTGTAATTGTCCTTCAGAGCTGATCATTGACATAGCTGGTCATTTGCATTAGTATAAGGTTAGTTTTATATTTACTGTTTTAAATAACTTTTCCGTTTATAAATAGGACAGGGGTATGTGTCAATTTCTAAAACACTGATCTAAATAATTTTAGAGACAATATTAGCACAGATTATTAAAGTGTTTGAGGCTTGTAATTGCCCTTCAGAGCTGATCATTGGCATATCTGGTCATTTGCATTAGTTTAAGGTTGGTTTTATATTTACTGTTTCAAATAACTTTTCCGTTTTTAAATATGACAGGGGTTTGTGACAATTTCTAAAACACTTATCTAAATAATTTTTAGATACAATATTAGCACAGATGAATAAAATGTTTGGGGCTTGTAATTGTCCTTCAGAGCTGATCATTGACATAGCTGGTAATTTGCATTAGTATAAGATTAATTTAATATTTATTATTTTAAATAACTTTCCTGTTTATAAATAGGACAGGGGTTTGTGTCAATTTCTAAAACACTTATATAAATAATTTTTAGAGGCAATTTTATCCCAGATGATTAAAGTGTTTGGGGCTTGTAATTGTCCTTCAGAGCTGATCATTGACATAGCTGGTCATTTGCATTAGTATAAGGTTAGTTTTACATTTACTGTTTTAAATAACTTTTCCGTTTATAAATATAGCAGGGATATGTATCAATTTCTAATACACTTATCCAAATAATATTAGAGAATTTATTAGCACAGATCATTAAAGTGTTTGGGGCTTGTAATTGTCCTTCAAAGCTGATCATGGAAATAGCTTGTTATTTGCATTTAGTATAAGGGTAGTTTTATATTTACTGTTTCAAATAACTTTTCCGATTATAAATGTGACAGGAGTTTGAGTCAATTTCTAAAACACTTATCCAAATAATTTTAGAGACAATATTAGCACAGATAATTAAAGTATTTGGGGCTTGTAATTATCCTTCAAAGATGATCATTGACATAGATGGTCAGATGCATTAGTATAAGGTTGGTTTTATATTTACTGTTTCAAATAACTTTTCCGTTTTTAAATATGACAGGGGTTTGTGACAATTTCTAAAACACTTATCTAAATAATTTTTAGAGACAATATTAGCACAGATGATTAAAGTGTTTGGGGCTTGTAATTGTCCTTCAGAGCTGATCATTGACATAGCTGGTCATTTGCATTAGTATAAGATTAATTTTATATTTACTATTTTAAATAACTTTTCCGTTTATAAATAGGACAGGGGTATGTGTCAACATCTAAAACACTGATCTAAATAATTTTAGAGACAATATTAGCACAGATATATAAAGTGTTTGGGTCTTGTAATTGTTCTTCAGAGCTGATTATTGACATAGCTGGTCATTTGCATTAGTATAAGGTTATTTTTTTATTTACTGTTTTAATAAATAACTTTTCCTTTTAGAAATAGGACAGGGGTATGTGTCAATTTCTAAAACACTGATCTAAATAATTTTTAGAGACAATATTAGCACAGGTGATTAAAGTGTTTGGGGCTTGTAATTGTCCTTCGGAGCTGATCATTGACATAGCTGGTCATTTGCATTAGTATAAGGTTAGTTTTAAATTTAATGCTTTAAATAATTAATTCGTTTTTAAATATAACAGGGATTTGTATAAATTTCTAAAGAACTTATCTAAATAATTTTTAGAGGCAGTAAATAAAAAATTCACATTTAATAAATAACTTCTTGTCTTGCTACCAAACAATTATCTTTTTACTTCTTTAAATTTTATTGTTAAACTTAAAACTCTTTCAGGGATTATAACATGTATTCAAATTTATTAAAATAGAAGAACTGCAATAAATTCGGTTTAATCCATATGTAGGTCACATAACAATTGGGCGTTTCATTTATTATAGAAATAAATGCATTTTGGTATACCTTAATCTTTTTGTAAATCTTGAGAAAAACTTTGAGAAACAGCATTTGTTTTTAAGATTATTTTAAGAGTAATTTTATTAGAATTTTATTAAAATATTTTTCACTTCATAAAATATAGGAAAGTTCAAGAAATATTCTAAAGAACTATAAAATTAAATTCTAAATAAATATAACATTAGTGCCATATTTGTGCATTTAAATCTTTGAGATGACATATTAATTTGATATCAAATTTTACCTGTAAACACATAGCACGTATTTTTAGCTTTAATAATTCTTCTATTTCAGATTGGTTACGAAATATAAAATATATTAAATGTTTATATTAAAAATACTTTAAATGAAATCCAAGCATCGGTGAGTATATTTTTATAATAATTTAATTTATATAAATTTTAAGATTTTTTTCGTTAACAATTAAGTAACGTTTATTCCTTTTATTTCAACCTATTAATGAACTGTAAAATACATATTAAAATACATATATTACAATACATTTTAGAACTCAAATTTTCCGTCAGCAGAAGTATATATTAAAAAAGAATTTCTTAATTTCATAAATATGATTTCTAATCAATGACTGATTTTTAAATGTGACACTTTTTTTTCATAATTCTCCAGGACAAGTAGTTCTTCTCCTCTACTTAAGTTATTAAGCACAATAATTTTAAACCTTGCCTAGTATTATACTTACATACACTTAGATGCTAAGGTAAACACTTATATTACTAAACTACCTAGAACTAAAATGTACTATCAACAGATATATTAAAAAAGTATTTATATGAATATAAACGCTTTTTAATCAGTGAAATTTCAGTAATGGGTAAAATAAGACTATTTCATAGCTCTCAAGGACTTGTAGATTTTTGATCCTGCAATAAGATATAACCCACTACAATTTTAAATCTTACCTAGTATTAGGCTTAGGTTGTAATTGCGGACGTTTATGCTCCTCTCCGTTCTATCGCTAATGAGCCTGAAAAGTTATTTTCGAAAGAAACCAGGCTTGTTTTAAGTGGGCCTGAAACGTGATGTACCAAAAGGCCTTTTTAAAAATAGCTTATCAGCAGAAAATTACATGTCATTGCGATGGAGGATTTCATAACAGAGAATCCGCTTTTTTTCTCTAAACTGGTTTAGGTCATAAGCACACCAGACTATATTTCAGACAATTGTTAGCATCTCTCGTTATCCAGGGCAAATTTTTCCGTTGGTGGAGAGTTTAGAATCTGGTATAACGTACTTGAAAATGTATATGATTTTGATTTGAAAAAACTGTAGCTTTTCAAATGTTCCTTGGTATATTTTAAATTATTTCCACAATAATACACTTTTAATTGAACTGAATATTGGGAAACAATCCAATTAATTTGCATAATGTATTTGTGCCAATATACTGAGTTATCATTTATGAGAATTTCTTTTATTTTATAATTTAATGGGTGTATATATAAAGTAGGCAGTACTTTTAGCGTTCTTTTCCATTTCATAATTTATGTACTATATTTACTTGTAAAATTAGTCCATATATGTACTTTCATAACGACCTAAAACCTACAAGTCGCTGGAGTTCCATAAAGGTCAAATCTAAATTTTATGTGTCAAACCTACTGATGGCTGTATTTCCTACCCTCTGCTACCATTATTTTCTACGAGAGATAGTTATATATAAAGAGAATTGGATTCGAAACAAATCTCCACAGACACACATACACATTTCTGGATTTTAATCTATTGCAATCACGACATTGCTCTAAAAGTACGTTTAAAACACAGTTTTGTGAACTGCATACTTGATCCAAACATACTTTTTAAATATAATTTCCAATTTTTTAAAATGCTATCCACTTTTGTAATTTAAATACTTTTGCCCGAATTTTTTTGACATTTATTGAAACATGCTACATAAAATTTTGAATAACTTTTTAAATATATAAATATTAAAATTCAGAAATTTTTAGTTAAAAAATAATAAAATATATAATAGGTTCAGTCTAATTTGAATACCTTCCCCCAACAGTGATATTGTTTAACACTAGGTTTTTAACAATAATCCTGGTTTTTTCCTAATGAATTTTCTGTAAATAAGATTGTTGTTAATCTCCGTTGCCTAGATAAGAATTTGTGTCATGCATTATAGAATTTAAGCAAAGCAAAGTGCTGCTTCGTGACCCAATGATAAATAAATACATAATCAGCTGAAAATTTTATTTATTTTACTGGAAATTAAGAGTTTGAAAATAATGTTGTTTCTTACAATTTATTTCTCAATAGTCAATTTTACTATGGTAGACACTTTTCGAAAGGGTATCGATTAACAGTTTTAAGTCATTTTTTATAGGGATAAAATCATCCCAAACCCAAAATTTTGTTTAAAGTTAGGCTAACTTTCCGCCTCCAACGTGTAATTTTCCAATCATAAATAAAAGTCCTAAATAATGGTAAATATTGTTTATGCTCTTGAACTATTACTATGCTTATTGCAGGAGAGTCGAAATAGATAAAGTATTCCTGCCCAAAGGATTTGAATATATAAATCTTTAAATTAAGAAAGACTTTGTAAAATTTTATTTTTAAAGTTCCTTACCAATAAACACATTATTCCAGGGCTTATTATCCAGGTATTACATACTTAACAATATAATTTCTCTACAATTTCATAAGAAACAAGTTTAGCAATGCCTGTTTCTCTGTTAAATCGTTATTGCTGATAGATAGAGGCTCAGTGACAATAGATATCAATCATAAAAGCCAGAACATGTAAGGGAAGAGGGATAGGAAAGAAAGCTGGTATTGGATTGAACAACTTCTTGCGGTGTGGAAGAAGATAATTTTGGGAATTTACCACTCAGGAATTTTGAGGTTCTACACATAAGAATTCGAAACCATTGACTTAGATTTATCTGTATATGGGAGAGGATATACTGCAACTTAACAAATTAAAAACTTTTATTGTACCGAACAATATTAATTTTCTTAAAATTCAGTAGAATGTTTTAATGCAAAAATATAAGATTGAATCTGTGTAATATTTACATTGAGCTATAAGTGCCCACATTTTTTACGTTATTTGTGTTTACTGTAAATTCAGAGTTGTCTAGTCGAAATGTTTTTTTAAAGAATGCTATGATGGTTCAGATATTAAAAAAAAGTCTTCAAATTCATGTTTATAATATTTTCCAGTACCAATTTTTAATTCTACATTAATAATCCTTTATAATAAAAAATGTATTTATTATTTTAAAATGTATTAAAAATTTCAAATATATGTTCTATTGTACTTAAAAAATATCGTAAAAATATTTTTATTTATAGTACTTGATCTCAATACTTTGTAAACTGATTTGAAGAACAGATCAAACATAAAATACTATTATTGATATTCTAAAATTTGAAGTAACATATATATATATATATATATATATACATATATATATATATATATATATATATATTTATATATATATATATATATATATATATATATATATATATATATATATATATATATATATATATACCGGGTGGCCATAATTAAACTGACGGTGACCACAGTGTTCTGTAACGCTATTTATTTGCTAGAATAACGTCACATTTTGTAGGATGATTAAACAAGTCGAGGAACGAAGGATTCCGGGAAAAAAAATTTCAAAATTTACCGCTAGGGGAATGTCTGGCGCTGTATTATAGAAAAAATAGTGTTAACAAATGCAAATTAATACGAAATAAAATTAACTTTTATTGTGCACATTTTCTGATTTAGTTCAAGTGCAATACGGCAACACTTTTAAAAAAGCGTGAAATCTACATAAACACCAATAAAGTCTCGTGATCTGCAATAATATATACGCTGAGCAAAAGAAGGAGTTGTTTATTCAAATTTTACGTTACATTCATTGGCACAATTAAGAAATTAATTTCCGCATTGATTTGCATTTGTTAACAATTTATTTTCTGTTACACAGCGTCAAATATTCCCCTAGCGGTGACTTTTGGAACTAATTTTATTTTCGCGGAATCCTTCGTCCCCCATCTTGTTTCATCTTCCTACAAAATGTGGCTTCATTCTTGCAATTAGATCGCGCTACAGAACACTGTGAGCACTGTTAGTTTAATTATGGGCACCCAGTGTATATATATATATATATATATATATATATATTATATATATATATATATATATATATATATATATATATATATATATACACTCACCCACAGGTATATATAGTGTATGTGTGTGTATTTATTCTAAAATAAAGTACTTCAATGCATGTCATCCTGATAATTACCAAATATGCAAATTGTCTTTCACTTAATTTTTTTTTTACGTGTGATATCAGATATTACCTGGGCATGGGTTATTGCATTTGATCGCAATTTAATCGGCCGTAAAAACTAAATACAAGTCAAAAATTCAAGTCTTTTAAATGTAAGCTTGTAAAAAATATTATTATTGTATTTGTGTATTGAGCGCATGCTATCTCAATTTGAGACATGCCCAACAATCTTGGACTTTTTTTTTGTTTCAGTTCGCAAACTTTTTTCACTCCTGTATCCCCTGTCACCGCGCTATAGTAACTGACGCTTGGCAACAACGCTTATGATATATTAGTCTTTAGAAATTATAAGCAAAACCTCTTCTCCAATAAAAAAGAAAAACCTGGAAAAAAAACTAATTGAAAGTTTTCTTCTCCCAGATGGGGCCTAGCGTTCTTTTTGATCGATGGGAGATCCAAAAGTAAAGGATATGTGACAGGAAGCGAAGTCCTTTGTGAGTACCCGGTCTAAATTTTCCAACCTTTCGATATTTATAGCTTTATTATTTTCTCCTCTCTTGATTGACACAGAAAATCTCACATAATGACACTTTCTTTATGAAATATGGGCCAGCAATTATAGTCTTTGTCTCGAGAGAGAAATTAAATTGTGAAATTATCCCTGGAAAAAATTGGAAAAACAAATATTTCACTTGTCCTGTAATTAAATGACTTTTCAGTCTTAGGGTGATTTACCGATCATAATTTTCACCTTTTTAATTTTTCTATGTTGAACTTTTTATTATCTTTGTATTTTTTGAACAAAATTATTTTTGTGATACCGTAAGCTAATCAAGAATTCAAAGCATTGCATATTTTCAGACAAATCTGGGATATTTATAACAAGCTAAACTTTATAATAAATTTTGTATGCTATTCAATCCAAATGATTGCTTTTATCCTTTGAAAATAACTCTCTCAAATAATTTAAAGCACATTTCTTTCAAAAGCATAATTAAAAAATATTATGTACATATTTTTATAATAAATGCATAATAAAAATCACCTTAAAGCAAGCTTCCTTTTCGTAAACATAAAATATGTGGATCTTGATGCAGATTGTCAAATAATAATAATTATAATTATAAACTTATTACTAATTATTTAGACGAGTTTGTGATATTTATAGCAAGATAAATTATGTTATGAATAATTCATAATAAAGTTTGGCATGTTGTAAATATACAAATATAAATATTTATTTTCTGCTGTGGAATATAAATACTTAATTTACGACACATTTTTTAAATAATACTGAAATTATTTAAATAATTTTTACATATACATGCATTTAACCTACAAGAAATCAACTTTCTGTCGCTGAAATTGAAGACCTATCGGTTATTATATCTTGTATACTAAAATATATTCCTTTATCATGCTCTTTATTAAACTTTCCAGAAGGTACTTACATGTGAGAGAAAATACCAATGGTGGATATGAAAAACCATGTTAAAACCTCAAATTTCAGAAAAATTTTAAAAGTATGGCTAAGCAACCGAATAGAATATCGAAGTGCAGGAGTTTATATACTCTGTTTGATCTCAAATCTAGAAACCGAATTTAACTTGAATGTACCTCTCACATATATGCTCCTACTGGAAAGTTTATTATATTTAAGGTTCAGAAAAATTTACTTTGTGGAAATAAGTTACTTTATGAGTTCATTCTTCCCTGCATTAAAAAGTTAAGGCTCTTAAACGCATTTTGGTTTAATATGGTATTCGTCTATAATTGTGCCAAAACGAAGCAATCTTATCAGTCAGCCAATAAAATTTCTACATGGATCTAACTGCAAGAGTGTTTAGTCATAAAATCAAAGATAAAATGTTGTTATCCTCCTCAAAATTTCATCAAAGTTAACTGGAAATTGTGGTAATACTTAATGAGCTGTAGAACAACTTATTTAATTGTTAAGTACAGTGATATTACTCAGACTCAGTCAAGCTCAGTGTAAAAGGGAAAAATAAAATATGTACTCACACACTCTCTGTGTAAAAGTGAAAAATACAATATAAATATATTCACACAAACCATGTGTATAAAAATATTTTGTTTTTATTAAAATAAGATTGTGCAAAGAGGCAATAAGACTGATGCAGCCTTATAACGCTGTTAACTTTCAGGTTAAGAAATCCTAATGTAAATTATTCAAAAGATATTAATTTTAGTAGAAAATTGTTTAAAGTTAAAATACGGAAGTCTGAGCAATTAGAAATGAAACAACTGTTAAGAACTACACTATTACTGTATCTAAACCGGAAGGATAACTTGAAAGTCACGCACATCACCGTTATCTGTGACGTAATTAAGCGTAATGAAATGAAACAAAAACGGATGCTATCAAAAGTTTATCCATCTAATCGCGTAGGCAAAAGAGGGCAGAAGATAACCAACTTATGAAAAAGAACCTTTCAGGGTCAAGGAACTATTATGGCCGTTAGTGAAACAAGCGTAACTACCTCACACAAACTCTTTTTTCTCCTTTCTTTTTAATGTTCACTTACTGAAAAATAAAAGTGTTCAATTATGAAGTGGTATGAACGATTTCTTTTCTTTCAAGGTTTAGGTGCCTACGGGTAGGCTATATGCGATATTTCCAAATATTTTCCTAGTCGCAGTAATTAAAGCGGAAAACCGGGTTGAAGCTTTCGTTTTAACTCCTGCAGTGGGTTTAATTGAATAGGAAGCCAGGACTTACCCTGCCTAAGGGGACAAATGTAACTTGTACTGTTTCTATTGCCAGTCTAAAGTTAAGAGTTCACTTCTCAAGAAACAAAAAAAAGGGAAATAGTGATTTAACATTCATAGCTTTTTGATAACACAATAGGAAATGATGGATGTAGCCGGATGACCAGTATAAAATTGCTCTTTTCTTAGATCTTAAAATAGTAATTAAAATGTATGTGAATTATTAGTACTTCTTCTGTATTCCATTTCAGCTTCATTTATCAAAAACTTTGGGGTCTGGGGGTTATAGTCATAAACACAGAGGAAAATATTTCTGTATCTTGAAGAAAACTAAAAATCCCTATACCATAAGAATAAGGAAGCATATATATAAATGGATTAAGCTTAATGTATAGATAACACAAGAGTGTTACATTCCATTATATGTAAAATAAGTAAAATATAACATTAAAGTACTTTTATTATATTACAATTTCATTCATTTATTCTTCTCCGAAGAATCAGTCATGAATAATATTCTCAAAGCTATTATTAGAATTATACACTTCTGACAACTATGTACATTATTCCCTTAATAGATAATACCTCTCGGAGTAACAAACTAAATAGGAACCTGATTTCAATTTGATATAAAATGTATTTTAATTCCAGCTAGACGCTGTCTGAAACGCAGAGTTAATTTATTTTAGAGAAAAAATAAACAAATATTTTGACCCTATTTAGGGATTTAGTATGCCATATACTGCTACAATATCAAATTTTGTACATGTTAAATTATAATTCTAATCTTTCTGATTGTAAATACAAAATATTAAATTTGTGTTTTTATATTTAAAAATTTATTTGCATACATGGTTTTATTTATAGGGTCTCGTTTTACGATGAAAAACTAAAAATGATATTTTCTTATAGATAATTTTTCATAATTTCAACGCATAAAAAAAGCTATGGAAGTTTTTTGTAATTAATATATAAACGTTGAACTTTAACATAGATTTTTCTTTAAAATGTAGGATGAAAATGTAAATGGAATAATCATTATATATTTATTTATTTGGAACAATGGATGTACTTTAGTCGCAAACACTTGTGGTATTCATAATTTATTGATTGGTTGATTTGGAGTGCTACAGTCTACTGTTTTGCTACACGAGGGCTAAACAGTAGGCTGGACCTACTTACTGCTTACGTAGCGATATGAGTAGACCAGAACCTACTGATTAAAAGCCGATTCCGTACAGTTATGAAAATTGCCGTAAGCCGGATTCAAAGTAAACTTTGTACCGAAGATCAGAGGCCTACCTATTTGTATGTTTTACTGCACGCATTTCAGTGTAAATAACCATTTTAAATATATCTCAGTTCCTTGTTGGCTGGTTTCATCTTTATACTTCATCGTACATTTATTGCTTTTTGATAACACAATAGAAAACATTATTCACTTAATAGATAATTCCAACTCTGAATAACAAACTAAAATGGAATTAAATAGAAATTTTGAATTAGAAAACTAAATAGAAATTTTGTTTAGATTTATATAAAATATATTTTAATTCCAGCTAAATTCTGGCTGAGACGTAGAGTTAATTTATATTAGAGAATAAATCAACAAATATTTGACCATATTTCAGGATTTAGTGCATCATACACAGCTAAAATATAAAATTTTTGTATTTGTTAAATTATAATTCTAACCTTTCTGCTTGTGAATAGAAAATTTGAAATTTGAAATTTGTGTTTTTATATTTAAAAATTTAATTGCATACATGGTTGTATTTATAGGGTCTCATTTTACAAAGAAAAACTGTAAATGACTTTTTTCTCATAGATAATTTTTCATAATTTCAATGCATAAAAAAACTAAGGAATTTTTTGTAATTAATATACAAACGTTGAACTTTAATATAGATTTTTCTTTAAAATGTAGGATTAAAATGTAAATGGAATAAGCATTATATATTTATTTATTTAAATGTATTTTAGTCTCAAACACTTATGGTATTCAGACTTTAATAATTGGTTGATTTCGAGTGCTACAGTCTACTGTTTTGCTACACGAGGGCTAAACAGTAGGCTGGACTTACTTACTGCTTACGTAGCTATATGAGTAGCTACCTACGTAGACCAGAACCTACTGCTTAAAAGCCGATTCCGTACAGTTATGAACACCCATTGCCGTAAGTCGGATTCAAACCCGTAAACTTTCGTACCGAAGATCAGAGGCCTACCCATTTGTCTGTTACTCTGCACGCATTTCAGTGTAAATAACTATTTTAAATATATATCAGTTCCTTGTTGGCTGGTTTCATCTTTATACTTAATCGTACATTCATAGCTTTTTGATAACACAATAGAAAATGATGGATGTAGCCGGATGACCAGTATAAAATTGCTCTTTTCTTAGATCTTAAAATAGTAATTAAAATGTATGTGAATTATTAGTACTTCTTCTGTATTCCATTTCAGCTTCATTTATCAAAAAACTTTGAGGTCTGTGGGTTATAGTCATAAACTCAGAGAAAAATATTTCTGTACGTTGAAGAAAACTAAAAATCCGCATACCATAAAAATAAGGAAGCATATATATAAATGGATTAGGGTTAATGGATAGATAACACAAGAGTGTTACATTCTATTATATCGAAAATAAGTAAAATATGACATCGAAGTACTTTTATTACATTACAATTTCATTCATTTATCCTTTTTCGAAGAATCTGTCGTCAATTATATTCTCAAAGTTATTATTAGAATTATACACTTCTGACAATTATGTACATTATTCCCTTATTAGATAATTCCTCTCGGAATAACAAACTAAATAGGAACCTGATTTCAATTTCATTTATATAAAATGTATTTTAATTCCAGCTAGACGCTAGCTGAGACGTAGAGTTAATTTATATTAGAGAATAAATCAACAAATATTTTGACTATATTTCGGGATTTATTACGCCATACACAGCTAAAATATCAAATTTTTGTATTTGTTAAATTATAATTCTAACTTTTCTGCTTGTGAATACGAAATTTTGAAATTTCTGTTTTTATATTTAAAAATTTATTTGCATACATGGTTGTATTAATAGGGTCTCATTTTACAAAGAAAAACTATAAATGACTTTTTTCTCATAGATAATTTTTCATAATTTCAATGCATAAAAAAACTAAGGAATTTTTTGTAATTAATATACAAACGTTGAACTTTAATATAGATTTTTCCTTAAAATGTAGGATGAAAATATAAATGGAATAAGCATTATATATTTATTTATTTGAGTGTATTTTAGTCGCAAACACTTATGGTATTTAGACGAGTGCTACAGTCTACTGTTTTGCTACACGAGGGCTAAACAGTAGGCTGGATCTACCTACTGCTTACGTAGCTACGTAACAGTAGCTAACTACGTAGACCAGAACCTACTGCTTAAAAGCTGATTCCGTACAGTTATGAACACCCATTGCCACCCATAGGAACCTGATTTCAATTTGAATTATGTAAAATGTATTTTAATTCCAGCTAGACGCTGGCTGAGACGTAGAGTTAATTTATATTAGAGAATAAATCAACAAATATTTGACCATATTTCAGAATTTAGTGCATCATACACAGCTAAAATATCAAATTTTTGTATTTGTTAAATTATAATTCTAACCTTGTGAATAGGAAATTTGAAATTTGTGTTTTTATATTTAAAAATTTATTTGTATACATAGTTTTATTTATAGGGTCTCAATTTACAAAGAAAAACTATAAATGACTTTTTTCTCATTAATTTTTCATAATTTCAATGCATAAACAAACTAAGGAATTTTTTGTATTTAAAATACAAACGTTGAACTTTAACATGGATTTTTTTTTTAAATGTAGGATGAAAATGTAATATATATGCATTATATATGAAATGCATTATATGCATTATATATGAAATGTAATATATATGAAAATGCATTATATATTTATTTATTTGGAACAAAGGAAGTATTTTTGTCGCAAACACTTATGGCATTCAGACTTTAAAGACTGGTTGATTTCGAATGCTACAGTCTACTCCTTTGCTACAAGAGGACTAATGAGACCAGTACCTACTGCTTAAAACCGATTCCGTACAGTTATGTGCACCCGTGCAGTAAGACGGATTCAAAACCTTAAACTCTCATACTGAAGATCAGAGGAATACCCATTTGTCCATGACTCCGATCAGAATTCAGTAAAAATATCCAATTTGAACAGATCTGAATACCTTGATGACTAGTTTCACCTTTAAACCTCTTTGTATGCACATGTAAATTATTACTCTGAATTTTTTAAGTACCAAATTAATGAATAAATTTTATCTCGTTTCAACTTGACATATGTACCTACTTATATGTATTACATATTTCAAACTATATTGTCCACATAATATTTTATTTTTACATTTAGAAATTTTGTAACATTTTCTTATGTACCTTTTATAGTGCTTGATATAAGCACTATATATTCCAAGATCGTTTAATATGTTGCATATTAATACTCCCAGGCATAACTCAAAATTCATTAGCTGAAGGAAAAAAATGACTTTTTATAGAGTAGTATCCATGAAAGAAATTGAGACTTTTCATAAGTTAAAAGAAAAACGCATTAATCTAAGTTTAACGTGTAAACAAGATCATTGTTTACAAGATTCGAAAATTATATACCAATTTTATTTTGTCATCAATTTTTCAAAATATTA